>CM031237.1:809177856-809361147 GCA_018340775.1 Taxus wallichiana var. yunnanensis
CATGTTCAATCCATGATGAGAGAGTAGGAACTAACCTTTCTTTAACTCTTTTCTTAAGATTAGAGAGGCATGTTGTTTTCGAAGCTTCGCATGAGATCCTCGATTTTGACTTGACTTGAAATAACATTGTGTCCCTCTCCACCATTAATAAACCCAATGGATATGACCTTATTTATAAAGAGTTGAATTAGTTTTCCTCTTTCCTAAATATGGCAAAGAAAATTTCTATTTATGCGAGAAAAAGCTATTGACTTACTTAACAAAATGTTAAAACTCGAAATGCAGATGAAGAATTATGTGTGTTAATTGCTTATGATGGCTATCACACAAATATGACATGTTAGTGTTACGGAATTATTAACATTGGACTTGTTGATAAGATTTCTTATTTCTCTTAAATATTCATGTATATTGGCTCGAGATGATTCCTCCACTTCATGCGCTGAGACGGGGACATCTTCAATGAGTTTTCCTCTAGTCTTCATTTGATCGCATGGTCTTGGAGTTTTTTTTTCACCCCTCATTCGGTATTATTTTATGTGGTTTTTTTGCCACTTTTAGTAGTGGAAGGCTGCTCTATTTTTTTTTCTTTAGTGCTTTATTTCTTTGGTTCGTATCTAGGATTCTCTCTTCAGTAGAACTTTCTTTTGTTAATGGTTGTATCCTTGATCCAATTTGACCTACTTTTGGTCATTTGTGTAAATTAATATAATTTCATTCTTACGCTATCTATCCTTTGTGTGCTTTTTCACCAAGGACCATGCTCTAGATCATAGAGAAAAATAATTTCTAGTAAACTAACATTTTGAAAATATTTAAGGATAAAAAAGAGAAGATAAGCAACAAAAATGGTTTCTCCTCCTTTGCGGGTAGGTAAATTGAATATGGATGGGGATTTCGGGGAAATATTGGAAAGGTGGCTATGGGGAGCATTAGAATAATTCATGATGGGAGAGCTATATTCATTTTTCTTTGAGAATTTGGGAACTACTACTAACTTGATGTTCTTGAGATCGTAAGTTTATCATAGATTTTTACAAGAGGTGATTATTAAGTGTGGTTGGACTCGGGTGCAGTGGAATTGGATTCCAAGATTATTGTTAGTATGTTGACTTCTAGCAAGACAATCTAGGAGTTCAAATTTCCAGATTGAATGTGAAAAAGTAAAAACCAAAGCTTGCACGCGCTTATTTTCAAACATTACGAAATGAATCATATTTCTAGAAAAAAAAATCATGTGGGTGATACTCTTACTAACTAGGCTCTCTGGATAATCATGGCGACCGGGTGCTATGGAAATACCTCTCTATGGTGACCTCATTGAGATTAGAAAGATATGAATGCTATTACGAAACTTGATAATATTTTATGATGTTCATTAAGTTTATTTTGTTTCATTAATGCTCAAGATTGGAATAATAATTTCCGTGTACAGCATAATGGAGCATTATACATACATTTTCACATGAAATGAAGTATTCAATAGTTTTTTTTTTTAAATAGGATCAAACCACCTTTACAATTCTTCTCAAATTGTACAAGCAATCAAGTGCTTAGTGATGGCTAAAAGTGCTGATATGAGAAATACCAAATTTTGAAGTCATAGAAAGAGTAGAACAACAAATTTATTGCATAAATAAATTTCAGCTTGTAAACATATATCCATTGTGATAGCATATGCAATACAAAGAAAACACTACTAAAGATGATACCATATAGCGGATGAGATACCATGAGAACACTTGCATATAATGTCTAGTGAACAAATACCATCACGAACACTTGTAAAGAAGATGGCCTACCAAAGACCACGATATCATTCAAAGTTGGGCCATATTCAACTTTTTGTGAAGCTGATACCATATTTCTCATATCTAAGAGCTAGAACGTTGACATGTGATAGAGCATTAAAAAGTGATGTTTGAAGGTGCACACATATTCTCACCCTGCTTTGACATCTTTATAACACATGTAGTTCTTTTCACGCGAACAAGTTAAATGCCTGAAAGCAATAATTAATTGTAGCATTCTCGAGCATGGTAGAATTACAGCATGCACTGCATGAAAATATTCCATAGCATGTAAACTTATATTAATCTACATATATATTATTCTAGAGAGGATTTTTCTCGGGAGGCCCGATCAATGGATGCGAGAGACCGAGATATCAATATATCACTACGCGAGGAATCACGAGAGCGGTACACTCCCGGTGAATACTTTACTCTGTCTTAGGGTAAAAAAATATTCTTGTCTCATGTAGCATTTATGAATCACAAGATTATTTTAGGACTCTGAATTACAAAAAGTAAGTGCCATAGTCCGGTAGGCATTTTTGAGTAATTGTTGTAGTGTCTCGAGTCACGACCCTATAAGTTCCACGAGGTAACACATATCGAATCCTTATCATAAGTTTTACCAAGGTGAATATAGCAACGTAGACCTTTTATATTGCGAAGCCCCTATTTCTGGAGGGCTTCTTCATCAAAAATCTGTTTGCACTATCTTGTCGACAAATGTTATTCCTTGTTACTATAATTTCCTTTCCTTCTCTGGTTGTTTGATTGCGTATAAAAGGCATTTCCCTTCATGTAGTGGTTAATCTTGAACATGTAGGTGGGTTATTGACCAAAATTAATTACATTTTTAAGTAATGTTAAGAAGAAAATATAAATCGGGGTGAATAATTTGTAGTGAAGAATTGTGCAAGTTAGTAGCGATGCGGATTACATGGATCAGGGGCGGTATAGAAGTCAGGTCAGACCCTACCTTGTGGTGGGAAGAACTCCTTTTGTTGTGCACAAAGAATTAAAACACTAAAAAAACCTTCAAAATGAGCTACATTTTTTTTTTTTGCAATGGATTTTATTAATTTAATAGCTAACAGCACTTTGGGATGTTTCTTATATAATAACGTTTGACTTGGTTCTTTTATCTAGAATTTCATTATTGTGCCTTAACTAAACAAACTAAACCCTTTATAGTGGTATGCTAAACCTAATCTTAATCTAGGAAATTGTTTCCCATAACTACCTACATTGGTGCAAGCAAGGCCGCATGCCCGAGCAAGCTTAGACATCGAAACATTATTAAGTTAAAAATAAAATTAAAAATATCTCCTTTTTACGGAGTATCTTAGTGTTTTAATTTTGAGCATGACACCTATACCGTATGAAAGAAATAAATATGTAAGGAAAAATCACAAATGAAGCATGGAAGATCATTTGTTTGAAAATTTGTGTTGGAAATGTTTTAAAAGTATGGACTTCTTGTTTGAAATTTCTAGTTTGCCTCAACTCCTATTTGCCATTTCCAATTTACATAGATTTTTTTACCATTTCTATTTTACATACTACATATTCCCCATTTTTTTAGTTTGTGCAAGTTCTCCTTCACCATTTCTAGTTTGTATGCTGATTTCTTGTTAGCTTTTCCAACGTAGGGTTCCATTTAGTTGTTGATGCGAAGTGTCATGCAAGGAAGCGAAAAAAATTGTAAACCTCATTTCTAATTATAATTTGCACTTCCTCATTTGTAGTTAGACTCACCAAAAGGGCATGTATATATATACTTTAACTTGCCTCAAATCTTTGAGTTCATCTTCTTTTTACTGCTCATGCTTTGTCTAATAAATTGTTGCAGATTACTTTAAATAAATACGATGTATTTTCATAATGAGTCTAATAAACTATTGCAGACATTTTAAATAAATGTGTGAAGGAAAAAGACAATTTGAATAAAATAATTACTTTATTCCTTCTCTCTTCTTTGTTGTTCGCTCACTTTGTGAGAAAATTTATTATTATTATTATTAGAGATATTATTGTTATTATTTTGATCGGTATAGTATAAGAGTAGAGTTTTAAAATATTCAATTGGTATCAGAGCTGGTTGCGGGACTATTTTTTTGCAAAAGTTACGGGTTAATGTGTAATGTCCACTTCTCTTCAACACTAAATGAAACATGATATTCTTTTCCGAATTGTTATAATCAGAAAACTTGTTACTTTATTCTAGTTAGCATACTAATGAGATGTGTGGGGCATCATGACTCCTTTGTGTTTTGATTATTATTATTTTAACTGTATGTCATATTGTGGACCCTAATGGGCATTTAAGGATAAAACAATTAGCTAGAATGTTTGCATTTTCATAATTTGATTGTGATAGCATTACTCTTTGATATTGTTTTATTGTATTTGGTTTACCTCTGTGATGAGACACATAGACACTATTGTGCTTTATTACCGAAAAATGTTAATAGACAAATGACATTTACACATTATGTTAGGGAAATTGAAGGATAGACGTTATTGTAACCGAAGTGATTAACTTTTGATATGCATTCGATGAAGAAAATGATGTGTTGTCAAGAAAATATATGTGATATTGAATCATTTTTGTATGGATTTTTATTATGATGTTCAAAGTTATTTTGTGATTTATTTAATACTAGAGGATTGGTGAAATTGTGAATGAGTGAAAGTATTGTTTTAATTTGATGATCCAATTGGTCTTTGATCTTAGTTGCAAACTGATGTATGAGTAGAATCGAAATGTTGAAAATGGGAATAATTGTTAAATTACTTGGTCTTAGCTATAGTAGTTATGATTTTTATGTTTGAAATTGATAGTTAGATGTAAGTGTTTTATTACTTCGATATCGTTAATATGGCCATGAGGCTAGAGGGGTATTGTGTGTTTTGCAAGAAAACATATCATGACATAAACAACGGGGGATTGGAGACCAACCACATTGGAATTCTAGGTGAATTCAACAAGGATCACCATGGAAACATGTATTTGTGTGTGTGTTGAATTAATTGTTAGGGAAATTGTGACCAAGGGGTTATGTTTTGTCTTTATTTATTTTCCTTTAATTGATGTTAGTATGTGATTTTAGTGATGTAATTCATTGTATTAATTATTTGGAATTTGGGGTATGTATTTTAACCTTTATTATTAATGGGTTGTAGTGTCTTAATTAAAGCTAATTTAATCTTGTCCTAAACTAATTATAGATGTGACCAAAGGAATTCATTTATTAAAGTAGATTTCTCTTGGATTTTGTGTTGTAAGTTGAGTGCTTGGGGATCTTGAGTGTTGTACACTCTACCCCTTCATGGAAATTCGAATTTGGCCTTAGAGGCCAATTTTGGAAGCTTGTGGGACAAGTCAAACTTGTCCCACACCTCTTAAATTGCTATGCCAACCCTACCTATGGGTTGGGGGTCAAAATTAGACCCCATTAGGTGTTTTGGGAAGACAAAAAGGTAAAATGTTGAGTGCACTTTCTTTCTTGTAATTAATTTTGTCCTTAGGAGGTGTGGGCTTGGATTGTGTGTGCAAGTAATATGTCATTTCTTCACCCACTTATTAATTGTGCTTTGGAGTTTGAAGTTTGAATTTTGGGGTGGAGTTGAGGATGAGTGATGTGGCATCCTACATGGAGCCACCTCACCCTCCTCTCTCCATTTTCTATTTTATCAAGTTATTTTTTTTTATTGGGGGTTACTTCTTTATTTTTGTGCTCTTGCTTTTGGGAGTTAGAGGAATTTGGAAGTGATTGTGGATTTTTGGAGCTTCTTAGTGTTTTTGGCTTGAATAAGCTTGGTTTATGGCTTTTGGATCAAGCTCTACCATGGAAAGGTAGGTGCTAAACTCTTACTAAATTATTTCTTTTATTTTGTATGCATATGTGCTTATTTTGAGTGTTTTGCTATGCTTGTTGGGTGCTTGGGTAGATTGCCTAAGTGTGGTGTAGGAGGGGACTATGGGGAGATTTCATGTAGGGAGGCATAAGAGTTTATATTTCATGTTTTGAGGGAGTTTGGGTTGAGTGCCCCACCTTGGACAAGAAATTACTTGCATTTCTTACTTGGTTATTTTGTTAAGGGAGCCATAAGAGATTGTAGGGAGGCATAAGAGAATGGGGGAGGAATAAGAGATTCTTGAGGAGGCATAAGAGTGTGTATGGGTTTTGAGATGTTTATTGGAGTTTTTAAGGTGGGCACTCATTTCCCATTGGGAGGCATAAGTGACTTCCCCATAGGTTCTTTCTCCTTTGGCTTTTCATATTTGAAGCCTTATATATTTTTGTTTTTCCTTCTTGTGTTGTAGTGTGAGTTGGATGTGCTTTGTATTGATTGTGAAATCTTGGATTGTGATGTGGAAGAATTTTTGTTGCCATGGTTGGATCCACCTTTTATTATAATGTGGTTGGGGCTTGGGGGGCAATGAGGAGGATGCATTCTTCTCTTTATTGGAATTCTTGGTTGGGTGGAGAGTGTTGCCTCTCCCCTCCTTTTTTTTGTGATCAAATAAATCATGTTGGATCCTTCTTGTTGGTGTTGAGGAGCTTGGAAGTTGTTATAGTCCTTGAAGAAATCCCTTCTTGAGAGAAGCCCTTTTGTTTCCCACTCAAAGTGGAAGATTGTAAATTTTTTTATGGTTGAAATGAAATTGTATTAATATTTGAAAAAGTTAATTTTAGAATTGTAAAAATTTCCTTCTCATTAGAATGTAATAGGGAAAGAGAAAGAATCAAAATGAAAATCTTATGTAAGAGTTTAGTTGAAATTGTATGTTAAAAAAAAGTTACTTTCATTGTGGCATTGTATTATTGTATAAGAGAATGAAGAAATATGGAAGTGAAAGATGTTAAGATGAATGTATAGTAAACTTGAATGTATAATGAAGTTATTGTAGTTTTCAGAATCTATAAATTGTATTGGATTGAAAGAAACAACAAACTTGAAGTAAAATGTTGTGTTGATGTGTTTCCTTTTTTTAGCAAGGAAATCAAAATGTAAAGCAATAGATTTAGATCCCTTTTGCTTTTGAAATGGAAAGAAAACAAGTTGAACATAATGGAAAGACGTTGTAAAGGAGATGTGTTTTTATTGGATTAGATAATACTTTAAGAAAAATGAGTAGATTTGACTAAGAAATGAACAAATAGAATTAAATCCCAAAACTAGAAATTTAAATGTACAAAAATAAGCTCAAAATGTATTTTAGCACATCTTAGTAACTTTTAATTTTTTTGAAATCTCGAGTTTCTAGGTTACATTTTTTTGAAACCGGACCGCCATCTGTGTGCAAAGTGACGGTCCTGTAACCACCATTCGAGGCTAAGGTGGCCGTCTCAAAACCGCTACTCAATAGGGTAGTGGTCCATGGTTTCTCACCTAGGCAGGGTGGCGGTCCCAGGACCGTCGGTTTGCTCTGGATGGTGGTTCTGTCACTTACGATAGAACTCCTCGGATCACGCTTTTGTGTGAAAATTTTAACTGATTTATACTAAATTTTAAGTTGTAAAATTTAACTAATAATCACCAGCAAGAAAACCATGGAAAATATCATGGTTTAAGAAATAAAATCTTCAAAAGGTAAATTAAAATCACTCTTTTTCAATTATGTTAATGGCGGTAGGGTTTTCCCTAAATAAAGAACCCCAAAATACAAATACAATGGGTAATAACTCCAGATTTGGAGAGGAAACCCCTTCAATCTTTGAATGAAAGAACTACAATGATAAATATGCAATCAAACCAAATCTAAGTTTGATCCTCTTGAAGAAGACCCTCCATAGTTCTTCCTCTCTTGCTCTCATGGCCTCCTTCTCTCCAACCTGTTATTTTTAACAAAAGAAAATAGACCAAATGAGGAGTTTAGAATAAAGGAAAGGTTTTAATAAGAATTCATAAGGATTTTTAGGGTTAGTTTGGAACCCTAGGATATAATGGCCAAGATTGGTTTGATCTAAGGGTTGAGGATCAACCCTACCTTTGTTTGGTAGGAATATTTTTTTATAAATTTTTTTATTTAAAATTTAAGGGTATGTGTGGATGAATGAATGGGGCCATTTAATTACCTTAGTGTGCAAGTCTTTTTCCTAGCTCCTAGTATGTTTTAGTAAATTAATGAAATGTGGGATATTAAAGCTAATGGGATAATGAAACAAAATGACTAAGTATAAGGTTGACCATGTTGGGATTAATCATTGATTAAAGAGAAGAAAGAATTTAACCAAGAAAGGAAAATTATGGTGCCTTCCTAGTTTAATGTTAATTAATTGAGTTAGAAATAAATTAGAAATATTAATCTTTGGACTAGACCTAGTTCCCCTATCGTAAGGTTGAGAACATCGATGTAAGTTAATTTAATGTACCCTAGGGGTTGTCACCCTTGTAACTTTTTTGTAACTTATAAAAAATTAGACACAACTTTAGGGATAAGTGTTTAGGGTTTTAGCGTGTTTCTATAACGTCGTTTTTGTGGGCGTTACAGAACGGTTTTCTCCAAGAATTATCAGAATGTCAAATGGTGGTAATTTTTCATTCCAACTTCCATTGTTTACCGAAGATAACTATGTGTAGACACCAATTTTTGGTGTAACTCCTCCCCTTCATCTAGCATTTATTCTCCTTCATAAAAATTTCCCCCTCACTTTTCTTTTTCTTAAATTCGAGTAAATTCCATTTATTTACTCACCCTTAATTAATTAATTAATTATCAAATGGGCTCCATGTGGACCCATTTCATAATTAGAATTTGGCATTATATCACATAAATATATTCAATTCGTAGGAAATAATATACCCATCGACACCCCACGTCTAAATTCAAAAATGGGATAGATTATTACACCTAACCATTTCAATCATGTTCCCCACTCCTTATCACATCCTTATCTCTTTAACCTCATAAGTCAAATTGTGAGCCGCATGATCACATCATGTATCTTAACCGGGGTTAATTTATCAAACTCAAGTTACCCGTTAACCTCAATCTAACCTCCCCTCTAAACATATAAATATGGGTCTTCCCCCTCTTTGAAAAAAAAAAGAGAAGAAAAGTGGAAAATTTTGGGAAAATTTTGTTTTGAATTTTTAGCCTCTTGTTTATTATAGTATCCTTATAATGTCCTTGTAATGACACTGCAATCCCCATAATACTTTGTTCATGATTTAGTGGTTCACTTAGCATGGTTCATGTTGCATGTTTTGTTTGGATTAGTTCGGTAGCACCATCTACATACTAGCATCTTCAGGTTTCTTTGTTCATCAACTTGCATGTTATCTATTTGTCTTGTATTTTATCATTATTCTTTATCACATAAGGTTTGACATCCTCAAGGAGTTCATATCTTCTTGGAACCAACATTATCCAAGAAACCCCGCATATTGTTATCTAATCACATATGTTTCAGTTTTGTAGATCTATCTTCTTTTATCACATATCTATCTTCTTTGCGCCATAGATCCATATCTACATCTAAGGTCCTAAGCCCTCCATCATTTGAAGTTATTGGTGGCTTCCAGTATTGGCATTCACCCGCATGAGAATGAGGTTTCTTGTACAACATTTTGGCATGCCAGTGGGACCAAACTTTAGATCTAGTCATTTTTTTGTTATTTTACTCATCTTATCTAACTTGCTTGTTTGCATGGTCTTAGTATTCGTTGATCTCAGTTTAGTACAATCCATTATTTAGGTCGCCTCGAAGGTATGTGCTCTTCTTGTTTTTCGACCGACTTGGTATTTAGTTGTTTATAGTAAGTATCCACTTTCTTTTTATTGTTACATAATTAATTATAATCGATTGAAACAACAAAAATATAATTTACTATTGAATTCTAACCACATGGGAAGCAAATCCAAAAATTAACCTTATTGTTTGGCTTTGTTTTCAAGTTCGATTGAGCAATTTACTATTCTCCTAGTGGTCATCATATGATATATTTTGTGAATATTTCATTTGTAAGCTTACTCGTTTGTAAGGTTTTAGCACTATGTCCATCTATGCGGTGTGGTATGTATATTTAGTTATTTTGTCGATGCCTTGAAACAAGTGACTTGATTATGTGAAAGGGTTTGTTATTGAGTTGGTTAGAATTGATGTGCAATTTTATTGTTATTACTCTTAAAAATACAAAAAACTTAATAACCATAATAATAATAAAAGAAAATTATTGTTATTATCCTAACACTACCCACCTATCCACTACTTTCCTCACCGGCCAAGCTAATTCCCTACACAACTCCCCCACCAAACTTTCATCCCACACTAAACCAACCTCCTAACTCATCTCTCAATGCCTATTCCTTCCACTCTAAACAACCCTTCACCGGATTCTCCACGAGCCACTATATAACTTTGCTTCAACTCCACCCCATCTTCCCCCGTGATGCTTCTTGTACACCCAACTATTTCCACTCCTACCCATGACCACTCCCAGCACATCCTCATCTAACTCAACTCCTAAGCAAGATCTCATTGGTTTTCTGACCTTTGAGCCATAATCTCACACTCATTTCCCCTCCTCCTTAGCAACTCCCAACACATCATCACCACCTCCCAATCCTTGTCTCCCACGTAGGCCCTTCCACTCATGCACCTCCTCCACTCACTTCCTCCAGCCTACGGCCTACTAGGACCATCTCTACTCTCCCACCATTGAGCCCCTTCTCCTCACCAAGTCACTCAACTCACCCACTACGTCCAACCCATTTTCACCATCCCCTAATTTCTAACTAACATCTCACATCCATCTAATTCTCGAAGTATCCACCCTTACCTCCCAATCCACCACCTCTCTCGCATTCTCTCTCCTCAATTCACATAGACCATTCAATCAAAAACAACCAAACAAGATTTCTCACTCCTACCCCTCAAACTACTTCCACATCACACACACACTAACACTTTGCATGAGTTATACTCCAAGCCAGAGCCATCTCTCGGCTAGCATTACCTACTGAGATATCCATGTCAATCTCATGTTTCGACTCATCGGCTCCTAACATTGTCATCCTCCAACACTGACACCCACCAAAATTGTAATCTGAAATTCAGACCATGATTGAGTAACAATGACATATTCGATAATAAATATAAACTCAAATATAAGTTAAAGAATGAATCCATTCCTTTGATTCATTATACCCAACATCTATCTTCATCTTCGAAAGTAGTAGATAAGACACTGGGAAGTTATCTCTCAAATATCACTTAATTGTAGAAGCTTTAATCTCTTGATGGCCTCCATTACACCAAAATCTATCAATACAATATCTCCCCAAATATAGACATCAAAGATTCGTTTATCCTTTCCGTAGTTTTTGCTAGAAAGCTTTATATCTCAGCCAAGTGGAGCTTCTATGGAGTATGATCCATTTTGGAGGCTTCCGGATAATATAGTACCTCGAGAAGGTGGAAGAAATCTACATAGACTCACAAAATTTCGATGTTGATTACTCCATATATTTTCTAGCTTAGTTTCACAATAACATAATCTATCATGGGCGTTTATAATTCGACCATGAATTTTCAAGGATATAATAAATATCTATGTAGAATCACAAGATTTCGATGCATGATGCTTCCAATAGTTTCCATACTTCATGCTGAAATTCGGGCGTAGCTTTGTGGGTGAGGACTGTAAAGTCTCTCCATAATGTCGACCTCATTTTTAGTATACATTAATCAGTTATGGAGCACTAGCATATTCCCAATCATATATTAATCATTTATATGCTCTTTGATTCTTATTATGTCATTGTCCATGTGAAAATCCATGTCCATTGTTGTCAACTTGTCACATCAGATTTGGCATATCGTTGACTTTCACGTTCACTTTTCGGTCACCAACCTATCTCTTCCCTCCTTTATTCAACTAAGTCCACAACTTAGGTCCATGATTTTTTCTCTTGTTTCTATTTCAAATTTCAAATCAAATTACTTTCTTCCTTCCAAAGTATTCATTATTAATATAAAAATCCACTCTCCCACTGGAGGTTTTTCATTGTCACCTCTTAAAGTCCACATTCAGTCATTTTATATGTTTATTCTTATTTATAGTTCACGTAAAGAAATGAAACAAAAACAAAATGCACATGTTAATGTCTTGTCATTTATAGGTTATTCATATCACCTCATCATTAATAATTTGTGTCACATATTCTCATAATTTTATTTCACAATCTATTTCATCGCTTATTTAATTGAATGTAAACGTTAATTTCAAATTTTATTAATCCATTAGATTAATTGATTTTTTTTTTATGAAAGTACTTTTGTACACAAAATATTTATGACATTTATATCATTTTTTTAACCACATCAACTAATTACATTTATTTCTCTTTTAGGGTGCAATCTCGAAATCCACAAGGTACACCCCATAAATTTTGTAAACAACATTATGTTGTCAAAGAAAACCATTGAAACATAAACACACAGAAAAATTTCTTTCACCAAACCCTTCCACAATTGTAAACGGTGCAATTTTAGGGTACCTGGATGTTCAGGACTCTTTGAGTTGTGCTTTCAAACTACATCACTATCATGTGTAATCAAATAATGGGGAAAAGTGTTCTCCAGGTTTTACTCATTTTTCTCTATTTTCTCTTTTCTGCATTGTAATTTCCTTTTCTAAGTGATTGTCTGCATCGAACGTCACATTTCATTTTGGCTTAAAAATAACCTTTCTTTTCTACTACCCTGATCACATAGCTTAAATAGGGGTTTAACTCTCTACATCACACATTTTACCACACACTACCTAAAACTTCATGAACAAAATCAACACATGAAACATTCCTTTCACCTAGTTCATTGATTGGGATTTGAACACCCAATAGGAAACCGTTTTAGACATTTCCCTAGCCAAAACTACCTGAAACTAGCCTTAGACTTCCATTCTTTAGGCACCTTCATTATCCATTTTACTTTTTTTTCACATCTCGTAATTAATCATGATGATAAAAAATATGTTTCTTGATTTGTTTGTCAAAAAATTACATAAAAAAATGTTTCTCTATTTCACACCTATTGTCACTCTCTCTCAAATTGAAACAAAACAACAATGTCCTCCACCCAATAAAATTACTTCCCCTAAGGATCTTACCCAACAAGATTCTAAACTCAAAACCATGCCTTCAGTTACTCAACTCCCCCTGTCTCTATGGCCTTCGCTTCATGAGAACCATGTCATCCAAGATTATCCCTATCTTAAAACTAATCCTCATATCCCTCACCAAGCCAATCTTCCTAAACCAACCACACCACCATATCCCACTCCTCTAGAGACACTCGGGCCTCCTCCTAACCCCATATATGATTTTGTATTTCAAAAATCCCCCACAATCTCTCAATCCTCCCAATCTCCTAAATTGGTGGATCACATTCCACCCACACCCCTTTTGTCAATTCTATTTCATCCACATTACTAATATTCCTATCCAACCATCTCAACCTCTTCACACTTACATTCCTACCCATTGCATTCTCAGATTTTCTCAACCACTTAACATTCATATCCCCACTTATCATTTACCACAACAACCTACCCAATTTCAAAAAACACATCATGTCCTTTATTGTTCAAAGTTGGCCTATGCAACAATCTCAACCCATGACACATGTTAATCCTTACCAAACGGTTCCCCAACACACCATGCACATCACATCCAAAAATATATCATTTTCCTCATCAAACTACTTTACAAACCACACAACCAATCCAATCTCAACCTAACAACACATGTCAAAGTGATCCAATTCATGCCTTAATAAATCGGTTGGCTAGTTTAGAGGCTGCTACCTTGGCACCCAAGGATACATTATCCTATGAACAAATTTGTAATGAACCGATTCATCCATCGGTTCCAATCAAACCCTACCCTCCTCATTGGAAACTTCTTGAGTTTACTAAGTTCAACAACAAGGAAGATCCCCAACAGCATCTCCACATTTAAACACGCATATTGTCTTATTGTGCATGATCACATCGATCTGCTTCTTGACACTTTCCCCATGTCTTTTTTCGGTCCGTGTTGGACTATTATAACCATATCCTCTAATATTCTATATTCTCTTTCACCCATCTTGCATAACTATTCTTAAAACAATTTTCAATTAAAATCACACGCAAAACTACTATCATTGACCTATACACCATTAGATAGTTTAAAGATGATCATCACCGACTTTGTCGCATGATGGTGTGGTGTTATAAACCAACTTTCCTTCACTCTTCCGCAACCGAACTCATCAAATTATTCTCACGTTTGTGTGCAAAACATATATCATCTACTTTGCAAATCTAATCATTTCAAACCTTTGAATGAAGCTTTCACAATGGCTCACAAACTCGAAACTTGTGCCATTGAGCAGGGTCATCTTAAACTAAGTTCAATTAAACCTAAAATTGAATCTACTAAACCATTCACACATAACAACAAATTTAAGGGTGCAGCCAACACTGTGGTCATTAAACCCTCATCTGCATCTATATCTAGCACATGGCCTCAACAATGAGTCCCTCAACTAACAGTCAACTATACCCCCTTGGGAGAATCATATAGATTACGTATTTGTTAAGTGGGTGGTGTAAACTCCATCCAACTTCCACCCATACGACCCATGGAAAATTCACAAGCCAAGCTTGCTTGGTATCACAAAGCCCACTATTGTAAATATCATCGATTCAAAGGTCACGACATTGAGAAATGTCATTCCTTCAAAGATCATGTCCAACAACTCATAAATCAAGGGGATATCCAAATTGATAGCTCCACTACTCAAACTTTACCTCATCAACCACTAACAAATCAAGCTATGCCCTTTACATCTAAACTATCAAATACTTATATGATTAACAATGTCAATCAAGATCTCATCTTATTACCGACTCCACATGTTCCTACTTTAGACATTATGCCCACTCCTTATGTGGAACGCATCGCATCCACATCTATCACACGTATGTCAACTTTCACTACTTGTCCTGAACCTACACCTTCTTCTACCCTTGCCACATCTACATCAAATTTGAATATAACATCTACTTTAGCCACTTCAATCATGCCCCAATCCACCACATTAGATTCATCCTTAGCACCTATTTCACCCACTTGATATCCACACATATCCCTACATCTCTCACATCTATTCCTTCACCCACATCTACCTCAAACACACCTATTACTACACCTACATTACTCATAACCATCCCAACTAAACTCATTTCTACCACATGTACCTTTACAACCCCACCTCCGACATCAACCCCATTAGAAAACATATCATTCTTACCCCTCAAAGCATTTATGAAGCAACCAATCCCACCTACTTCTACACCTGATAATACTCTTGCATTTATTGCATTACCTATAATGTCTACTCCATCAGTTATCACATCACCCACATCTCCAAATATCCCAAATATGCCTACATCCTATCTATCCCAACTACCCCTATATCTATCATATCAACAAATCCACCTATCCCTACCTTGACATATTTACCTATATCCTTTCCTATGGCCATATCACTGGTCTAGCCCAATAATCTTTACCTAATTTGTTTATCACAACGAACAAATCTTCTCGATCTGCAACCCTATCAAATATACCCTTTGAAACATCTACTGAACCAACACATCCACCTAAATCAAATCAAGATGTTTTACACTATCCCTCTATAAAATCAACTCTTTCCATGCCAAAACCTAAACAATCCACATCTCACATAGATCTCATTAATTGCATCATACAAACACATATTTCTCCACTAACATCCTCCTCTTACTTTAGGACATTTTCTCCATTAATAACCACACCACCATTGGCACATCCTCAAATTAATATTATTATCATCCCTCTAGGATTAAATCTTCTCGATTAAATTATAAGGCTCGTGGAAAACGTCCTTGACAATCTCTTGCACATCCTCAAAAATATTCAAACTTTCCCTCTTTTCAACTATCCAATGCCACCATATCTATTTTAAAATCAATCCTTCCATCTATGACATCTTGTAACAATTAATCCACATCGAACAATAAAATCCTTGACCAAATTTGATTTTTCTTCCAAAACACAAAATTTATCTCTCCAATGTACATCCTCACCTCAATCCCAATCGAAAAAAATCCAATCCTCCAACCAAATTTGATTTATCTAATTCACCCATCAATCTATATCAATACCTAAGTTCAATCAAAACATTATAAGAGTTATCTTCCTCATAACACTTCGATTGGGTCTAGCGAGACATTTTTGACATTTAGTTTGAATATCTGCCATCATGCTTCCTCCCATTAAAGCCTTTAATCCCTATGATCCGAAGCCATCATGGTTCAATCCTAATTGAGTTACACTTATCATCATATCCCGAGCCATGACATCGAACATTGTAAGGAATTTGAGACAATCATCCACAACCTTATTGAGAAAGATGATTTCCTCATTTAGGGGAAATATCCTTCTCCATCTACATTTAATCCAATTTGTATCCCATCCATCAGGTTTCCCATGATTCCTTCATCCACATCATCCCTTAACATCCCTCCTGCACATGACATTCCTCTAAGGAAGGTCCTCCATTATTAATCAATACCGCTTATCTTTCCAAGCACACTTGTGGTCTCAACCATTTATCCCATCCAAATCTAAAACAATCTCATCTAAAATATTTCAAAATCCTTTAATTCCTCCACATTTAATTCATTTAGGAACAACCTCCCTCGCCCTTGAGCATATTATCCATACAACTCCCTTTTATATTTTTACTTCCTTAAGGACATATTTTGATTTCTCACTTATCTATCACATCTAATCCTTTACAAACTATCATCTCATCATGTCACAACTTAATGTCTTCCCTCTCTTGGTGGTAAACTAAACACATAACCTCTTAATGCATTCCTTCTTACTTCCCCGTCGATAACATGACTCTTTAGCATTGTCCCATATTTTTTATCATCCCACCATCAACATGCATTTCCATGCGGTCAATTCAATATTCTTTACCTTGGATTTCCTCACTATGATCTGGTTCCTTCAATTTTCTTTTCTCTATCATCTCTTTATTTTTTCATTACCTCTCTACCTTCATCTACTTCACCCTCCTTCATGCCATTCATTTTAAATAACTCTGTCTACCTTTTTCATAATTTCACCCTCTACTCTGTCATTTTCTTGTCTTCTCTTTACTAGTCCTTCATCATTTCCCCTTTTATTATAATCCTTCTTTGTTATCTTCTTCCTCCCCTTTCATTCCTTCTTTTCTCCTCCTCCATCTCTCCATCCCTCTATTCCATATCCTTGTCGCCTTCACCTTCAATATTTCTTGCTCTTCTCATAATCAACCACTCCTCCTTTCCATTCCATTTTTTCTTTCTCATTACATCCTTCACCACCTCCCTCACACATAGAATTCACAATCAATTCTTATGTTTCTTTGTTTATGTACCACTTTGTTGATCCATTTCATTACCGATGTCGTCCTTCTATTTGCAAAATTGACCTCTTATCTTTTTGAGAAACCTGTCACATATTTTATCTTCATCAATCCTCTCATAGGGGCATCATCATATCCATTTCTAAGAATCTCTTCCAATCTTCCTTGACATTTTTTTCTTGGAGGATACCATAATGGCCATCACCTATCTAATCTTGTTCTCTTCCATGAATGTTTTCTCTACTTTTGTTTTGTCACAAAAGTATCTTGACTTCTCATCCTACTTACCAAAGAAGTGGGACTACTTTTTATTTTTCACCTACTAATTTTCCATCACTTATGCATCTTTCCTAAGAAACATGTATTCAACATCCTATTTAACACACTCTTGGGGCATTTTATCCAATATGTTCTTCATATCCACATTCGTGGCCATACTCATTCCCCCTGGGATATTTTATTTCAACATCCATCTCCCATTATGTCATTTTCATGTCCTATGTTTGGGAACCTTTTATTTCTTGTACTTATCAACGCATATAACTCAATTTTTGTCCTTCTCATACTCTCTGTGTTGAGGCATCATTATTTTCATCCTCATCCCTTTTGCGGACGCATGATTTTTCACTTGATTCCTTGCATACGAAGGATTCCGCATATGCTTCTCATTCATTGTATATATTTTGATGTTTTCTTATGATCATTTTGTAACCGTGGTTTACATCCGTACTACAGTGGTATTCACCTACTCACTGGTCCGTAAAACATTGTCACCTGTCTCCATTGAGACCACAATTTTCCCCTACCAATGTGATATTGGAGTCACCACCATATTTTTCATTTTTATTTCTATCCTTTTTCACTCGGGGAATATTTCCTTTGGTCATGTCTTCATCCATCCTCAGACACATATTTCATCTAACCCTTTTTTTTTGTCTCATGGCTTGCTATCAAAAACCACTCCACAAAAAGGGGAAAATGCAAACACCAATTTTTGGTGTAACTCTTCTCCTTCATCCAGCATTTATTCTCCTTCATGCAACTTTCCCCCTCACTTTTCTTTTTCTTAAATTCAAGTAAATTCTATTTATTTACTCATCCTTCGTTAATTAATTATCAAATGGGCTCCATGTTGACCCATTTGATAATTAGAATTTGGCATTATATCACATATCCTAGATTTATTCAATTCATGGGCAATAATATACCCATCTGACACCCCACTCCTAAATTCAAAAATGGGATGCATAATTACACCTAACCATGTCAATCATGCTCCCCACTCCTTATCACATCTTTATCTCTTTAACCTCATAGTCAAATTGTGAGCCCCATGTGATCACATCATGTCTCTTAACCAGGGTTAATTTATCAAACCCTAGTTACCCGTTAACCTCAAACTAGCCTCGCATCCAAAGCTATAAATATGGGTTTTCCCCCCTCTTTGAAAAAAGGGGAAGAAAAGTTGAAATTTTTGGGAAAATGTTGTTTTGAATTTTTAGCCTCTTGTTTATTATAGTATCCTCATAATATCCTTGTAATGTGACACTAGAATCCCCATAATAGTTTGTTCATGATTTGGTGGTTCACTTAGCATGGTTCATGTTGCATGTTGTGTTTGGATTAGTTCGGTAGCACCATCTACATACTAGCATCTTCGAGTTTCTTTATTCATCACTTTCATGTTATCTATTTGTCTTGTATTTTATCATTATTCTTTATCACACGGGGGTTGACATCCTCCAAGGGATTTCATAGCCTCTTGGAATCGGCGTTATTCAGAAACCCCTACATATTATTACCTAATCACATGTGTTTCAATTTTACATATCTATCTTCTTTACACCCGTAGATCCATATTTGCATCTAAGGTCTTAAGCCCTCCATCATTTCAAGTTATTGGTGGCTTCCAGTATCATCATTCACCCATGAAAAGAATGAGGTTTCCTATACAACACTACGATTATTGGAGTATAAAGATGAAGACCCTACTATTATCCCGAGATATCCGGGATTTAGTAGAAGGAGGATACATGGAACCTGCATATTAGAATGCTTTAATAGCAAATCAGTGAACTCAATTGAAAGAATACAAAAAGAATGAAAATTGAGTGCTTTTTGTTATCTAATCTACATTGGATATATCAATATTTCCCCGTATAGCTAGTATGACAAATTCAAAGGACACATGGGTGGCCCTACAAACTACATACCAAGGATCTGAAAAAATATGGTTGGTAAGATTTCAAACCCTTCAAAGAGATTTTGAAAGTTTAAGTATGAAGGAATATGATTCTATTCAAGAGTTTATTACTATGTCTCAAAGTATTGTGAAGCATCTTAAAACTCAAGGGGAAAGTGTTACAGAGAAAAAAATGTAGAAAATATTTAGAGATCTCTTCCTCTAAAGTTTGATCCAAAGTGGTCATAGCCATTGAAGAAAGTAAAGATCTAACCACATTTAAAGTTGCAGAGTTGATAGGTTCTTTGTAATCTCATGAGGAGAGTATGCAACCTTTTACAGTGAAGCTAGTTCAAGCCTTCTAATCTACTGTAAGAATTGAAGAAAAATATACGACCCCTTCTCAATCAAACGAATCTCAAGGGGAGTCTTCTACATCTATAGGACATGGCAGAGGAGAGAAAGAAGAAACAAAAGAGGAAAAGGAAGAATTTATATGGATCAGAGAAGCATCCAATGTCAATATTGTGAAAGGTATGGACACTATGAATCTGAATGTAGAAAGAAAAAATCTGATTTGAATAAGTCAAGAGCCAACTATATTGAAGAGTCTTTTGAAGAAGCAAAACACTATAACTTCTTTGCTTGAAATTTTGTAAAAGAACCTCAAAAGGATGTTTGGTTCTTGGATAGAGGTTGCTCAAATCATATGACAGGTAAATCTAATCTCTTTGTCAAATTAGATGAATATGTAAGGAGTCAAGTAAAATTTGGTGATGATAAAGAGGTTGATGTAATGGGAAAAGGTACCCTTGCAGTGAAAACTAAGCAAGGAGAAACTACATTTATTCATGACACTTTGCATATGCCCAAATTACAACATTATCTTTTAAGTATTGGGCAGCTTGTACCAAAAAATTACAAGGTTGTGTTTGAAGATAATGCTACAAAATATTTGATAAATCAGCTAATCATTATCTTGTAGCAAAGGCTTGTATGACAGAGAATAGATTGTTTCCACTAAGATGTATGCCCTCAAGGAAACCATAGATGATTCATGGTTATGGCACCAACGGTATGGTCATTTGCATTTTCAAGGATTAAGTTTGCTTCATAAGAAAGGCATGGTGAGAGAACTTCCTGCAATTCAGGAAAAAGAAGAAGTTTTTTCAAGGTGTGCACTTGGTAAGAAACATCGAGACAATTTTCTGGTGAACAAATCATGGAGGGAAAAATATCCTCTGGAGCTTGTGCATAGTGACATTTGTGGTGACATGCAAGAGGAATCTTTGGGTAATAATACTTACTTTCTAACATTTATTGATGATTTCTCATGCTACACATGGGTTTATTTTCTTAAGGAGAAATCGAGGCATTTGGATGTTTCAAGCATTTTAAGGCTATGGTAGAAAGCCAAAGCAGGTATTCTCTTAAAATACTCATAACAGATAAAGGGAGAGAATTCACTTCTAATGAGTTTTCTGATTTTTGTAATATTCTTGGAATTAAGAGACAACTTGCGATAGCTTATACCCCACAACAATTCATGGAATTGTAGGAAGAAAGAACCATACCATTATGGAGATGGCACAAAGTATGTTGCAGTCCAAAAACCTTCCTAATTGCTATTGGGAAGTCGCAGTAGCAACCACAGCTTATATTTTGAATCAAATCCCAACAAAATTGCTTCGAAATATCACTCCCAAGGAAGCCTAGAGTGGACAAAGGCCCTCAGTAGCTCACTTTCATGCATTTGGTTTCCACGCATATGTTCATGTTCAAGAAAAGAAGTGGAAGAAGTTGGATGAAAAATCCCAACTTTGTATCTTTGTGGGCTATTCAGATTTCACAAAAGGATACAAATTCTATAATCTTGACACAAAGAAATGGATTATTAGTCGAGATGTGGTTTTTGATGAAGGGGAGTATGGCAATGGCAAAAATGAGTTCAAAAACTGCACCAATCATCATGTGTATTGAAGATGTTCAACAAATTCCTCCTCTCCCCACAAGCTCAAGTGGAAGTTCAAGCCCCAGTTCACCAAGTTCCTCTTCAGGTGATAGTTCTAGTCCATAATCAAGTCCAAGTTCTTCACAAAAGGTATGAAGTTTAAATGAAATTTATGGAAGGATTTCTAATGTGAATCCAGTTGAAAAAAATTCTTTTTTAGTACCATTCATGTTGACCCTTTAGTGTATGAAGAAGCCGTGATAGAACAAGTATGGATTGATGCTATGAATGAAGAGATGCATGCAATTGATAAAAAAAAATACATGGGAATTAGTGCAACTTCCTAAAGATAAGCAAGTGATTGGTGTCAAATGGATTTATAAGGTGAAATATCATGTAGATGGTTCTAGGAATAGACACAAGGAAAGATTAGTTGACAAGGGATTTCCACAAATGCCTGGAGTATATTATTCAGAGACTTTCACTCTAGTTGCAAGATTTGATATAGTCAAGATTATATTGGCTATTATTGCACAACACAAGTGGCCAATCTATCAGATGGATGTAAATTTATCCTTCCTAAATGGTTTTATTGATGAGGAAGTCTATGTGGAATAACCTATTGCTTATGAAATTCCAGGAAAAGAACATTTGGTTTACAAGCTAAAAAGGGCTCTCTATGGGTTGAAGCAAACACCTCGTGCTTGGTATGCAAGGATTGAAATTATTTCTTGAAGAAAGGATTCATTCAAAGTTCCTTAGAGCCAACCCTCTATATCCAACATCTAGGTAATGATATTCTATTTATTTGCCTTTATGTTGAGGATCTCATTTATACAGGTAATAGCCCATCTCTCGTGGAGAAATTTCAAGCAGAAATGAAACAAGGATTTGAGATGTCAGATCTGGGACTTATGTATTATTTTCTTGGAGTAGAGGTGCAACAACAATTTGAAGGTATATCCATTTCTCAAACCAAGTATGTGGTTGATCTATTGAAGCGGTTTAGAATGATGTCATGCACTACAGTTGCCACTCTTGTTGCCCTTGGTGAAAAATTAACCAAGGAAGATGCAAGTTCCAAAGTAGATGCTACTTTATATAGAAGTTTGGTTGGGAGCCTCATGTACCTCACTACCACGAGACCTGATATTATGTATGTTGTGAGCCTCATCTCTCGGTTCATGCAGGATCCACATGAGTCTCATTGGCATGTTGCAAAAAGAATTTTAAGGTATGTGAGTGGTACACACAATTTTGGCATTCATTATTCTCCCACACATAAGTTTGAGCTATGTGGTTACACAGATTCTGATTGGGCTAGTTCAGTGGATGATAGAAAATCAACATCTGGTTATATTTTCTCACTTGGTTCTGGAGTTGTCTCATGGAGTAGTAAAAAGTAGGCAACCATCGCTCTCTCTTTCTCAGAAGTAGAGTATATTGCAGCAGCAGCAACAGCTAGTTGTCAAGCCATATGGATTAGACGGATTTTGGAAGATTTGCAATTGGTTCAGGAACATCCAACCACTATTTACTGTGATAATAGTAGTACCATTGCAATGACCAAAAATCCAGTGTTTCATGCTAGATCGAAGCACATTGAGATTCGACATCACTTCATCCGAGACTTAGTTCAAGATGGGACAGTGGAATTACAGTTTTGCCCTACAACGGAGCAAGTTGCTGATATTTTTACCAAAGCTCTACCTACAGCCAGTTTTGTTTCTGTGAGGAATCAGTTTGTTCTTTCAGTTAATAACTGCAGCATCTTTCAATTATAGTTTCTCAGCATGATTGATGTCTATTTTTTAGGATCTTCTTCGAGTTCATCTTTTATTTTCTGCTCATGCTCTGCCTAATAAACTGTTGCAGATTGCTTTAAATAAATCTTTGTATTTTCAGAATGGTACGCAAAGCAAGAAGGAAAAAGACAGTTTGAATAAAACAAATACTTTATTCTTTCTCTCAGCTTTGATGTTCGCTCACTTTGTGAGCAGATTTATTGTTATTATTATTGCAGATATATTGTTGTTCTTATTTTGATCAGTATAGTATAAGAGCAGAGTTTTAAAATCTAACTGAAACAAATCTCTAAGGGAACTACAAATTACGAGTACAGACATAGAGGTTACAAATATGCTAGATGAAAAATTCAACCAGACCTCAAACTTACTAGGGTCAAACACCATGATGAAAACTAATTAAGGAAACTCTTAAAATTTACAGTACAAATAGAAGGAGCAATCAAGATTTTCATCAAATGCCAATGTTAGTTGCCTAGTTATTTTTAAATCAGGAAACCAAATTTGCAAGAGTAAAGTGGCATACCTGGCTGTCAAGAGGATCTGTTTCTCGAGAAATGAGCTCCTGCAAACTCAAAACTATAAAACATGCAGCGACAATTGGGTCTACATTCATGTGTGGAAATGCTGCATGCCCACCTTTGCCATCTATTGTTGCTTCAAACCTACCTGTTGCAGCATATAATGGGCCTGGCCTTGAGGATATGGTGCCAATTGGCGATTCAGGATCAACATGCATTCCAAAAATGGCCTCAGCATCTGCAAGTGCACCTTGTTTGGACATAAGAGCTGCACCTGCTCCCCCTTCTTCTGCAGGTTGGAATATGAGTCTCACAGTGCCCTTCAATATTAGATGACAACCGAAGCATGAATTAAGCATGATAAACAGTAGTAGCAGAAGTATTAAAGAACAAAAGCATAACATACAGATCAAATAGGAAATTAGTAATCACATCCCAGATACTCACAAACAGGTGTATATTATAATTAACAATGTAAGAAATTCTTAATAACCATCCATTTTTACAAGTATGGTGTATGAGGTTCCCAAAGCACGCCTAGAGATAAACTACTAAGAAGTGGAAGAATTGACATTATCAGCTTTACAGAAAACTAGACAGAGACAAGTATATCTTTGAAATATAGAAAGTAGGGTTACTACACCAAAGCAAGCCTAGAGAATCGATAAACTACTAAGAAGTGGAAGAATTGACATTATCAGCTTTACAGAAAACAAGACACACAAGTATAACTTTGAAATATAGAAAGTATAGTTACAACACTATAAAAATCACGGGAATCCATAATTATGGTTAAAAACTAGCAGTTGTTCCTAAAGGCACAAAACAAGCCGGAAAGGAGATAAAAACTGTCACCACTTTCTCTGCTCCCAACAAAAAAAATTCAAAACCTGAAACAAAAGCACCTGTGAATATTTCATGTACTAAGTTGCATAAAGAGTTTGCTATCATCGAAGAGCCTAACAACCTAGATTTATCAGTAATAGAAAATCATAAATGTAAACAAAAACTGAGTATCAGCAAATCGTAAATGTAAACAAACAAATGAGTATCAGCAAATCATAAATGTAAACAAGAGGGCTGTCACCAAAAAATGCTTGTAAATCATTCTTGAACAAAGAAAATCATACACAATCAAGATTTAGTCAAACTGACTGCTTTAACGGCTTCTGCAGAAGCTCTATGACCACCACCTGTATCACTCATAAAAATAAGAACAGTCTTAGTGAATTCCTAAGCTCCATTGAATCTCTCTGCAAATATTATTGCACAGCTGAATTCTCATCTGAGATAAAATGGGCAGACACTTTGATAATCGCACCATTAAACAACAATCAAGAAGAGTTTAGCACGCCAGGTGAAGAGAAAGCAGGTGCCATCTGCAGGGCAGCATAGACCTGAATCTCCGCAGAAGATAAATGGTTGTTTTTGTGCTCAGTGTCATGCACTATTTCATGCCAAAACTGATTTTTAGAATATTTGATATGCTGCTAGCATCTCGTCAGATCCACTCAAACACGTCATAACTACCACGTTTCTTCTTGTATGTCATTACCACTACTATCTGTTTCATCATCGTCTTCAGTTTGTTCAGGCGACCGCTAAATATGCCATGCATGCTAGCAGTTTTTTATTTTTCCTCAGTTTCCAGAAATTAATTTCTTTACATATTCCGATGTCTGTTGGAATAATTTGTACAGTAGAAACTCGTTCCAACAAAATCCTTCGTAAGAAATTGAATCAGCAGAAGGAATAATGAGTAAATAATGAGTAATGAGGGGGAGCGCACGCGAACAATTTCTTTGCCCGTCTTTGTCTCTTATTTCTCTCTAGTGGCTTGTTTTCCTTCAATTGTATCTAACAACGAAGGTCGTTGCATATATGCATCAATGTACACACATTGCAGGGATCGGCTTCAACGGTGGAATGGTTTTTATCCTTTTTGATCTGACATCTGAGGAGACATCTTTGACTGGACAGCAAAGAATTTTAACCATACATATATTTATGCAAACACCTAATGAAATGAATGCATGGTATTTTTTTGCCTTCGCCATATTATAGAGATGTAATTCTAGTATAATATTGATATTTGATACAAATATAAAAGAAAGTTTTGATTTATTTCAAGAGTTTTTAATATTTGATTATGTATATTAATAAAAAAATTATATAAATCTATATGAAAGAAGAGTGTCATATTCTATGTATACAAGTCGGAAGAGATGGTGATTTCAAAAAGTTGCAAATAATTTACGGCTAAAAAAACGAAAAACATGTAAATGGCCGTCAAACTTGAGAACTTGTACGCAAGCCTACCACGTGCCCTTGTTTTTTATTTGATAGTCGAGGAAACTTAAGGTAATTTCATACTTAAATTATAATTGTCTAAGTCTCACTATTCTATTATTGAAGATGGAGGAGGATATATAACAATGAAGTGCGAATATTAGTAAACTGCCCATTAAGTTGTTCGTCCTATTAATGACATGCATGTGCTTGGCAACATGGAAGCTAGTTCTTCATAGGAAGTGCCAATTATCTCATAGTACTTTGTTACCAAGAAATGCTTAGGACCTTGTCGTTTTGCCTTGAAACGTTTAGAAAACGTGAAACGGGTATGAAATGCCACCGAAATGTCGTGGAAATGAAAAAGAGATGTTTAAAGCATCATAACTTCAAAAATAAATACCTTCATTTATTTTTTTAATTTTAAACTTCCTAAAAGCTATATTATGATATCTTGGGTCCATTCTAAATCACACTTCCTAAAGCTATATTGATGAAGAAGAATCAAGATCTTTTGCACAAGGGATGGATAGTGGAGCTAGTAGTGTTCGTGGAGATGACTATGAGGAAAATCTAAATGATATATTCTAGAATCTAGATTATTATCATGTATATGTGAAACATTGAAATTATAACCATGTTGAATGATGCCTTTTTCAAACTTCAAATTTCAATGAATACTAAATATTTTGAGCGCTTTATCAACTATCTCTTATGGTCCATGGAGTACAATTATAAAATGAGTACTATATATATATATATATATATATATATATATATATATATATATATATATATATATATATATATATATATATATCTAATGCACATGGCCATTTCCGCCATACATTTCATATCCAAGGTTTTTGAAAATTTTTGTTTCCGCGTTGCGTACCGTTTTCTGTTTCCTAGCAACATATTCATATTCATTTGATTTTAGCATCTAGAAAGCAAAAACTAACAATTGATTTTATGAGATTTCCATAGTTAGACATATTGCAAATTTTATCTAGGAAAAAAATTTGTAAGAGTTTAGAGAAGTCCAACATTTCGGGTCACAAATCTAGACCCATCATCAGGGACAAACAAAATAAAGTGAAATGATAAGATTGCTGAAATTAATTTCTTTAATAAATAATAATTAGGAGGAAAATATTAGTAGAGGCTGGGAATAAGAATAGAGAAAGGTAAAAATAATGAACAAAGGAGGAAAAATTTTAGATAAAAGTTTTTAATAATAAATTAAGATAAAATCAAAATAGAATTTATCAAAGTAAAAGATTATTATTAATTAATCATCACATATGTAACTAATTATGCAAAAAGGGGGGACAAGGAAATAAATTAAGAGAAAATTATTAAATAGAAATGACTTAATCCTAATCACTTATTCATAGCAAGAAAAGGAAGCACAAAGGGAACAAACAACAAGGAGGAAAATTTGGTGGAACGAGAAATATAGTTTCCAACAAACTAGACAAATAGATGAAAAGAAAAAAATGATTAAAACAACAGAAATATATTAGCTATTTAGGGAGGTTCATAACCAAAGGTTTCCAAGTGTTGCTCAAAAACCAACCTCTATCCCTATTTAAATTATTATCATGGTGCATAATTTCAATGGATTCACGGAGATGTCTTTTGACAAAATTTGCTTCAAAGGCAACAACCAACTCCGAGTCCATACAGATGGTGTGCTTAGTATTAAGAGAATGTGCTTCCAATGCAGAACGGCCAATATGGTCATATATAATATCTTCATCATGTTCCTTAATCTGAGTCTTAATCGACCTCCCCGTTTCACCAATGTAAGGTTTACCACAAGAACATTTAATCATATATACACCACAATTGAGGTTACTCTCGATTTTATCCTTAAGAGAATTAAGGTTACTTTTTAGGGTGTTGATGGGAAGAAATGACATAACGATGCCTTTTTTATTTATAATTATAGCAATTTTATTAGTGGTGTTCTTAATATAGGGTAGGAAGGATTTTTATTAGAGTATGGGAAATTGATTTTAGGACGAGAAGGATTACAAACATTCTTAAATGTATTTAAAATCAAAAATCATTATAACCATTATTCTTAAAGACCTTTAGAAAGGTGGGACAACTCATGATCAAAGTGCTCGATATCATAAATCCTCATGGCTCTAGAGGTAAGAATTTTTAACACATGCTTTTTGGGAAGGGTGATGGTGGGATTCTTCCCTGAGATAAAAATCAGTGTGCACTTTCTTTCTAAAACCCCAAGAGTGAGAGTGCCATTTTCTTTTCTTTTATGCAAGATATCAAGAAAGGGGATAGAATCAGTTATATAGAGGTAGAGTTGGTTTATTTGGGTTTCGTGATTTATCATGATAGATTGAGGATGGATCCTGATAAAGTATGATTCATTGTTTAGTGGACATCACCAAAAAGTGTGTTTGAAGCAAGAAGCGTTAATAGGTTAGTAAGTTTTTACAAGAAGCTCATTAGGAACTTTAGTGGCATAGCTAGACCTATCACAAAAACAATGAAAGGTGATAGGAAAGAGTTTATTTGAATTGTTGCAGCAAAGCATAGCTTTGAGATTTTGAAGAAGAAGGTAGTTGAAAAAGGGTTCTAGCATTCTGGATTTTAATAAAGTATTTCATGTTGATTGTGATGCTAGAGGGACAACACGTTGGTGTTTTGAGTCAAGAAGGTAAGCCAATTGTTTACTTGAGTGACAAGTTGAGTGAAGCTACAAAAAATAATGTTTATAATAAAGAATTTTATGCAATTTTTCACACACAACAAGAAGTGGAGGCACTATTTTCTATCGAAGGAGTTCATTTTATTCATGAACCACCAAGCTTTGCACTTCATAACAATCGGGGTAAGTTAAATCAAAAGCACGTGAAGTGGGTTGAGTTTCTTCAAAGTTACTCATTTGTTTTGAAGCATAGGAGTAGAAAGTCCAATAAATTTGTTGATGCATTAATTGGGAGATGTCTCCTCTTTCAAGAGATGAGAGTGGAAGTAGTTGGGTTTGATCTATAAGATAGTTATATAAAGAAGATCAAATTTTAGGGAAGGATGGAAAACTGGAAGACCCAACTAATATAGATAGAACTCCTTAGTTGGATTTCTTCATGTAAGAAGGTTTATTGTTCAAAGGGTGGTGATTATGTATACCTTATGGCTCAATGAGGGAAAATTTGATAAGACAGAAACATACTTGAGGTTTAGCTAGTCACTTTGGAGTTGATAAAACATTGGTGTAGTTGTGTGAGAGTTACTGCTGGTAAAAAATGATTGGATGTGAATTTTTTTAAAAAAACTTGTAAATTTTGCTAACACACTAAGGGAAAATGTAAAAATAGAGGTTGGTATCAGCCATTTCCAATACCAGAATGACCATGGGAAGATGTAAGCATGGATTTCACTCTTGGGATGTCGAGAACTCGGAAATTAAATGACACTATCTATGTTGTTGTGGATATGTTTTCAAGGATGGAACACTCCATAGCTTGCAAAAATATTAGCAATGCCACCCATGTTGCAAATTTGTTTTTCAAGGAAGAGGAAAGGTTGCATCATTTTCCTTACAGCACTGTCTTGGATAGAGATACAAAAATTATGGGAATTATTTTGGCACACTTTGAAATATCCCTTATAGGACATATCTATAAAACTCTGGTTTTCCTTGAAACTCTTATGACAAAAAACACTGAAAAACTGATTTTTAATTCACAGCCACAATATATCAAATTGCAAAAATAGAAAACACCTTGATAAATATCTAGAAATGGATATTTCACTTAACCCAAGTACAATGAACCAACAAACAACAATTTTGGAATTTATTTTATTTTATTTTTCCAACTGAAAATAAGCAACAAGTACAGCTGACCATATGGGAAAAATATAGCAAATGAATGGCTCAATTGGTTGCAAATGATGCCCTAGGGAAAATCATGACTTGGTGCAAACCCTAGCACCCACTACACCTCAAATTGCAGCTGTAATGGCTTCCAAAGGGGGTCGTCCAGCTATACAAAAGCTCCAAAATTCTCCAACAACCCACCCAAATGAAGTCCCAACTAATTGATGGCTGCCCTAGCTATAGAAATTCTGAAAACTGCCTTGAAGGTGTGCCCTAGCTGCTAAATCAGGTCTGAAAATGAAGATCCTTGATTGAAGCACAAATGTAACCCCTATAATGGAGTCACCTCTAAAGATTTGGAGGGTTTTTGTCCTCTAACCTTGTTGCAATGGAGGGTTTCTGTCCTCAATAGTTGAAAGTAGAAGCAAGAGTGCTCAACTCATAAAAATCAAATGATAGATGTATATTCCACCCACAAATGAACCCCTTCATCCTCCTTTATATTTTTCTTGTCACAATCTCCAAAGTGGGGCACTCCAAATGGGGGAATTTCACTTTAATTAATAAATGACTTTTAATTTCTATTTAAGCATTGAGTTACTTAAAATAGAAAGTCCCCTTTTTAGTTTAATAATAAAACATAAGTGCTTTTAATTAATGTTACTTTTGCACTTAAGTTAAATTATTAATCTATTAAACTTTATTTGCCAAAGGGACATGACACACTTTTTGAAGAAATTTGGACACAAGAATGAGTCTCAATTCATCCTACCATCTCTGAAGGCATGGACAAATGAAAATAGAAAATAGAAGCTTCAGTAACTTGTTGAGATACTTCGTTGGGGAAAATCCAAGACAACGAGATACTACTCAACACAAGTTAAGTTTTCTTACGATAAATTAGTAAACAAAAGTATAACCAATATTCCTTTTCGATTGTGTATGTAATATCCCCTTTATGGGATAAAAATGAAAATTAGGAAATTAGCACAAAACCCAAAGATATCAAATTTGGTTTTTAATCAAAAACTGAAATTAATCTGAAATCAGCAATCTACAAGGGCAAAAACTATTTATGGAATTCAAGTCCACCTTTCACTATGCAAATCAATGAATAATGCCACAAAAAAATTATTCTATCCACGACAATATTAATAAGTCACAAATACATCAAAATATGGATGAAATATTAGATTACACAGATATAATTAATTATTTAAATTAGCAGCAGACTAGCCAAATCCGAGGGCTAGGAAAAATAGATAAACTTCTCCAAAAATCACCAAAATGGAGATTTTGGCTTTATAAATTGTAAGGAATCTGAATATGAAATAAAATATCAAATTCGTTCCCTAGATGGCACCAAAACACACTCCAATGCAAGTCGCTCCATAAGGGAGAGGCTCCACAATGCATGCAAATGTTTGTAGATGACTTCTCTAATCCTCCAATGCCCAAATCTGCAAAAAGGTCTTCAATATGTCTTTACTCCAACCAAGGAAAGAGGGTTTTTGTCCTCCAACCACCACTAGAAGGTTTTCGTCCTTTTAGAAATAAACCACACACTTGGGTTTTCATCCAAGAGTTGAAGAACAAGGAGCAACAAGCCCACAATGTTCAAATAGAGAAAATGTGCCAATCTAGATGATCCAAATGAGTCTTCTAGCCTTATTTTATAACCTCCCTTTGGTGTAAAACCTTGGAAGAGAAATTCCGAGCCCTATAAGTCATTATATTCTTTTATTATGTCTCCTTAAATGACTTAAAACCTAGCCGACCTACTAAAGGAAAACACATGCTAAAAAAGAAACATGAAAATTAGAAAAAATAAGCTCAATTCCTTCTCTGAATTCTCCTACTTCATTGTCTTGGAAAAGGGAGTGGCAAGAAGTGAAAATCATGACTCTCAATTTGGAAAGGGGGACATTACAGTGTATAGATACAACCTTAGAGGTGTTGATGAGTTGAGGAACACAACTAATTTGAGTAAAAGAAGTGTTGTACAAGAATATTTTGTGGGTACATGCATGAGGTACATCAATAGATGAAGCAAAAGTCAAAGAAAATAACAATGACATACAAGCATCATGTTAATCTCAGATAGAAAGAATGGAGCTTTGGAGATGGAGAACTAGTTTTGGTTCATTTGAGAAATGAGAGGTTGCAAAGAGGAACATATGACAAGTTAAAATGGAAGAAAATTGGACTGTGTAGGATTTTGAGCAAGTTTGCAGTGAATTCATATGAGATGGAGCTCCTACTCTAAGAAGGGATTGATCTCTTTGATATATATTTGTAAACTTACCATGAGGGACAAGTGAGTGATGAGAATGCAGATTCATACTCTTTATTGGAAAATTAGAGATAGCATTTACCTAAGAACGTAAAGAGGAGATAGAGAAGCTAATCGATTCTAGGGTCATCAAGAAAACAAGAGGAAATGAGTATAGAGAGTACTTGGTGAAGTGGAAGGGAAAGACAGTTGAGGATACAACTTGGATGATTGTATCTAGGATTGATAAACTTAGGAAATTAATACAAGACCTCGTTGCAGGGTCATGAGTAGGGGTTCATGGTTCATTTCACTTACCCATCATGTTTGATGTAAGAGCATCAAGATCGAAGAGAAATCTTATGTCAACCAAAAATAAAGTACAATTTTTGTACGTTTCTGTGGTGGTCATTTTTCATCTTTCTGACATTGTTTCACATGTGAAGGATCATCAAACAAGGCTAAAAGAAACCCTAGGAGTCCAACACCTCAAAAAAATGTTTGGGGAAAAGTTTTCAGTCATATGCTAAGGCCATGAGGACCATTCTTTTAGATAGAAAAATTATTTACACATACAATGGTGACAAAATTGATGGTCTACTTATCCGGTGGTTCTACAACCGCCAGACTATAGAAATAATATTTGAAAGGTGAAGAGTGTAATGTCCCCAAATGGGACAATTTCTACCCTAGATGGATTTCAAGAAATTCCCTTACTAAATAAATAAATTATAAAAGATATCTCAAGGCTTACCAATGCAGATCAGAAATTTGGAAGGAAAATATGATTAGGTTAATTTATAAAACTTCACTAAATCAGTCCTTATATTCAAATCTTTTTACTCAAAACCAAAGTACTGATTTTATAAGGCCCAAATCAGGACAGACATACATATTTCTGATTTAAATAAGTCTGAAATAAATTAAATAAAATAGTAGGGTGAAGTATCAACAACGAGCTCCTAAAATGTTGCTTTTATTTAATAATACTCTATAGATCTGACTGGAATTACAATAGTGGAATGAGGATCTGAAACCCCATAAGATGCTCCAAAAATAATAAGATAAAACATTTAAATTCAGATCCAAGCAGCAGTAGTAGCCAACAACTCATTTTTATCCTTCAAATATGCTAGAAACTACCTCCAATGGGGTCGCTCCAGCTAGATAAAAATAGTACATTCCATCTATGAGAGTTTCTTTGGATATTCAATGAAAAGATGCACCAAAAAGGAAGATTTTTCGTTCTTCCTTCCACCTTTCATGAGGGTTTTCATCCTCAGAAAATTACAGCAGTCAATGCTCAGCTTACAAGCTAATTTAAGAAAATAGGATGATTATAGAATGCATCTACTTCAATTCAACCTCTCCTTTTAAAGATAGAAATGACCCAATTAGACACTTTTTATGTCCAAACACCTTTCACAACATTTAATAATTTCTTCCCCAAAAATTCTTCCCAAGGCAAATCGCATTTTTTAGAAGAGATGATTTTGGCTCCAAGCCATTAATCTTTTTTTACCAATTTCTAAAGCTCCCTAAGCTAGTTGCACTTCTCCATAGAAATTACATTTTTTTATAAGTTCTTTTTCCTTTTTTTTCTATATTTTAATTTATCATTAAGTTTATTAATTTAATATAAGTTCTTTTTATAATGTTTATTTTATTTTCTTAGCACTTTATAATAAAGTAATAGAACTTAAGTCTCCCTTTTTAATTCTCCATAGCCATCGGGAAGACATAATAGGATAAGGTTCTTCGTCATGTCTATCCTAGGAAGTAGGACATTTCAGTCCTCCTTCCTAAGATTTCTTGCCCTCAAGAAAATCTAAAATCTTTTTCTAAGTGTCATGCACAATAGACAAAACATGATGAAGTGACTCAAAATTCTAGCACTGTACCCATTAGATGAGATATATATTTGCCATCACTTACCCTTGATAAGGTGCTCATATTCACATGGTTGTTCCCAAGGCATTACATAATGTAAATTGCAGATTTTATCATCCAAATCATCACTCTTATCAAAAGAAATCTGAATATGCTGCAAATATGACATTAGTTTGTTTGTATCATACCTTATGGAGTCACCATGGTTCACAAAGGGCTGAAATTCTTCACCAATCAATTGATGCAATGTTATACCCCTTTCTTCTTCAATCACATCCTGTGAAATCTGCCCCTCATTGACAACTCCAATCATACTATTGGTTGTCATTCTTGGAGGAACTCCTTTCCTCATGCCTTGCAAAACAATTTCTTTGTCTTGCACTTTGAATTTCAGCTCCATGGTTTGATAATTTTGATTAAAATCACCCAAGGATTGGAGCCATTGAACACCAAGAACTAAATCCAACCCACCAATGCCAACAATATAAAATTCATCACTTACCTCATGTCCTCCCATGGTGAATTGAAGTTGGGGAATCTTCTTGGTGCATGTGATTGAATGCCCATCTACCACAATCACATCAAATCCTTGGAATTCTTCCTCTTGTAAGCCCAATCTAGCAACCAACCCTTCATCAATGAAGTTGTGTGTTGCTCCTCCATCAATCAATATGGTGACCTTTTGCCCAAGAAGATCACCCTTCACATGAAATGCATAGAAACTAGGAAATATTGTTAATGTAGCTAAGGTAGCATTAGTGACACTCACCTTATCATCCTTTTCTTGATCTTTTGGATCAGCATTATCTTCATCCTCTTCATCATCAATAACTTCAATATAATGAATAGATCCCTTACCTTTGCAATGATGATTGGGTGTCCATGGTTCTTTACAATCAAAGCACAATTTCTTCCTCCTTAGCTCATTCTTTGCTTCAATTTCAGACTTGTTTCTCTCCCATTCTTGAGCTCTATTTTTTTCTGCCCACTAAATGTTTCTCTTGCTTATCATTTTGAGGTGTTATGGGCTACTCACATGTGCTCTTTTTCTGCCCCAAAGGCATTGTTCATTGCTGCCCAAACTGCAAATTTCTCCCCTTTGGCATTGAACTCTCTAAGTCTAATGACTTCTTAATGGCACCTTGAAGAGATGGAGGATTAAAATCTTTAACAAGGCCTTTTAATGGTTCTCCTAACCCTTCAACAAACAATAAAACAAGCCTTCTTTCACTAACATCAGGTACCATTACTACAATTCTTTGAAAATCATAAATATACTTATCTAGAGTTCCATCTTGTTTGAGTTGGGCTAACTCCTGAAATACAAGTCTCGGGTCCATCCTATCAAACCTTTCTATCAAACACTTGTTAAAGTCTTCAAGGATGTGATAGAGCCATGTCCTTGAGTGATGATGCCATGGTACCACCACTCATGTGCAACTCCATCCAAATGCAAGGTTGCAAACTTAAGTGCCTCTTCTTCATACATAGGGTTCAAAGAGAGATATGTATCTAATTTTTGTAACCAAGCCCTAACAGAACACTTATTTGAACCATCAAATGAAGGAAGATTGATCTTACCCAATCTATGTTGAATGTCTCTCTTGGTTCTTGTTGTTGATTTACTCTTTTCTTTGGCCCTTCGTTCCTCCTTAATTGGAAAAAATCCCTGAATGAAAGCAAGTTCCTTGTGTTAGGATTCAAGGATGCATACTCATCTCCAAAAATATTGACTTCTTCTGTGAACCCGTGTGTAGGTGGTTTCTCCTCCTCCTCTTGTGGCTCATTCCTTTGAAGGAAACTAGCATGAAAGAACTTGGAAGGAGTATTATTTGAAACCCTTCCCACATGATGGCTAGAAGAGCTTCCCTCACCATGATGGCCTTGATTGTTAGACAATATCCCCTGCAAGGATTTGCCCAAATCAGCAATGGCTCCTACGACAGAGTCTCTAAGATCTCTTTGTGACTCTAGAAATCTATTCTACAACTCTTTTTACCCCTAGAAAATATCTCATTCATGTAGCTCAATTCATCATTGGGAGGAGGTCTTTCTTCATCATCCATCCCTCCTCTTCTTGGAGTTCTCCTTTGATAATGATATCTAAAATGCTCTTTGTCTCTATCCATACAAATCTGAAATATGAATCTTTCCCTCACAGGCTGGGAGGAAAATTGGCTCTGATACCACTATAATGTCCCCAAATGGGACAATTTCTACCATAGATGGATTTCAGGAAATTCCTTTACTAAAGAAATAAATTATAAAAGATATTCAAGGATTACCAATTGCAGATCAGAAATTTAGAAGGAAAATGTGACTAGGTTAATGTATAAAACCTCACTAAATCATTGCTTATATTCAAATATTTTTACTCAAAACCAAAATATTGATTTTATAAGGGCCAAATAGGAGAAGACATGTAGTTTCTTATTTAAATAAGTCTGAAATAAATTAAATAAAATAGTAGAGTGAAAGTACCAACAATGAGCTCCCACAATGCTGATTTTATTTAATAATACTCTGCAGATCTTACTAGAATTACAGAAGTGAAATGAGGATCTGAAACCCCACAAAATGTTCCAAAAATAAAAGGATAAAACATCTGAAATTCAGCTCTAAGCATTAGGTAGCCAAAAACTGATTTTTATCCTTCAAATATGCTATAAACTACCTCTAATTGGGCCACTCCAACTAAAGAAAAATAGTACATTCCAGCAAAGAGATTTTCTTTTGATATTTGAAGAAAAGATGCACCAGAAAGGAAGATTTTCCATTTTCCCTTCCACCTTTCCTAAGGGTTTTCATCCTAAAAAAATTATTGCAATTAATGCTCACTTACAAGTCAATTTCATAAAATAGAATGATCATAGAATGCCTATACTTCAAGTCGACCTATCCTTTTAAAGATAGAAATGACCCAATTAGCCACTTTCTATGTCCAATCACCTTTCACAACATTTAATGCCTTCTTCCCCCAAAAAAGTCTTCCCAAGGCAAATCACATTTTTTAGAGGCAATGATTTTGGCTCCAAGCACTTAATATTTTTTAACCAATTTCTAAAGCTCCCTAAGGTAGTCACACTTCTCCATAGAAATTACATCTTTTTATAAGTGCTTTTGCCTTGGTTTTCTTTTTCTATATTTTAATTTATCATTAAGTTTATTAATTTATTATAAGTACTTTTTATAATGTTTATTTTATTTTTTACCACTTTATAATAAAGTAATTGAACTTAAGTCTCCCTTTTTAATTCTCCTTAGCCATCGGGAAGACATAATAGGCTAAGGGTCTTTGTCACGTCTATCCTAGGAAGCAAGACATTTAAAAGAGATACTTAGGGCTATCGTTAGATGTTGGAGAGATTAAAAAATAGGATGAGAATGTATTTTTGGTTTGGAGAGGAGTCTAAAGGTAGTACCAAACAAATTGAAAGACAAAGTTGAGAATTGAGAGAGAGCTTGCAAAGGGGATTTTTATCCATGTCAAGAAAAGTATAGGATTGTTTTAGAGTCCACTTGAGGGACTATTGTACATGTTCATATACATGTTGTTGATTCCATAAAACAAATGTATGAGTGTGGTGCATTTCTATGTAACATGTCTTATGTTTCAATAAAAATTGTGATTCTTACAAGTGTTTCTAAGCTATGGGAAAGATTGTCATTAACTTGGTCCCCTCTCACCCATCATGCATCAAGTCATTGGAAAAATTCCTATTAACAAGAAGGGTGATGCCTTTAACCCATACTATAAAAACTATGTTGGCTAAGAGATAACCATAGGCTTGCATTCAATACATATTGAGAAAATCAAGAGGATAATCCTACCATATGGAGTAAAAAAATCCAAATTTCTCACAGCACATGCCAATAATAGAGAGGCAAGAAAAAGCATCTATGAAAAGTATTTCATTCGATTGAAAAATTTGGACCAACACCAAACTCCTACATCATATCCAAAATGAAGGCCATTCAATGCGATCATAGGCTTTCTCAAAGTACATTTTAATGAAAATGGCTTGTTGTTTAGACTTACAATCCCATTACATACCTTCCTAGACTACAATAGTATTATCTAGAATATATTATCTTTTAAAGAATATATTTGTTCAACTCTCATAATTAGTGGGAGGAGATTGTGAATACGTAGCATGAGGCCTTTGGAAATAATTTTATATGAAACATTAAACAGACTAATAGAGCGCCAATTGCATATTTGTTCAAAATCATCATCTTTAGGTATGAACTTAATGGTGACAAATTTGGATCAGATTGTACCAAGTTCAACAAAGGAATAATTTTCTCATTAATACTCATAATACAAACCATAGTTCACATACTCATACTCAAAAATACTCGGTAGACCAAAAAAATTGACTTGACAAAAACTCGACAATAGTCAGGAATACTGGACAACTTAAAAAATACGCAAATTTATTTTTAAAAAATTAATTTGAAGTAAAAAAGATACAAAATGTATCAAATGAGTCCATAAAATGTTGGAGAAGTTTTTTATATTAGATTTGAATAATAATACAATACAAAAATTGCTTCATCATGTGTGTAAAACGCGCCAAAACAATACACTTAAGACTAGGAACAACCTAGGATTAGTTAGGAAAATTATGGAATAATATATTTTTGTGTTTAAAAGAGTCTACAACTAGGTTACAAGACAAGAACCCTCACTAACAAGTTCTCAATTATAATCCACAAGAGTATAATTTTCTTTCAAACACAATTGTTAGAGGTCACAAGGTCCAAAATTTAGGGTTAGAAGGTTTAATTAGGGTCAGAGGGTAATTCCTCACCATACCCACTCTCTAACAAGATTAAAGATTCAACTTAATTTTTCTCAAAATTAACACATTCAAAATTTCCCTAAATCATTCCCATTGGATAGGAAATTTCTTCACCTTTCCATTGACATCAAGAATTTCTCCTAACTCCTCATATTTCTCAAGTTATGGGTTAGTGGGCCTTGGGGTGAAAATTTTCCCCAAGAGCGGGCTCCTCGCGGCCCAAGGGAGGAAATTTTGCCCATAGGTGGGTCTGTGGGCCACGGGGAGAAATATTTCCCAGAGGAGTGGTCAGGTCGGTGGGGCCACACGGACTATCATCACCAATCTGAAACACTATGACAACTTCATAACACAAGATTATTTACCATGCCTTTAGTTTGGACGATGTAACTATGAAACAAACAACAAACATAACACAAGAATAATGACTATGATGATATAATCTAAAATATCGAGTAAATTATAATATTAGCATGAAATTGTTACAATCTCACCCATGAGGTACTTCAAGTGTTATTGACTTCACTGCATTCTTTCACCAATACTATGGGAGAAACTTCACAATTACACCTCTTAATGGCTTCTTCAACACACCTTAAAACCGATGGCTTCCTTTACACACTTACTCATACAATATTTCTCACTACTTCCTTCTATGCTAAATGAGGGGGTGGCCTCTTTATTTATAGAACTTCTAGGCTTATCCATCTTATCTCTAAGATAGGATAAGAAATCCACTCTGACGAATCATATTCCATACCTTAACTCTTATCTGTACATGTAAGCTTATCTTTTAAGATAAGATAAACCTTATCATTTCACATGGGTTCCACATTTTTAGACTTTTTACAAATAAAATATACAAAATATTTATGACCTCACTCCTTGTCCTTATTACCAATATAATATTTCTAATTCCTAATCATGTAGACCCTACTTCTCTACTTACCCCAACTTTGACATTTTAACATTACTGGACCACTTACGACAACTATTTACTTTTTACCACAACATTCCTATTGTACTTTTGACTATTGCCATACTATACATTATTGGCGGCATCGTACTGGCAGTGCCGTTATCTTCTATCAGACGCTACTACTAATTATACTTAACAACATCCTATTCCTAATACATACATTAATGAAATAGAAATTACAGAGGAAAATTTTAGTGTCGACATCTTCCCCCTTCCTAGCTTCTACTCCGTCCTCGGAGTAGACTATTCTGGTGCTTGGAAAATCTTCAACTTGTCGTGGTTGACCCATTTCGTAATGGGAGTGCCATCCAATTCCTCCAGTCGGTACGTACCATTTTCATGCACAACTGCTATTTTGTAGGGCCCCATCCATTTTGGAAGAAATTTTCTTTGTCTTCTTTTTTTTGTATCTGGAATCATATACTAGAACCAAGTCATTCACATGAAATGGAGACCACCAGATCTTTTGATCAAAGTATTCCTTCTGCTTCATTTTCTTCTTATAGCTTGTATCCTTAGCTATTTCCCTCATTTCCTCTAGCAAATGAAGATGTACCAACCTTTCTTTTACTGAATCACTTTCATCCATTCTTTCATTTTTCATTACTCTGACCGTGGGAATATCAAACTCAATAGGAAGAACTGGATCAATGCCATAAGCCAACTGAAATGGGGAGTATCCTGTTGCTGACTTTGATGTTGCCCTATATGCCCACAATGTTGCATGAATCCTTTTATCCCATTTATGTACCTGCAAGGCTACATCTTTTGCTAGAATTTGACACAACACAAAATTTGTTCGTTCCACCTGTCCATTTGTGCTTGGCTTGTATGTTGTTGCCTTCCTGTGCTTAATAGAAAACTTATTGACTAGGGCTTCTACCACCTCATTAATGAAGTGGCTTCCTTGATCTGTTACAATTTCTAATGGACAACCAAATCTGGTGACAATGTGTTCATATATGAACCTTGCCACTTCATCCATGGAAGTTGTTTTCAATGGCCTAGCTTCAACCCACTTGGTTAAATAATCTGTGGCAACTACAATATACTTATTTTGGCGTGAGGTAGTTGGAAGTGGACCTACAATGTCTATTCCCACTTTTCAAAGGGACCAAGTGGAAGAATAGGGCATAATGGAGCTGATGAAGTCTTACGGTTACCATGTGTTTGACAAATATCACATGTCTTACAATAATTATAACAATCTTTAAAAAGAGTGGGCCAGTGATAACCTGCATCCAAGATCCTTCTTGTTGTAAGTTGTCCAGAGAAGTGCCCTCCACATGTACCATTGTGGAATTCTTCTAGCAGTTCCTTCCTTGATCACGTCCAATCGCCCTTCAGATCTGTCCATCGTGTCCTATTCAAATAATACTCCATGCAGAATAGAATATGGATGATTGGCTTGAGTAATCTTTCTCTTAGTCTTTGCATTGGCACCATCAGGAAACTTGAATTCATTCAGATAATTCCAAATATCTATGTATTCACTAGGGATTGTGTCAAGGGATAACAATGTTGCATCGGGGAAATCATCATCATCACAAGATGATCCTAAACCATCATAGGCTCGAGAGAGTGCATCTGCATTGACATGCTTCTTTCCTGGCCTATCTATAATATCAAATTCAAATTCTTGTAGCAAAATTATCCATCTTGCTATCCTCCCTGATGGGTTAGGCTTATTTACAATATATTTTAGAGCCTGATGATCTGTTACAACTAGAAATTTTTTCCCTAGCAAGTAATTCCTAAACTTCTTTACAGCAAAAATGATAGCTAGAGCCTCTTTTTCAGCTTACAAGATAATTTACCTCAAGACGCTCATTTGTCTCGCTCCCAAAGTAAATTGGATGTTCATTCCCATTTTCATCCTTTTGGCACAAAGTACTTCCTAGTGCTGCATCCGAGGCATAATGTACACAATGAATGGCTTGCTCCAACTGGATTCTTTAAAATAGGTGAAGACACTGTGGCTTCCTTCAGCTTGTCCAAAAGCTTCATGCGCCTTATTTCCCGGTTCATAAGTAACATCCTTCTTCAAGAATTGGGTTAGTGGTGTGCAATCTTTGAGAAATTCTTGATGAACCTTCTATAGTACCCACATGGCCTAAAAATGATCTCAACTTACTTCTATTCAGGAAATGGTAACTCTTTGATTTTTGAAACTTTATCAGATCAAGCACAATACCATCTCTCGGATACAACATGCCCTAACAAAACACCTTTAGAACATCCAAAGACACACTTTCAGTAGGGTTTAGTGAGGCTTGTGCTTCATCTAACCTTTGAAATGTTTTCTCCATTTGGTGCAGTGGTCCAACTTGCTCCCATAGATGCAAAAATCATCCGTAAATACTCGATGAAGGTCCCAATGTAGGGTTCGAACACCCTATTCATCAAACGCTGGAATGTTGCCGAGCATTACACAACCCAAAAGGCATAACTCTATAAGAAAATGTTCCCCAAGGAGTGGTGAACGTGGTCTTAGCTGATCTTTTCTCGCTATATGAACTTGGTCAGAGCCGCTATATCCATCAAAGAAACTATAAGCACTCCCGGCCAGCCTACTGGCCCAAGATCTGATCTCGAAAATGGAAGAGGGTAATGATCCTTCTTTGTTCTTATTGAGCTTCCCGTAATCAACACAAATGCGTAGCTTCCCATTCTTTTTTATTGAGATCACAATGGGAGAAACCCATTCTCGAATTCTCCACAAGAAATATGAATCCCGCATCAAGCAACTTATCTATTTCTTCTTTTACGCCTTGGAAAAATTAGGATTCATTCTATATGGCATTTGCTTTATGGGCTTAAAGACCATCTACCACTCAATAATGTTCTACCCAACTTACTTGATGGAGTTCCTTGTAATCAAAAGTGAATATGTGTATGTACCTTCGAAAGAGTTGGAGGTAGGATTCCTTCTCACTCTCCATCACAACATCACCAATCTTTATTTGTTGGAGACGATCATCAACTTCTTCTTTAGATAATTTTATGGGGTCATGAGTTGGTGTGACTGGAAGGATATCCATGACTGAAACATCAACCTCACTTTCTTCATCTTCAGTGTCCACTTCATTGGTACTAGAGTAATCAGAGGATGTCCAATCATCAGTTTCATCACTTGAATCCACAGGTTCTGCCTTATGATGTCGAGGGATCATGTTTATCTTCACCCTCTCTCTACCACGTCCAAGTGTCATGAAACCTTCATTAATAGTTTTCGCATGAACTCTCCTTAGCCATGGTCTTCCCAACAAACATTGGGTACGCAACAAGCACTTCATTTTTCATCACCCGAAAGTCTACCACACATACAACACCCATAATAGATATTGCCACATTTGAAACTACACCTTCTCGGTTTAGTTTTTCCTTTATTTAATGACCTTAACATAAGTGTCAAGGGCGATCAATTTTTAAACCCAACATATTCATTACAGACTGGTCATTACATTAATCGCAGCACCTCCATCAACTAAGACATCATGAATTGAAATACCATTACATAATACCTCACTTGTGGAGCATAGGGATCCGCCTCTTGCTCCAAAACAGGGACCTCAACCTCCTTCCTTCGCCGAGCATTGAGTCCACTTCGCAACTCCCCCTCTTCTCGTAAGACATAGCCAAGAGTTGACCATATATGTAATATTGTGCAGCCTTTTGGACAGATCTTCCAAGATGGAGTATGGTCCTTGCCCCGTGAAATCGAAAATCGCACACCCAACTTTCTTCTCCTATGTTTCTTACTAGTTTCTCCTTTCATCTTCTTAGGATCATTTCCATCTTGATTATCTTTTTCTTTCTTTCTTTTTGTTACAAACACATCTACTTCATTATTTCTACTCTTATCTACTACATCAAAAGAATTCACAGGTGCTTTTCCTTTATCATTATCTCCTTTACCAGATGTAGAAGCTCTATCTGGACAATTATACTTATAATGACCCTTTTATAACAACCATAACATACAACTTCGTAAATATTTCTTTTGGACCTCTATCTCCTCCCCGAGAACTAAATTCTTTTCCTCAAGAAGATTAATAGTTAATCGACCCATCTTTTTGAGCAGATCTTCATACTAAAGAGATGTACTAGGAGAAATATTTGTGCTCACCGGGAGTGGTTGTGGATTCTGGACCAAAGGTGCTGGTGTAGGCTCTACTTTAGCAACAATTTCTTTGGGCTCCTCTTCCATGCTTTCTTCTTGCCTTTCGCAATCTCCTTTGCTTGTTCAATGGTAGCGGGTGGTCATACTTCACTCGTTTGATCGATCTCGGCTTCATCCCAAGAATGAAGTGCTTACATAGAGATTATCCACGCCATTCATCAACCCATCCGCTAATCCTTCCTTCCGGATCTCGGGCATCGAGCTTCCTCCTTAGCTCTAGAACACGAGCATGATAATCCCTTATCTTCTCCTTCTCTCCTTGGGATAGCTTTGTGATCTCGATCATGAGATCTCGCATATTTCGTTGTTCACCAAATTCTTCAAGAAAACTTTCAATTAATAAATCCCATGAATTTTTCACATTTTCACCTAGTGTTTCAAACCACCTAAGTGTCGAACCATCCAAAAAGGTAGGAAAAAATTCAGTCCATTTTTCTCCTCTTATAAGGCCATTACAAATACAAGATCGTTTAAACTCTTGAATGAAAGAGGAAGCATCTTCATTAGATTGGGCTGAAAAAATAGGAATCTTCCCCATTTTCAAAAGTAACCACCGTAAAATACCAACCCACAAGTACAATCAACAAGACTTATGTGCACAAATAATTGGAATCACTGTAATAGAAAGTGACTTTACACCTTTCTACAGTAAAATAGAAATGACCACGGTAACTATGGTAAAACTTGACTTTCATGCGGTAAAACCGACTTTACTATGGTAAAAATTCGAGTAAAAGTGAAGTTACTGTGGTAAAATACTATTCACGGTAAAAAGTGAAGTTACTGCGGTAAATACTATTCATGGTAAAAAGTGACTTTACTGTGATAAATACTATTCACAGCAAAAATGACTTTACCATGGTAACTACTATTCACGGCAAAAATGACTTTACCATGGTAACTACTATGCATGCAAAAAAAATAAGGTTACCCTCCAATTGATTTTTGCTAAGTGGGAATATCTCTCCGTAAAATCCACTAACGAGGAATGGTCCCGGCAACGGAACCAAAATGTCATCACCAATCCGCACTATGATAATTCTTCACCGGGAACTCCTCATGCTATGATTATTTACTAATGCACAGCCTTTAGTTTGGTGGATGTAACTGAAACACAACAACAAACATAACACAAGAATACCATAGACTATGATAAAAGGAATGATGATAAATCTGAAATATCGAGTAAATTATAATATTAGCATGAAATTGTTACAATCTCACCCATGAGGTACTTCAAGTGCTATTGACTTCACTTTCCTTTCACCAATACTATGGGAGAAACTTCACAATTACACCTCTTAATGGCTTCTTCAACACACCTTTAAACTGATGGCTTCCTTTACACACTTACTCATACAATATTTCTCACTACTTCCTTCTATGCTAAATGAGGGGGGTGGCCTCTTTATTTATAGACTTCTAGGCTTATCCATCTTATCTCTAAGATAGGATAAGAAATCCACTCTGACGAATCATATTCCATACCTTAACTCTTATCTGTACATGTAAGCTTATCTTTTAAGATAAGATAAACCTTATCATTTCACATGGGTTCCACATTTTTAGACTTTTTACAAATAAAATATACAAAATATTTATGACCTCACTCCTTGTCCTTATTACCAATATAATATTTCTAATTCCTAATCATGTAGACCCTACTTCTCTTCTTACCCCAACTTTGACATTTTAACATTACTGGACCACTTACGACAACTATTTACTTTTTACCACAACATTCCTATTGTACTTTTGACTATTTCCGTACTATACATTATTGACAAGATCGTAGCAGCAGCTAAAGTTATCTTCATCGACGCTACTACTAATTATACTTAACAACATCCTATTCCTAATACATACATTAATGAAATAGAAATTACAGAGGAAAATTTTAGTGTCGACAGAAATCTCAAACCAAGTGGGAACTCCGATGTGTTTGGGGAGAATGACACATTCATCTTCAATTTGGAGATAATGCTCCAAATAGTGGTGCATTTTTGTTGGAAATGGTTCTAACTGTTCAATCCACAATGATTTTATGTAAGCTTTGTAGATCTCCTCTTTGATTCCTCAATGAATTTCCTTCTAGGCATGTGGGAAGAATTAATAGAGAATCTAAGATGAGGAAGAGGATTAATATCCAATCTGATGCTTTGGAGGAAAGTTGTACAATGTGTATACCAAGTGGTTTGGATCCCCAATTCACATAACCTCATGGATGATTGGAGAGCCTTGAAGGGGCATCTATTTTGCCCAATTGGTGTATCTTCCATACATCTTAGTCTATGGAGTAGCATCACAAGATGGAATATAGTTGAGATATGGAGAGGGTACGTGCATTTCAAAGTTGTTAGAGGTCGTTTGTGATAGAGAGTTCCTGCAATGAAAAAGCACATTGTTAGTGTCATAGTGTGGATGCTTAATGAATGGAAATAGAATTACATTGTGGGTAAGTAGATGGTGATAACCTATATTTGAATGTCAAAAAAGGCTTAAGAACTGGTTGCATCTATTGTTGATGTCGTGCACTGGATGAAAATGTAATTTGTAATTAGTTTCACAAACATTCGTGTAAAGTAACTTAATGATGAAGAGATTGCTTGGAAAGAATGGGAAAACATAATTTACTTATAATGAGGAGAGAGATACCTGTTAGCATCAATTGCTGACAACATCCGTAGGCATTTCTCTTCTAGAAATCTTTGTAGCCCATATAAATGAGTTGGACAAGAGTCCAAAGTATTTGTACTCACAACAAGGTGTACTTTTTTGTAATCATGTATATAAAAACAATAATGGTTGGCATCATAAAAAAGTGGATTATATCTAATGAAATCAATTCAAAAATTTAAACAAAAATTACAACTTTCAAATTCTAACATCAAAATAAATTGTAGGAAAACTAAATTTTGAAATACATTTTAACATATTAGTGCACATATCAAATAAGTAAAAAATGAAATTAGACATTTACACAAATTAGAACACGAATGCGTGAATTTAAGATTTCAATACTATCAAATCATAACGTTGAAATAAATTCTAGGCACACTAAATTTTAAAATACTTTTCAACATATAAGCATAGAGATCAAATAAGAAAAAAATAATGTTACACATTTAGAAAAAACACAACATGACAAGGTTCCAAAGTAATTTCAGTCACTACAAAGTGTGCTTTTTGGTAGACATGTATATAAAAACAATAACAAATTGCATGATAGTAAAATGAATCACACTTCCTTTACAACTTGTTCCATGTGCATTCTCATGATCCTGGTTCTCTCAATGGTTTTAAAAATGTTGACTAACAACCTCGGTATGAACCCTTGTTCACTGTACAAACCCCTGTTCAACAAAAATGGACCACTGTCCACTAAAACAAGGAACCCCTATTTTAGGTATGAGCCCCTGCTCATCCTCTTCAAGAATCATGATGTTTCCTTTTCCTCTATGCTTTCATCTTTCCACAATATCATCACATCAGGGAATTAACATAGGAAAAATTGCTCATTTTATCACAACAAGAACATACTAAAAAATAAATAAAAACACGCTGAAACAAAATGCCACAACCTCATTTTGTGGCCCCATCACTTGCGGCTAGCGAGAGGAGGTTGTTTTTCCTCCATCCTCCTGTGCCTTTGACCTCATATGAATGTGCTTCTAAGTCATCTAGATAAATCTATGATGCTCAACTATTTCCACATTGTTTATTATATAGTATCTACGATGGAATAGAGATCAATTACGAAAATGCGTAATTATATTTATTCAATGTGTATGCCATTATAGTGAGGATCAAATATATATACACGGAGAGAAATGGTTCCCCACCAAACGGTTCCTACCAACCGTAACCAAATACAATGTAATATATTTTAAATGCTAACATTCACCCCCTTATTACATTGTTCGTTAAAACATACATTTCACGATACTAGATGTCCCCCCTTTAATGAGAACACTGTAAAGAGGGTCTTCACATGAGCATGCCTACATGGTCTCGATTCACATGGTTTTTCTAAGGTTGACCATAAACCTAGAGGGACAAGAGCACTTTCCAACTGTTAACCTCGGTGGTTTTATAGGCTTACCATGAACCAAGAGGATTTTACCTTGCTGGTTTTACAGGCATACCACGAACCCAAGAGGATGATACCTCGGTGGTTTTACAGGATTACCACGAACCCAAGAGGATGATACCTCGGTGGTTTTATAGGATTACCATGAACCCAACTTCGAGTACCATGCGCTGCTTTCAGTGCTTTTCTGTTCCCCACGACGCTTTTCAATTTAGGAGGTCCCAAACAGGAAACTATGCACCATCTGCACTTTATTGAACAACCAAACAACATAGGAAAACAACAAACAATACTGACAAATATTCCACATTCACTTCTAAGAATCATAGCAATCATGTTCTTAGTTGTAGCCACTGATGTCGATTGTCATTTAGCCAATCTTCAACAACAAAGGAAACAAATCACTGCCACTGAATGTTGCCCTTGACTAAGTCATTTTTGCCCATAATGTGAAATGTGAATACTGAGAAAGAGACTGCATCAAGAAACATGCTATTGACTAGATCTCGCCACTTAGACCTTGTTGCACATGGTTCATGTTGCAAGTGAACGTATTCACAAGTGAACCATCTTCTTTTCGAAGCACGGAACTCAGAGGATCAATTCAAAACGAAGAACCATTGGAAAAAACTATGCTCCAAAGTAATCCATTTTCAGCATCCGATCACAAAACAACAGAACACGGAACAAAACAGAAACTGAAATAAACAAAAACCAAAAATTGAGGAATAGGTCCTCAATACCTTATTCTTCCACAATCTCTGGTAGCGACCTCATTTCTTGCAGCTTGCAAGAGGTCGCTGGATTTCCTCCAGCCTTTGTTATCCTCCATCCTCCTAAATAGTTATATCAACAAGCATCCAAGTTGTAGAATTTGGTTCACCAAGCAAAGTGGTATTGTCACTAGTTGGACCTAACATAATACGATCTGGATTTTGTGTCCCAACCTGGAGGAGTTTCACCACACCTTAGCATCTCAAAAATAGCACGCTTAGGTGTAACATCCTCATATCTAAATAGTACACCAAATCCAACATCCTCAACTTTCAATTCCTATGTGTTCTTCTCCAACAAATGTTTATAGTAACCACAGGCATACTTTACCACCAAATGTAATGTCGCACTTGCCTTGTTCTGCAGTTGCACCATTTTTGAAGCCATTTTGTTATCCTTCAGTGATGATTTGATACTATCCAGGTGAAAAAAAAATGTATTTAAAAAATAGGGCCTCGTGTAAATATTTGTCTTCAAATGGAAACTCCATGCAGCCGAAGACCATATACATATGATGGAATCCATGGAAAGGCCAATAAATTTCAACCCACGCTTTGCACAAGACAAAACACCAACAAGGTAGTAGATGTCCATGTAGGGCTGACAACAAACAGTAGGCCACATCCTCTTCCACGCAGGTTCTGATGCTTGAGTCACGTTTCCTTCAATGTTTCCTCATGCTCCAGGTCACTCTGATTACTGCTCCAACACAGGTATGTAACCTTTTCCAAGCAGGTCAAATCCTCTAAAATTTTGGTCGCTATAGGTCATCAGGTTCGTCGCTCTGATACCAATGATAGAACAAAGATCGATTGCAGAAGACTAAATTATATTTATTCAATGTGTATGTCATTATAGCGAGGATCAAATATATATACATGGAGAGAAATGGTTCCCCACCAAATGGTTCCTACCAACCATAACCGAATACAATGTAATATATTTTAAATGCTAACAATCTCTACCGCAATGTGAAACAACTTATTTTTCGGACATTCGATAACACCAAAAATGTGTCCGTGAGGCAATTATTTTTATTTCTACAAATTTTGACTTCAACTTTGGCTCATAATGAAACATAAACAATTTTAACAAGTGACTCTATTTTGATAGTTTTAAGACCTTAACGATTTTGATAAACTTGACTCTAGGATAAACTTTTTGGCTTCAATTTGTGACTATAAATAAAATAAGATTTGCAAAACTAATTACAAATCTTTTTGACTCAAGACCAAGAGAAATTACAACAAAACTCATAAAATTTTAAAATGACATTTGTAACATACAATGACACAAATAGAGGACTTGACTATTAAGTATGACCAAATTATGATACAAATGAATTTGTAAAAGGAAACTTATTAAATATCTTAGAGACAACTAAGACCCTAAAGACTTGTACGTTTTGAGATAAAGACAAAATTCAATGACTCACTACGATGGGCACAAAGGAAAATTTACAAAGACACAAACTTATAATAAATAAATCACACCTTTTGACCAAACCGTGAATCGAGGTATGGAGAAAATAACTATTTTGCATGGCAGGAGATCACGGTGAACAACTACTCATGGATTTCTTGGTTGTAGGGATGACATCAATGGTGTGTCTACTTGCTTGGCTGGTTGTGAAGATCAGTGGAAGCTCACTCAATTTGGTAGAGATGACTTAGAATCTAAGCTTGCTTTCAAAGGACATTCCCAATTGAAATGTGACATTAACGTTCAGTCTTTGGAAAACCAATTTGGATCAAAACTTCTATATCGTTTGAATCTTCCAATGCTACTACTGGTTTCTTTTTATTAGATTTCAAAACAGTTACAATGTGGCAAAATCATATCTACTCTTGACGTGTTTGTATTCCCTTTATCACAAAATAAAACTATTTTTGAACACAAATTGCAATGTATACAAAGAAATGTGATCAAAGTTGGAAAACCGGCATGAATCTACAAATTAGTAAGTGAACATATAATACGTATCTTCTTAGCTCGTGCTATGATTTTTTCACTACATTTTACGCTTTAAAGATATACCTTTTTTATTTCATATCACCTCTTGCATGTGGCTTTTGATCATAGGGATACTCTTCGATAGAGACTTTCCACTGTCAGAATCGAGCGTGAATGTCTGAATGCTAATTTTTGAGTTTTATCAAAACAGAGCCTAGAAAATCGATTAGGGCAATAGCTTGCTATAGATGTATTATGTATAGAAAACATGATCCGTCATATACCAATTTGCATATGAGGTCACAACAGATTTGAATTTGTAAGTAACCACAGTAGATTCAAATGTAACTACCTTTCACATATTAGAACGCAAATTACCAAGTTAACATGTCTCAACTCGAATGTTGTGAAATGGATACTGAATAATCAATGATAGAAGATCCTTACACGAACATAACTCTGAAAATGCTCATATGTTGGGGCAAGAGAGTTGAATGATTGCCTCTACCGATCCTTAGGATTGCATTACTCTGATACCAAATCTAGAGATTTGGAAAATGTAAGGCAAAGACAGAGTAAGGAAAATACAAAGTAATATCTTCTTCATATATTAATTCAATCATAATGCAATTATATAGGAAGATGATTCCCTATAAAATAGGAAATTTGTTTTCCCACAAACCAATTCTACGTGAGTTGTTGAAACTCACTCAACCATATTTGTTATAAGTTGTTTTAATATAACAACTATAAAACAAATATTTACTATCTCACAATCAGATGATAGTAACTACTCATGTAAATATTATTTACGAATACATAAATATGGAGCCATAATTTTTCATAGAGGAAAGTTACGAGGATCCAAGAAGTTTTCTCATAACCGTTTCTTCTTTCTTTCCTTTGAATAACCAATTTCAGGTTTCTTTGGGTAGTGGGCATTAGTTGCCAGGGGAATATGGGAAGAAGTTGACTGTTTTCCCATGACAATGGCAAAACGGGTTGGCAATTCCCCTCCATTTCCCCATATGGGAAATGGGATAATATTTTCCATTTGACATCCATTCATGTTGGAAATCAACAAGGGAATTTCCCACAAGTGGGGGAAAATGGTAAATTTTTTAGGAAAGGAAAAACGGGAGTAGAGAGCCAACTTGGTATTCCTGGCAATTAGAGATGGAATTTTAATTACCCACGACAATGGGGAAAAAGATAAAGTTCTTCCAAATTTTTTGATCAAGTTTGATGAGGGTTAAATTCATATTTATTAATTAAAAACCCCAAAATTTAATAAAATTAATTTTATTAAATAAAAAGGTAAATATTAATTAAATCTTAATTAATTAATTAATTAAAAAGTAGTTTACGACATAGCGGGAGAAGTACTTACTCGAAATGGATGAAACGAAGTCCAAAATTATTAGAAGAATAAAATGATAATGATGAGGATGATAAACCACGAGAAAAGACACTTCATAATTTTAAAAAAAAATCGTTGTAATTTTGGGAAGTCAAAATTAGCTGATAACACCCGCGAATAATTTAAATGAGTTTGCTAATAGATATTGCCTAAATTTTTGTTGTGTGAAAACCATTGCAAGAGTATCCCATTGTGTGGTCATGTGGTTTTTCTTAGCTAGTGACAAATGTCTACTTGTAAAATGGATTGGATGGTCAATTACTCCTTTGCTTGGTTACCCAAGGATTGCTCTAATTTTACTTCCTGAAGCATCCACATGTACAATATTTTTTTGTCCAATCTGGAAATAATATAATGGGCACACTAACTAAATTTTTCTTTAATTACATAAATTCATATTGACATTACGTGGTTCATTCTAATTTTGTACCTTTCAGTAGTAATTTCTCCATAGGTTGGATAATTCTAGCATATCCCCTAATGAATTTCCTGTAGTAAACAATATGTCTAAGGAATGCACAAACTTATGATGGATTTTTCGATATTTGAGCTCAATTATAACCATATTTTTCTTGATCCATGAGAATACATTTTTTTCAAACAACATGACCAAGCAATACTACAAAAAGTGTAAATAAAAATCATTTCTTAATATTTAAGGCAATGTGTAATGCTCTACATTGTTCTAATATTAAACATACCTTAGATATATTCTTTTTTAATGAAGAGAAGAATTCCAAATCATCCAAATATAATTTGAGGAAATAAAGGAAGAAATATTTAAATGTAGTGACAATAGCTCTAGAGAAAATTTCAGGTGCGTTTTTAAATTTAAAAGGCATTATTCGGTATGAAAAACCACCCCATTCATTTGTGAACTTGGTTTTTTCTTGAGTTTCTTGCATAATTGAAATTTTTTGGTAGCCACTGAATCCATATGTAAATGAATATACCTTGTTTCTAACTATTTATTCCAAATTTTCATCCATGAATGGTGTTGGGAATTGATCATTGACACATGCATCATTCAAATCTCTATAATCACTAAAAATTATAATTTCTTGTGTTTTCTTTGGTTGAGTGACTACTAAGCTCACCCAATATGATTTCTCTATAGGATAGATTAATCTCATGTCCACCATGTAGTCGAGTTCTGCTTTGGATTTTATGTTCATGTTTACATTCAATCTATATGGAATTTTCATGATTGGCTTTGCTCCCTCTTTTAATTCAATGCACATTTATCGTAGTGATGGATCCAATCCCTTTATCTTGGTGAATTTAGTGGGGAACACATCTTCATAATCATGTAATATTTGTACTATTTCAAAAATCATTTTTATCTAGTAGTCTCCCGTAGTGGCTAAATTCACTGTGTCGGATGGGTTGGTGTCTTCTACCATTTTGGACCCTTTTTTTCTTCCATATTCAGATTTTATATATATTCCTCTTCTTCATTGCATGCTTCTATCTCATATGGTATAGGTGTAATACATTTAGGTTCACATATTTTGAATAATTCCATGTCTTCCTCATCCTTAGGTTATTCTTCTTCTTCCTTAAAATTTCCTACCATGTGACACACATTTACTTTGTTGTACATCGCCCTTTTTATGGTTTCAATCCCACTACTGTTCTCTCCAAAATTCCTTTTCTTGATTTTTTTAGGATATGGGAATTTAGCTCTCCCTTCTGAGTCAATATACCATGGGATTGCTATCTTTGAACATAAACATTTGAATGAAGTCTTGTTACACTTTTCCCCAATTGCGTGTTTATCTCTTCTCTTGATGACAATACCAAACATTTGGTAATGATGTTAATGTTTCGAAGAAGATATGTGCCCACCACTTAGGTTCAATTTTATTTTCTTTTCAAATCTCAATACATTCTTGATTACGAAGCTCTAAACATTGCTTCTGCACAGGTGAAAAGCCAACTTTGAGCCCGCGCTCCCACGAGTCTGTAAGGGACACGTGGCGCCTCCTAAGCCAATGCAGGAAAGCGGGGTGGTAGGGATAAAAGGGTTTAGTGCTCAGAAGGAAAAAGGGATAAATTCACATGTGCCTCCACCAATGCCTCGCGATGCCACGTGGCCGCCCTGATTGGTTGCGGGCTGGCAGGAAACTTTAGAAAATTTTCCCAAAATTTTCTGAAACACCAAAGGCAAAAAGGACCCACTCCTCCATCAATGCCTCGTGACACCACGTGGTAGCTCCTGATTGGCTATGGGCCGATGGGGCGGTAGGGAAAATTTAGAAAAATTTCCCAAAAATTTTTCGAAAGTGCTAAGTTAAAAAGGGATCCACCCCTCCACTGACACCTCGTGGTGCAACATGACACAGCTGACCTCTTAAAGGGCTGCGGGCCGATTGAGGGAAAAGTTGAAAAAATTTCCTAAAAATTTTCCGAAGTGCTAAGGGAAAAATTCAGGCCCGCCTAGGAAATTTTTCCCAAAAAAATTCTTTTGACACCAAGTGAAGAAAAACTTCAGAAGGCCATAACTTTTTATAAAGAGCTCAATTTTGGGAAAACGAGGACTTTCTAGATAGCTCTCAATGTCCTCTTTACACAAAAATCATTAAATTTTGATTTTGATAATGTTTGAGGGGTCAATTTCATGAAAACGTTCTATATGATTTTATAGTGCAAATTGGTAATTTTAACTTATAAAATTTTGTTCAATTTGTTCTTGTTCCTCTCTCAACATGTCAAATAGACATGGAGAATTGTTCTTAGGTGGATTTAGGATAATTTTTTGAGGTAGATCTATGTGATTGAATTCCAATTCAAAATTTTACAATTTTGACAGCAAAATGACTGTGAAAGCTTTGAACTCGGTTTTGCCAGGTTTTGAAAGATTTCCTTTAAGTATTTTTTTCTAATTGGATTCATTTAGGGAAAACTACTTCAATTTAATCGTTTATTTTGTTATTTCATTGTTGCAGGTTTGGTCTATGCATTTTGGATTAAATAATTGCCAGTTTGAAAATACAAGACAGAGATCAAATTTTTAAAGGGTTTATTTGCCATTTTCTTCTTCCAAGTATTATAATATGTTCCAATTCTAATCTAATACATTTATTTGATTCAATTAAACTATTCAAAACTAAAATACATCTCTGATTTCTAATTTTCACATATTTCAAAAGACAGAGTATTACACTTCCTTTATACGCATTTCTTCCTTTCAAACAGAGATTACAACTCACATCTAGATGATTAAATTCAATACAATGATACAATTTGAGGAAGGTTATGCAATCCTTTATTTATTCCAAAAGACAACTTTACAACTTCCTTCTTTTATTATTTCCAAAATCATATATTATATACAAGGTAGAATAATACATTTTCTTCTCACATGTTTCACTTTTCCACTTTCCAAACAAGTATTTCATAGTGTATGCTAAACACAGATTTCCAATGGAATAATATCATATGGACAAGACAAAACCACTTCCATTAATTGAATGAAGATCTTACAACTTCCTTTCCATTTGATTTCAAAATAGAGCATACAAAAATATGTATCATTCCTTCACATTCTAATTTACACTTCCATAACTACTACAACATATTTCCATTACAAACATATAAAATTTCATCCACTTAAAGTGGGAAAGGTTACAATAAGATTTCATTTCACAAGGGACTTTCAAATTGTCTTTATCTCAGCTCTAGAACAGCAAAATGTAGATTTCTCATTCTTCCAATTTGATCACAACAAGAGTAGGGAAAGGCAATGCTCTCCACCCAACCAAGACATCCAATGAAAAGGAGAATCCATCCTTCTTCATTGGCCCCCGAGCCCCAACCACAATGCAATAAAAGATGTGATCCAACTCATGGCAACAACAGGATTCCACAAACACACAAGCAAAGCATTTTCACAATAAAACATAGTCCCAAAACAAAATGTACTTTACAACTACATTAAAACATGACAAACAATACTAAGGATTTATCAAACAAGCCAAAGGAGTAAGAAAATATGGGGATGCTTCTTATGCCTCCCAAAATGGAAATGGGTATCCCCACCTGAATTACAAACTGCCAAAATATAGTATATCACAACCTTGACATTCCTTATGCCTCCCCAAATGACCCCTTATTGCTCACATTTCCTTATGCCTCCCCAACCTCTTATGGCACCCCATAACGAGTAAAGAAATGTAAGATATTTCTTTTGTAAGGTGGAACCCAAATCCAAACTCCCTCCACCCTTATACCTCTCTACAACACACTTGTGCCTCCCAAAAATAAACCCCATAGTCTTCTCCTATACCATTCCTAGGACATATACCCAACAACCCACAAACATGCCAAAACATTCACACATTAACATTTTCATAAACAAACAAAAGGAAGCATTTCAAGAGCCAAGCTCCTAGCTCTATGATGGAGTTGTTCCAAGTTCAAAATAGAAAGCTTTATCTCAATTGAAGAAATACAAATCTGCCAAGCACAAGCATGAAACCACCTTCCAAAAAAAGTTCTTCAAAGCAAGAGCTCCAAGACAACAAAATAATTCGCCCCCAAGAATAAATTCTCGAAGGTGAAGCAACCCAAAACAAGGCAAGGAATTCAAATTTTATAGAAAAGGGAAGGGAAGGGGATGAGGTGGATCCACGTAGGATACCATATCACACATCCTCAACGCCAACCCCAAAAGTCAACTTCATTATCCAATGCACAATAAGTAGGTGGGTGAATAAAATGACAGTTTACTTACACACTCAAATCCAACCCACACCCCAAAAGACTGAAATTAAATCATGTAAGAAAAGTGTAATTAAAACCTACAATTTGTCTTCTCAAAAAGCATTACAAAAGTCTAATCTCAACTCTTCAACCATAGGTATGGTTGGTAATTAATTTTATGAGGAATGGGACAAGTTTAACTTGTCCCACAAGCCTCCAAAATTAGCGTCCAAGGACAAATTCGAATTTCCAAAAAGGTGGAGTATTTCATACTCAAAAGTTAGCTTACACATCTCTTACAACACTTTAATTCAAGGCCAACAAATCTATTAATTACTTTCTTATAACATATTTTAATTAATATTAGCAACATGCTTACCCACAATATTAATACAACATTTAATAAATAAAGGGGCAATGCATCACAAAATAAACACATGCAACATTAAACAAAAGGGTCAAATAAATAAATACACATAACCCCTTGGTCACATTTAAAGGTGGTCCCCCCATGGGTACCCCTAACAAAACAACCACACACAAACAAAACAAGTTGCCATGGTGACCTTGTTGAATTTATCTAGAATTCCAATGTGGTTGGTCTCCAATCCCCGATGTTTGTTGTGATATTTTAACCTGTAAAACACAAATACCTCCTTCGGCCTCATGGCCATATCAAAACATCCAAAATAATATAAATATAACCCCCAAAATAATTTAGATATACGAATCACAACAATAGCAAAGCAATCTAACAATATCATTTACAGTTTTATCAACAATTATATCATTATCCAATAATTTCCATTTCTAGGTCTACTCACAATATCCAAATATCACATGTCCAAACAACATCCATAATATAACCATGTCAAACAGTATATCATCATCAATATCTAAAATGCCTCTAATAATCATCATGCATCATAACTGAGTCAAGTCAACAATAATCCATGATCTACATCTATCATCATACTATAATAAGATCCATAATCATGTCTATAATATAATCAGCAGTATCATGATTAGTATCAAAAATGTGTCAAAGGGAAATGGGTACTACAATGTGAATACAATAGCTAGTTGATAAGTAATATGAATTTATGATGATTGACATTGAAAAATATCATCATAAATTTCATATCTATGCAAGTTAGAATATACAATAAGTTACAATTTATATTTTCCTCTTCCCCATTCTAGAGAAATATTAGGGAGAGTGTCTAGTGCCTCTACTAGGCACCACACAAAGCTACATCTCCTCGTTCCTCCTATAAGGTTGTGACTCTAGATCCAAATTGGAAGTAGATGGTGGTGGTTCCTCTCGATGTATGTTGGAGATCACCTCCAAAGATTTCATCCAATCTAAGATCTCCTCCAGTTGTTAGTGCTTCTCCCTCCATAGCTTCCCTCTCAAAAGAATAAATATCATCCTCTGACTGAACGTCAGGATGGATCTATCGCCTACCCAATCCACTGGTTGTATGGATCTATCTCATCTAAATAAATAAGATCCTTTGATGTGGCCTCCACTTTTCTTGTATAGAGACGGAGATTGTATTGCACAAAAACCAATTCATTGAGACATTGTTGACTCAACTTTTTCCACTTCTTCATATGAATGGCCTCAAACAAACTCTATTTATGTTCACATCCAAAGGCGCTACAATGTTGAGATAGAATTCGAGGGCTAAATTTTGAAGATGAGGGGTATTACCTCCCCAATCCTCCCATCAAGAACCTAAAAACAAGATAATCAAATGTTTATAAGTAATTAATAAAATGAAATTTTTAACTAATAAATAACTTAGTAAACATTCTAATTTTTATTACCTGGTGTCTGTGTGGTTCTCCCTCGAATGACTAACACTGAAGAAAAGAGCATCCTGTAAAGCATGATTGTAATTTTGTAACTCTAAAATGAAGAGGTCCCTCATCTCAACATCTGGCATCATCCTCTCAATACATGTTGAAAGGCCATCCATAAGCTCTTTGTTTACATTTGTGAAGCCGTCAGAGAAGAAATACTTGGGGTTAAGGTAGTAACCCGTTGCATGAATAGGTTGGTGGAGTTGATTATTCCACCTCGATCAATAATCTCCCAAAAGGGACCATATCCGACAATATCCCCCTATAATAGATTTGGATAGACTCTTTGGCCCTATCCATGGCCTTATAAATATACCCCATGGGGTTTTACTTCCCATTAACCAAACACAAAACCCTCACCAATGGCTCTAACACCTACACACAAATTAAAATGTAAGGTTACACAATTACAAACAAAGTAAAATGGTAAAAACAATATATCTATAATTTAACAAATTAAAATAAAGGAATGAAATATAAATCAAAGTTTGAAATTACCTTGATGATCTCTATAGATCTTTTTGCAAAGATATCATCAAAAACTATCTTTGTAACCCTCTCTCCATCTGCTTTCTTTGAATATTGTGAGTCGAGCCAAGCTTGATTCACAAACATTTGCTTCAAATATGTCGAAAAACTAGAAATACTTTGCAATTTCAAGAAGATAGTTCCAAACCTTATGATACCGGCTCAAACAAGATCTTTCCCCTTTGTGTGTTCTATCATCAAGCTCAAAACCCAAGGGTGATTGTATGTGTAATTTGTTATGTTTCTTGCATCTTCTATAACCGGCCTCACCCAATCAATTTTTCCTATGTCCTCCAAAAAAGGTCAAGGAAATGAGCTGCACAAGGAGTCCAAAAGCGTGATGGATGTCTCTCATACAATAGTCTCTTAGTAGCCACATATATTGTTGCATTATTGTCTGTGACAACTTGCACATCATTCTATACACCAACCTCTAATACAATCATCTCTAACATAACACTCAAGTTCCATGCATTTTTTACTATGTTAGAGGCATCAATAGACTTTAAAAATGTCATCTCACCATTTGAAGCCACTAAAAAATTAATGAGGGTACGATTCCTTCCATCCCCTCTACCCATTTGAAAGAATGGTTCATCCGTATTTGTTCCATTATTTATTTTTCCCTTCTAGGATTTTAGTGCATTTACAATTGCACCGTATAGCAGTTTACCACTCAAATATTTTAGAGAGGGTGCCTTGTTCCCTTTCCCTGTAACTGTCAATGTTGTCACCAAGTACTCCCAATATGGGCTCTTTGCCACATTGAATATTAGGTTATTATAGTACCATAAATTTGCACATGTTTTATCTTCTTCTTGGTGTATATCCTTGTTCCATCCTATCCCTTGCAATGAAGGTTGTGCTCCAGGTGTGTTCCTTGCCAAAAAAATCTTTGTATGCCTTTTCTCGAGCTCAATGAAGATGTGCTTCTTCTAAATCTTCCGGTTCATATGTGTAGACCACGAGTAGAGCCCATAATTTTTGTTGCATCATTCTCTGAATCCTCTGTCATTGCAGCCCCATGTCTAATAGCTTGTGCTATGGATTCTTGCACCCTTTCCCTCTCTAGTTTCTTCTCCTCTATATTTTTCATCTCTGCTCTTATATCTCACTTTGCCTCTTCTGTAACATTGGGAAAAAACACAACATCCCGATTAACAATAGATGCAAGGTGATACTTTAGATGATTGACGCCTCCGGACATTTTACATCCTTTGAAATTGCAAATAACATCTCTTACACCTGCTTTGCACATACATCATACTTCCAAGCTTTGGTACAGGCATTCGCAAGAACGGTTCCTACTAGTGATACTGACCCAGATGCCAAACCTAATGCCGAGCTTGATGCCATTGTTAACCTCTAATCTGCAACACAATGCACATTTTAATAATTATTAAAAATGTGAGCTTAATTAAAAATTTAATTAAAAAAATCGAATAACCATATTTCACCGTAATTTAATAAAAATGATATACTTATGGTTACAAATGAGTATTAAAAATTTAAAATGATTCGCAATCACATTGAACGCATTTAAAATTACAAAACATAAGAAATGAATTGATTACAATACGTATACATAAAATTTAAATAGTTTAGAACAAATTTACATTTAAAAAAAATTAAAATGTACATACCTTTGGTTGCAAATGACTATAAAAAGATTTCAAGCATTTGATTTTACATTATATGTATTTAGAATTACAATATGAATAAATTACAATACACATACATTAAATTTTAATAGTTTAGAATGAATTTGTGTAAAAAAATAATACCTACCTCTACAAATGACTAAAAAAATTACAAGCATTTGATTTTACATTACATGTTGTAATTATAATTACTGATATGAATCTACTAAACATAAATAATATACACAAAATTTGGAATTGCTTTGGGAAGAGATGGCTTTGAGAGGAGATAATGTTCTAAGTGGAGGTTGACCTCTCTTGTGACCTTAAGGAGTCGATTGACATCCAAGTTGGCAATTCCTATTATACCAAGAGATTTTTATACATTAATCTGCGTAATACTTGTTTTTGATGTCGGTCCTCTAAGCATAAGATTAAGCACTCACCATTGTTTGCCTCTCGCAATAAGGTTATTTTCAAGCCATTCACTAAGTTCACCTTGTCTAATGGAAATGATGGTTGAATCATCACTAGTGTTTACAAAAAATAGTCTTCTTAAAGGTGTGGCTAACAACCCAACTGCAAGTGCATCCAATGCCAAAAATGCCAAGCTCACTCTTAGCCACACCTCGCTCCCACAATACTCATTTATGCCAATGATAGTGGAAACACCCTTGCAAGAAAAAACTCAGGCTCAAGTAGCTACATTTAAAGACGTCAAAAAACCTAAGTTTTCTAACAAACCTTCATCCACCAATTCTCTTTCCACCCCCAACTTGATATTCAATATAATTCTCAAGTCTCCAATTGATCCTTTGAATCATTTCTCCTCACATGAGTGCTTCAACGCATTCTCCAAGTCCTTCCCATCAACTCAAGGAAATAAAAATATTACTCAAGTCTCAACGGCCATTCAAACTTAATGATTTTTTGCAAACTAATTAATAACATTTTTGTAGAATAATTATGAAACCCTTAATAGCTTGTTTTCAAAGAATAAATCTCTTGATACATGTTATCCATGTATTTTTACTCTTGGAATGTGTTGGGTCTCACAAATACTCTTGGAAAATACAACATGTGATATTTTCAAATGCATTTTCCTAAGATGGGCATTCTCTATTCTAAGAAGTCAAGATAGTAGCTTATTTGTTTACATTTGTCACTTCAGTTATTTGGGTCGATAATTTAGACCTTACTAACAATCATGAGCCAGGCTATGGAGTTAATCCATTTATCTCTTTGAAATGGTGGCATCATTATGTTGATCATGTATGTGACCCAAATAATCATTTCTTTCAGTGCTTTTTAACATTGAAAATCGCTCTTTCGAGGTAATCAATGTCTATGCATATAACAATGCTATTGAAAGGTGGCACTTTGACAGTGGTTAGCAAATGAGCTTCCAAATATGCATTAGGTTGTGTGTGGTGACTTCTATATGGTTGAGCTATCAATTAACATGATTCATCATCTCCCCATGCAATGGATAGCTAGCAAGAGAGAAGCTTGCAAGTAAATGCACAATAAATTTGGGTTTTATGACCCCAACTATTCACATTGTGGAAATTAATGATTTGGTACACATGGTTTGATGTCCATCAGGGCCTAGATAGGGTATTCAAGTGTCTAGATTAAGCCATTATTTTGACTTAGCGTACTTTTCTTTTTTCGGTTAGTTTCCATTACCAGTTGAGACTTTGTAGGATATTGTTTTTTAAGTCCACCTACCAAAAGGATCCACAAAATGGATTTTCAAGCACCCTAAATTACAAAATTCTTAGTTTTTTCTCAATAATAATCTTCTTCAACATGGACCCAATCTTACTCATATCGGGGAGTTTGGAGTTTAGAACCTTGACTAGACGAAACTCGATTGGATTTCCTAGTAGTTGGACACCATCACTAGGCCTTCCGGTTCTTGTGCATACATGGTCGATAACTTTCTCACATCCACCAATGGACTTACTCCGCCACTTTGGAGATGAGCCTCTCACTAGCCACCTTAAAGCAAACCCCTTTCCACGAGCCTCTAAACCAAAAAGTGGTGGAGCTGAGGCAATGCCTCTAGATTATTGATGCCTATAATGCATGTAGTACACAAATTAATGCCAAATTTCATTGGCTTAAATTGGTAGATAAAGTGTCTATGGAATTCTTTAAAATTCTTAGAGAAAAGCATTCCACCCAGCAAATTAAAGCCATTAAAGAATCCAACCAATGGCTCCCTAAGATGTCAGATATGGTGCAAAAAAATTTCTGCCATTATCAGCAAAATTTTAAATCTTACGATTCTTCCCATGAAAGACGATAAGATCTTCTGTAACGTATTTATGTGGTCCCTTACAAGCTCTCTAAAGGTCAAAGAGTTGCCTATGACAAGCTCCTATCCATTGAGGATTTGAATGAAGTGGTCACTCAGATGACCAATCACAAAGCCCCTGGTTTTGATGATCTGTCGTGTGAATTATATTAAGTCTTGTGGGATATAATGGGAGAAAACCTCTACCAAGTGTATCTCGAAGCTTTCATAACCAAATTCCTTGGCCAAATCATCAACATATGACACATCAAGTTCATACCGAAAATAAGAGATCTTGAACTTATATACAATTGGTAGCCAATCATTCTGTTGAATGTCTCTTACAAGATCATTGCCAAAGCCTCGAGCTTCCCATCCACCATATCCTGTCTTCAATTATTAGTCTAGAGAAAACTGGATTTACTAAAAGCAAGTATATACTTGACAACATTATTAAAATTTGGGAAGGCATGGAGTTTTTGTGTGTCATTGCAATCAACAAGCTATGTTCATCAAGGCTTACTTTGAAAAAAATTATGATTTTATTGAATGGCCCTTCATTCTAACTATGCTAAAAGCTATAGAATTTGGTCCTCACTTTGTTCAAGCAATTCAAATACTTTTTACAAATGCTTCAAATTACCTCTCAATCAATGGAGTCAAATCTGAGCAATTTGGTTTGTTTCTCTCAATTTAAAAAGGTTTCCCTTTAGCTCTTGTGTTGTATGTACTAGGTGCTGAGGGTTTTAGTTATCTTTTAGCAAATGCCAAGAACTAGGAATGGTCAAAGGGAACTATTTTCTCTCCACAACACCTACACAACTTTTCAATGGTCATTTATTGTTGGTTCTTTTCTTACCCTTTTAGAAGAAAGAAATATTAAAAATGCTATGAAGTGTTTAGATACTTATTGCCTTGCCTCTAGCTCAAGCATACAATGGAGGAAAACTCAATGCTATAGGAAATCTTTTCTATCACAGTCTCCTTGGTTAAGCGATTATGAATGGAAATGGATTAAACATGGTGAAGTCTTTTGCTTCCTGGGAATTCCATTTGCATTTCAAGTTATCCCTTCCCTTTTGCGGCATAACATCATCAAACAAGTGGGAAAAAATCTTGCATACTAGATCACTAAGCCCATTTCCCTAGTAGGTATATTTCAAATTCGCTCTAAATTTCTCATTGTGGCCCACGTCTACTACTCTTCTTATTGGGTGCATTCACAAGCTTCTTACAAAAAGATTGAAAATTGATGCGATATTTTCTACGGGCTATATTTGAACATGGGAAGAGCACTTATAGAATTTCTTGCAAGTTTTGTTGTCCTCCTAAGGAGGCTAGTGGGCTAGGTTTGTTGGACAATGATCACCAAGGAACTGCACTTTGTGCTAAATGGATTATCTAAGCTAGTAAAGGGAAAGAAGCTTGGAAAGTTCTTTTACATAATTGTATTGTTGGAGTGCCAGAGGCTCGAAAAACATGGAAAGGGCTCAATTTTCACAATCTGGTCATTTTTAGATCTCATGTCAAAGTTATTTTCTCCTTTGATATCAAAAGCATCTGGAAAACCTAGGAAAAACTCAAATCTTGGCTAAGGTGGAATGGTGATGGATTTCGAGAAAAGTTGTCTCTTAATCAACACTATCTTTGGTGGTCTCCAATAATAAATTTTCATGATCATCCTTTTGATGAAGTCGCATGGGTTCATTCTCTTGAGCTCTTCAAACAAGGGATTTGCATAGTGCTTGATATTTTTTGCAGACAAACCAGACATTTGCTTTCTTGGCCTCAAGACAAGGCCAAATTTCATCTAGCTAATAGTGATCAAGCATCTTTCAAGGAGATTTTGATGTTATCCCTCACAAAATGCTCCACAAAGTTGGTGTGATTACCTCTCAACCCTTGTGGAAGTGTATCCTGAAACATCTTTTCAAAATTACTCACCCAACAAGGGCTATGAGCTTTTGTCGTCATGATTTCCATGGTTGATAAGATTAATGCATGAGGTCCCTTTACTCAACTATTAAAACTTAGAGTTAAACATTTCATATAGTTTGGAATGCATCTTAGAATCCAAGCTAGATATATTTGCATGGTGCACTCTTTATCAAGGTCTCCATCGTAGTTGTTTCCTTACACATTTAGGGGTCCTCATTCCACTTTTCCATCCTATGGACACTCAAAGACACTCATGCATTTGTTTTGGTTTTCCAGAAGGTCCAATTAGCTTAAACTTGGATCTATGATTTTTCCAAACCCTTCAGATTGAATCCTTTTATTTGGTAAAATATCCTCTTAGGAGATTGGCCTCTACTTACAATTAACTACAACCAGATTTGGCATAATTTCAAAATGGAAATTCAGTTTTTAATTTGGGAAAAAAGGAATTCCATTGTTTTTGTTAATCATGTTGTTGTTTATAGCTTTTCAGTAAATTCTTGCATATTCAAGTGAAAACTAGGAAGGTGGCATTGGAGGTTTCCTATCTCTAGATCCTTTTCAACCATTGAGGCAACATGTCTTGCACTATCGCTCGTGTTCCACCCTCTTCGCCATCCTAGGATAACACTTTGAGGGAATAATAATAATAGGTGTTTATAGTCCGGGATGTTTGGTGTCATATTCTTGAGTCTCTAGGCCGCTTGTAGCATATGTGACTACCTCATATTCCCAGTATGCAAGAGGCACCTAAATGTGCTTCAAATACCATGCATACATACCCTACCCCCTACATGATTTGAACTTGTGACCTCTCTTTCAAGAGAACAATTTCTACACCATTAGGCCAACTCACCTGTACTAGAATTTGATCTCATAACAACTCCCAGAGCCAAGGTCACTATAGAAGACACTCTCGCAACATCTCTAAATCCAAGGTGGGCGGTCTCCACATCGTTGCCACTCTCCTTTTAATGCATAGCATGAAGATTACGGCACTCCACCTCCTCATCAAGATGGGTGGGATCCTTGGACTTGCATAAGCAAGTTTCTCTGTTTGGCTCTGGCTATTTCACATTCACGGGATCATGCTCAAGGCTCGAAGGATAACACACAGGCAACTGGTTCTAAAAATGCAACCATTTCTCATAGGGATCTCATTTTTAGGGGAAGGAACTTCTAAATGGTGGTAGGGCTATCTAATTGACAAGGATCCGCCTCCTACTAACGCTCTTTGTTTTTTCTTAGTTTTCTTGTATTGTATTTGTTCTCACTTTGATTTAGTATGGGTTTTATTTAGGCTTTGTTCCTAAGTCACTTTTTGGCCTACTACTGATTTCCTAGCATGCTTCTATAATGCCTCTTTTTTGTGAATAGTCTACAATATTTTATTTTAAGTAATATAGCTCTATTTAATCAAAACAATTCTAGGTAAACATGATACAAATCATCACTAATGAAATCCAATAGAAATTTCTAAAATTCACAAGGAAAATAATCACACTTTGTCATGTCATTGGCTATATTCATTACAACGTAATAAAGGTCTTCAATGGAGATAATTCAATAACAAACAAATCGTTGAGAAAGCGTTGCATAATACCACAAATAAACAATGTTCTAGAGTTTCTTCATGCTTAGAAGAAGAATCATGCACTTTGAAAAACTTGTTGATAATGGTGGGCAAAGGCTTACATGATATCAAGTAAGTTAGTCTGCTATTGGTCACCTTCCAAATGGATTTTATCTGTTGAGCACTATGTTGAGCTTTAAACTTTTGAAAAAATTCCTTGGAGACTTTCTCTCCGACCTTTAGCCAATGCATTCAAGCTTCAATTTGAGCATCCTGAGCATTGTAAGCATTTGCACCTTGGATTTAGTGTTGCGGATATGCAACTTACATTTGCATAGTTGATGAAAAGGTTGCGCTCCAAAGCAACAATGCGACTCATCTCATACCAATGTTACGCAGGGACGCGTCCCCTTGATTTTGGTGACATCCCGAATGTTTCGGGGACTTGGGGACTTAGAGGGGATGTCTCCTACATTTTAAAAATATTTTAAAAGTTTTTGATGTGTATACTTTTAAAATGTTTTTTTTACCAAGAACATTAAATTATGGTATTGCAAGTACCTAAAATACATTAAACATAGTTTAAATCCCTAAATTTCATTGAATACAATTAAAATTAAATTTAAAAAAATTATATAATATTTTAGTAGCCCTCCCGCTGCCATCCCGAAAACCCTGTCTCTCCATCCCTATTTCCTCGTACCCATGTCCCCCCATAACTATATCTCAAACATAATGGTAGAGTAAGCATTGCAGTAGATGTGTCCAGCTGGCGGTTGTAGATGCAAAAACAATGTCGTCAGCATTGTGTGAGTGTTGGCATCAAACCACAAACCAAAAACAGTCAGTTTTCTTCTTGGTATTTGGAACAATGTTCCACACACGCTGGATATGTGAAAGAGTGGGGCCAAAATGTAACAAGTAGTATTAAGAAAAAATCATGTCTTTTCATTGGATTTTTGAATTTCTATTCGATGCAAAATTGGATAGGAAATAGATTGAAAAGGAAAACATCCGTAAGGCTTCAACTAGTGAGGAGAAACAAATAGTGAAAGAGAAGTACAATTGAGATACAATCATGCCCCTGTCAAGCCATTTAAGAACCTTTTTTCTAGGCCCATGTTGGAGATCAGATGGCATGTGCCAAACTAACGTGTCAGTTTAATGCAAGAAATTAGGTTCACAAAACCCAAATTTATTTTGCATATAATACCACACCTCCCATTGACCAGTTGTCAGATGCCATCTCAACCATATTGATGTCTCCACATAGGAGACAATGCGCATCAGGGAACATGTAGACAATCCATCACCAAAGTTGTGATCTTTCGACTACATCATTTAAGGCATAAAGGTTAATAATGTCAAGAGAGCAATTTTCAATGTTTAACAAAATTCAAAGAGCTCATTTAGTGGGGTCACATCCATGACCAACATAGGATGGTCGCCATTTCAAAAATATATATATAACCACACTTCCATGACTTGAATCGTGATGGCTTGTCAAAAAGAAAATTACTATCTAAGTAAATAACCTCATTTGACATACATAGAAAACCTAGATCTATAAATCATTATCCAAAGTTGCTAACCACATAGTTGCAAGGAGGGTCTATAAGACCCGAACATTACAAAATAAATATTCATAATTAACGGGGATTAAGGGAGATCTCATCATTGGATCCTAGGCCCTCAAGGGTGCTACACCTATTTCATAGATAGTCGTTGATTGCTCTTCAAGAGATCATTAAGTTGAAATTTACGTTGCTTATTTGGCTCATATTCTCCATCCTCCAATTGAAGAGGTGGACAACGAGAATGTTGCACATAAGTCTTGAGCGGAGAAACAATTTGGAGAGATGACTAAGAGTCATGCACGGTTTCATGAGTACTTGAAATAACATTGGCCTCCAAAGGAATGTTAGAAAACCATTGCATAATTACCTCCTAGCAGGTTTTGTCTAGATTTGAGAAAGATCCGAGAGGGTTGAGCTATCGTCGTGACTATATATTTCATTTTCAAAAAATGTCTGCTTAAGCTAGGGTTTGGCACACCATTTATTACCATTTTACGTACTTGCACCAAGGTTTACAACAACATTATTTTTTTGTATAGTTTTGTTGTTTCCTAGAGTCATCCAAACATCTTCACAACTAGGCTAAGTAGTCTCAGTTGGTGGTTTTAAAATGGGTTTGAATCAAGAAGCTAGCAAAGGACAATCTTTGGTTTTATGCTCCATATTGAATTTGATATTGAGATCAAATTCAGAAACTGGCAAGATAATATCGGGAGGGTTTTAGAGTCCTTACCTCATGGAATACTTTCGAGAAAAATTTTATAGGTTTCTTGGTCAGTAGTGCCATCTCATCTACAGCCCCACAATCAACAATCTTAGCTTCAAAAGCTGAATTGTCTATGTGGGCTGCCATTATATTAGCAAATGGACCGCCCTTAGTTAAAGTCATCAAAAGGAAACAATAAATGCAAAAATACAAGCAAAATCCCACATTTTTTAATAGAAATGCAGTTTGAAAGCCACAAATGATACAAACGAAGGCCACTAGTGGCAAGCATTAAACCTAAACTTAAAACTTCTTTATTCTCTCTAAGAAAATCGGTTTAATTAAACACCTGACCAACACTCATAAATGAGGCTAGGAAAGTTCTTAAAAAACAAGACTAGTGAACCCGACTCGGTTAATTATTATGACACTCCCCGTGTTTCAAGGAGACTCCGTTGTGTTGTTAATTTCTGAATGCATTACAGGACCAAAGAGGAGCATGAACATTGGAGAACAGATTTTGAATGATTTTTGGCATGGATTCTATTGATTTTCCACTGTGAACTTGGATTTGCAGTTAGGCTTAGTTGCTTGTAGGTCATTTCTCTCATTTTCAAAAATATGTTTTTTGTGGCATATCCTACATTTATGACTTTTTAAATTTATGATTTTTTTTTCTGATTTTGTGGTCAAGTCTGAGACAGCTACCATGTCAGTCTTGCCAAGTCTGTGTCAAGTCCAAGTCTCGCGACTATGCTTTGTACTTAGTTTCTTCAGACAGTAGAACTTTACCTAATTGTTTTATTGCTACAAATTCAAGGGCAGATAGTTACATTACCAACAAGCACTTCTAAATGTGTGATATTGTTGGGCTAGAAGGATAACATGTAATGTCCCCTAAATGGGACATAATGAGAATTGCATTCATATTTCTTCTAGTTCTCATTATGTCTTTGTTTGAGTCAATATTGGCTCAATGGATGATGAATTCTACTTGATGTAATGGCGTAAAAGTATTTTTAAATACTTTTAATGGTAAGTTGGGCATGAAGGCCTCTTATTTGGTTCAAAGACTTCTAATCCTTATGGGTCGGCCTTGATTGGAGAGCCTACATAGAGGTTAATGAAGAAATAGAATTACTTAAAGGTCGGCCTATGCTTTGGGATTCTATTTGGATGTTGACACTACTTGAGGATATATTTAAAGACATGAAGGATCATTTGAAAAGGTTATGCATGTTTATTCTAAAGATTTATATCTTGGGTTTGTGCACAGTGTGCCCTACTCTCCACTAAAGACGAAACCTTTAGTGTGGCTCAACTTTTGGGAAAAACCTCCATTGTTGGAAGATTGAAGAACGAAAACTCCTCAAGCTTGAGGAGAATCCCATATGGGGTTTCCAAAGTGCTTCAAAGTGGTTTATTGCTGGTTTTTCCCCTTTCTTACCCTAGGCGACTTGCATGGGTGGAGGGTTTTGTATGTTCTAGGGCTGATTTCACTATTTTGGTTTGATATTCTTGTTCAACATAATTTATAAGGCCGTAATCTAAACTTTGGAGAATTTATGTGAGGATTTGTTATTATTTCTAGCCCTCGGTTTGGGCTCAATTGTTGTTGTCATAAATATTTAATTCTAGGTGTGTTTATTAGACATTTCTTCAATAATGAACTCTCATATGGTAGCTCTTGTTTTATCCTTCCCCCTTGTATATGTCATGCCCTGCTCAACGCGAGTTCTAAAATGATAAAAAGAATACCAAACATCTTGAACAAATAAGATATCCTTAGAAGGGTGGTAATATATATTTTTAAAGGTTGTTTAGTTCATTGACGGTTATAATTACCCGTTACAATAGCAATGCAACTAAGTCACAATGAATGGCGAGGCAACACCAAACCACACTTGAAAACAGTCACAAACTAAGGGACGGAGATTTGGCATAATGTTGCTTTCGCGAGTTAAAAAATTAATGGAAAATTTAATCAGCGTCAACAATAAACCTATCGTGATGGCAATATTGAAAAAATCCACTTGTGATACATCTTATCGCCCAAGAAGGATGGTGAGTTTAAGCATTTAAAGTTCGGCATGTTAAATTGTTTAGAAATATCAATGGTTTGCGAAAACTCAAATATAACCAAATTCTGCTATTTCACCTCTTTTTTGGAAAAATGAAAATTTTCCAAGTTTCCCCCGTCGCTCAGCCCTTTTGCTTCTAGTCCCTGATGTGGGTCCCAGCAAAACCACGCTTCATTTACACTTTTAACTCCTTTCTTCACAAAAGGGAAATTTTCCAAATTTCCCCCAAAAGTCCGCACCTCCATTTGTTGATCGGGAAAAAAATTGACTATTCTCTGTCGGGTCTACGGGCCATTTTGATGCTTCGATCCTTTTGTTGACACAAAACAAAAATCCAAGTTTCCCCGATGGTCCACCTCCCCGCCTTTTGACTCTTCAAACTACCACACGTCATAATGGCACATCTTGAGATGGTCCCCAAAATTTGAGAACTTGAATGAGTGCGGGCTCACCACGTGTCTCGGGCCCCTTTAAGAAGTTGTTAAAAATTCTAAGGCAAGAAGACCAGTGGAGACCTCCACATGTCGTTATGGCACAACTTCAAAGACCTCAAGGCTTCAAAATGACTCGGTGGGGTGCGCTTCCATTTTAGAATTTTACTCCATTTTTCCAAAAGGGAAAAACATCCAACTTGCCTCGAAGGCCTACATCTCCATCTTTAACCTTGCCACATGTCCTCCTATGGGGTCAAAGTAAGACTTTTTCCCTTCCGTTCAAACTTTTCTTTAATCAAATCTTGGTGGGGCCGCGGGGTTTGTTCAAAACTTTTGCCAAAGTAACCAAAAAGGACAAGTTCAAAAACAAACCCACCGCACCCCATTCAATCAGAAGAAGCCACGTAAGCACCAAAAGAACCAATCAGAATTGAGTGGAGCTATGGGACCAAATTTTCCCTTTTTCTAAAAAAAGGAAAAAAAGTGATAAGTTAAAGCATTTGCCGTTGTCCCTAGCCAACCAAAAGAATCCACTTTTCTGTTGATGCAAGGATGTAAATTTTGGAGAAACACCCGTCAAACCGTAAAATGCAGAAGAATGACCATTCGAGCCCAGAGATGAAATTTTCTCAAGGATAGAGAATTCAAAAATGGTACAAGGCTCAAATACATTCCTCGAACTACATCCATTCATTTTTTTCAAGTCTTTAGGGAAAAATGACAAGGGCAATAAATCCCAAGCCCTGTGGAAAATGGAAAACACGGGACAACTCGAGTTTTACACCCAAATACAGACCTTTTCAGAGGAACAAAGAAACGAGGAGACAAATATGGACCCATACGTGATCATCATTGGCCCAAGGAAAGATTAATTATGGCAACAAAAGGAAGGCAGAGACCTTTTGGGCACAACACAGGGGGATAAAATGTGATAGAGGCCGTAAATCAATGGATTTTCAAAGGCAAAATGGGGTGAGACTATTTTAAGCACCAACAAGTGGTATTTAACTAAAATGTGTAAGGTTAATATAATTAAGTTAGGTGTTTAATTTAATTTAGGATCTATTTTAATTTTATAAGGTGGTTAATTTAAATTGAATTGTTGGGTCTTAACTATGTATTAGGATCTAATAATCCTTTTTAAAGGTGGATTAGTTAACTTTATTAAGTGCTTTAATAATTTTTAACTACACATCTAATTAATCAATTCGGAGGCTTAATTAAATTCCATTAGTAGTTAATTTATTATTTAATTAGCGTTATAATCACCTCTTAATCTCTTTTAATATCTAAAATTAGGTTAATTGAAAAAAATTTGAAGTACGTTTTACAGTGTTATTAGAATATTTTTTCTAGTAATCTTTTTTGGAGTCTGTAGCTCTTTTATGCCTTCAAATCTCTTTTCTTGTCTTCTGAAAGCCTTTTGGCTCATTTTCGACTAACTCTTGCATTGTAATCAAACTCACTCTTGCATTGTAATCAAAATATTGATCCTTCTACTTGTGGGTTAGTAAGTATGACCACCACAACCTTCGTTAAAAGGATTCTCTTGTTTCAAAGCAACGTGAGACACTCTTTCTCAATTAAGACCTTAGTTTTTGCCACTCTTCTTGTTTCTTCCTTTATTGTGCTTGTTAAGGTGTTGCTTCAAGTTGTGTGTGTTGAAACACATTATGGTATCCACACTTACACGTTATTATGTTGATTGTAAGGTGATTGACCGAACGTTTCACACCACATGAATGCACCTGATTGTAACCTACGCATTGTTTATAAAGTGCCACAAAAAGGGGGTTAAACTAGTGTTTCTTGGAGGATTCTCTTGTCATGGACATCAAATTTCACTTTGTGGTCCAAATAGGTTTAGATAACTACTTGCAATGGAAGAATGGGATAATTGACCATTGCATTATGCATGACTTGTTATCTCATCTTCTTGGGATTATACCTGAACCCGTTGACCGTATTCAACACAATGATTGGATGAATAAGAATGACATGACATATGGCCTTATTTTTCTTATTATACCGGAGAAACTTCAATGTCAGGTGGAGTTCATTTGAGTCTGCACGCGATGAGCTTTGACTTTCATTTGGAACCTATATGAAAGTTTTGATCATGCTTCATCGAGTTATGGCTCCTCTAATGATCTTAGATCCATGGAGGATAGTGATTTTATCGATAATTTTTCTTATGAAGGGCCACCCACACATATTTCTCTTAATGCTCCTTAAAAATTTAGTATTACTCCTATCGAAGTTCTAGTAACTCTCCTCCACATAACTCTTCGGTTGACTTCTCACTCACACCACATGTTGCACGAGATATTTTTTTCTCCTTCACGATGATTCCTTTGATTCTGTCTTAAAGACCATTCTATCACCTGTTGCTTCTGAAGACTTCATTATTGCTTCTTCACATGGTTCAAACAATCCTATGCAATAGGACATTGATTTCTTTGACCTAGACTTGGATGATATGCTCGAGGATACCGACATCACCATGCAACATCCTCTTCCTTCACCTACTACCACTTCAAAGATCATATTTTCTACTGCACCAGCTTCCATAGATTCTCCTAGCAGTAGGTTCATCTGCCTCTTCAGAATTCTCCTCCACGGAAGCTCAACCCACTTGACAACATATTTATATTTTTGGACTCCCACCTAATGGAGCTTGATAATATTTTACCACCTCACTTGATATATCATCTCCTTTACATGTTGAACCACCTTCAAAGACACTTCATGTTCCTCCTCCCTCCACCAATGATTATCGACCTTTAGGTCCTTCATACTCCTTGGGATTTCATTAGAAATCATCTTCCAGAAGATTTGTCTAGTTCTCTTCTTCTCATATTATTCTTTTTATAGAAAGATTGTAGTTTATAAATGGGTACCTTATCAAGCCTTAGTTTTCAAGACCCATTTGACTCATCTTTCTTAGGTTTTTTAGGTGAGTCTTTTATCTCTTGTAAGTGGAGGATTTCCCTTGTGGCTTTTTCATTACTTAAGATCCTTGTTGTGCATAGCTACCTCATTAGGCCTAGTTGTTGGGATCCATTTCTCTCTCTTCTTCTTTTCTAGAAATATCATTGTTTATATATGGTTTCCTTATCAGGCCTTTAGTTTCAGAGACCCATATGACACATCTTGATTAGGTCATCTAGGGGATTTCTCCTTCTTTTCTGACTTATCATGACCTCTACCTCAGATTCGATGAAGTGGGGGTGTTGGTGTGAGGGATATTATTCACCTCTATTTATTTTATCATGTGAATTTCCCTCACCCATGGTGAGTCATCTCACTTAGGTGAGATCATAGGTCTAGGTTTCATTAAGAGTTATATGACATATTCTTCCATACAATCTATCATATGCATCAATGTGTGTCATACAGGAGTTACTTTCCCATTATGGAATGTAACTCATTTCTTCCTTATGGATGTATGATGATTCCATGCATGATAGTTACACAACACTCCTATATGTACCCCCTTTTTATCTACGAGAATGAGTAGACTATTTTTCCTTATATGCACTCTTTTTTATTTTTGGTTAATCTATTACTAATTCTTGGAGCATTCACATCTTCAATTCCATTGGAGTGCAACAATCTTGATGTTCATGTGATTCTGTTAGGTTATTGGAGCTCAATCTCACTAGTCTTGGTAATCATGTTACTCGCCTTACTATTTGTTGATTACACTTTGGTTCATGTCACTCTCTGTGTGTGTAAGTTTTGGACTTTATTAGAAAACGTGCTTGCTTCACCTTTCCTTGAGTTCATGCTTTGCTTGCTGATTACTTAGAGGAAGTTCACGATATCATTCAAGTGAAACTTTGTCATTTTGCACACCATTCTACGAGATCTTTGAGCTCTCTCTCTCTCAATGCCTACGTATGCCTCCACATTTTCCTACATTTCCTTTCCAACTCAAGCACAATATCAATCTCACAACATTATATAGAGAGGGGGATGAAGGAGGCATTACACATTCTTATTACTACACCCCCTCCCTTTTCTTATGGAAGACGTAGATTGGGAGAGAAAACACATCACTTTTACTTCAAATAAGATCATACAATACCAACGCCACCCACAACCAATCTAAACTCAAACCCACAGCAAAAGTGGCACGGCCCATTGGAGGAGGTGTAGGTCAAAGGCTATGGGGTCTTGCTTTACACCAGTCAATTACACTCGAAAAGGGGTAAATCATACGCCTTTTCAGCAAAAACCATTTTGTGTATAATCAACAACCATGGTAGGCCACATTTTCCAAGCAGCCATAGATAAAACGAAAAAGAAAAAAACATTACAATGTTATTGTCATCCCTTTGTGAATCTCCATCTCACATCACTATATGCGGCCAACAAGAATTAAAATAAAAAGAAACTTCCCCTTTTTTTTTGCATAGGCAACGAGCTCCTGGCAAGGTTGTAGCATTTGGGTTTTACACCTGCCAAAATAATTTGCTTGGATGTCTCTACCTTGTTTCAAGCTTCACGCATAGGTTGGGAGGACACTAGTTAAGGTGAATAGATTGGGTTTGTAGCCTAATTTTTGCACTTGGTGAATTCGTGAAAAATGCTTTGTGAGGGCACCCATGCCTTGTCACAACCTACCTTTCCATACTACCCTTAAAAATCACCTACTCACGACCAAAACTCCAATTCCTTCCACCACCATGCATTATAATATATATATATATATATATATATATATATATATATATATATATATATATATATATATATATATATATATATATATATATATATATATATATATATATATATATATATATATATATATATATATATATATGTATATATATATATGTATATGTATATATATATATTTATATATATATATATATATACATATATATATATACATATACATATATATATATATATACATATATATATATATAATTTTAACGTATAATATAATAATAAAAATGAATAACAATAATAATAAATAATCAAAATATGAAATAAGATAAAATAAAATATCAAGACGGTGATGATAAAATATATAATTATCACCTTCTTGATATTTTATTTTATCTTATTTCATATTTTGATTATTTATTATTATTGTCATTCATTTTTATGATTAGATTATAGGATAAAATTTGATTTTATTATTATTATTATAACATTTTCTACAATTACAACATGAGCGACACCTAGATTGAAATCGACATTACAACAAATGTCAACCATGACTTGAATTGGTGCTGGGGTTGTAGTTCTACATAGGACTTGATGACAACTTGCATGGGATCGACACCACAATCATTTGAGCAATTGGTGAGATGAGCTCTCATACCAACAGCCAAGGGCAAGGGAGTGGTAAATTACACTCCTCCTTACCATGATCATCCATTAGACTATTTAATTTGTACCATGACTACTATGTTGCCTCTAGGTTTGTTAATACATTTGATGATATTGATATGGATCATGATCTTGTTTCAAATACATTATATATCCACACTTTGTTGGCCAACATCCTATCCATAGTGTTTTGATTGACAATAGTGCTAGACATAATATGTGTACAATCAAATTTCTTACTTCTCTTGGCTATACTAAGAAACATGTGACATTAGACATCTTTTGGGCATATTTTTATACATCTTCTGGTGGGTTCCACTACTACGGTTATTCCTTTTTTTATTATTGCTTCACTTGGCTCGTGTGATATGTGTCTCTAGGTTGCCCTTGGTTGCATGCTTTTAAGGTTATACCATACATGTTGCATCAATGTCTCAAGTTTATCTATAATTAGCATGTTGTTATGGTCAAGGGTATCCCATATGAGGCCCCAATACCTAAGATACTTAGAACATGATGATTGGCCTATTACATCTACACATACTAGTCATAATCATTCTATCACTTGCATGGCGCCTCTTAGGTCTCCTTTTATATATGTTGGCCCTAGTGTGTCTATCCTTTGCATGGACCTTCTTAGGTATCCTCTTATACATCCTATCTCTAAAGGATCATTCCCTACCTCAATCTCATATTACACATGTTCACCATGTTGGTGCTCAAATTAGTCTCGCCCCATTTGTCATTGAAATCCCTCAGTTTGCGGCCTTCGTCACATTTTTGTCTTCCCTGTTTTGGTGCTTGAAGGCTCTATCCTCCATTCGGTTTCCATGGTCAGTTCCTTCCTTGGCTGAGGATCACTTAAAATCCCAAAAAAAAATTGTTCCTCTGACCATATGAAAGAGTCTGTTACTTGGTCGTAAAACTCGGGCTTTTCCTTTCCCTCCATTTTCCATAGTCACGTTTTGTTGTCCCTATCTTTTGTGTCCCAAATACCTGAGGAAACATGAGTGGATGTAGCTTGGAGGATCATGTTTGAACCTTGTAACATTTCCAAATTCTCTTTCCTTGGAGAAAATTTCATCTCTAGAGCTCAAACGGTGGTTTCCTGCATTTTTACGGTTTGATGGGTGTGTTTTTCCCCATCAAATTTACATCTCTGCATCAGTGGAAACATGGATCTTTTTGGTTAGATGCAGCTCAGTGGGGCACTCTAAAAACTCTATGGCTTGCTTCAACCCAAAACTTTTCCACGTGGAGGAACGACGCTCGTTTGAAAATTCACCTTTTGGTTTGGCCTTGGAGTCACGGGGGAGGACACGCGGAGGATTCTACTACTTTCCCGGACTTAGAAAACAATTCATGTAGCTAGATAGTAAAGTTTTGGTGGGCCATGGACACGTGGTGAACCAGTGCTCATTCAAGGTCTTTTCTCTTGGGGACTATCTTGAATTTCCGCCATGAGGACACGTGGAGGTTTCCGTCGGGACTTCCCTTAGAATTTTCAAGCAACTTTTTAAAGGGCCTGGGACACGTGGAGGGACCACGCATGTTTGGGGACCGGCCCCTGTGGGTTTTATTTTGAAGAGGTGCCGAGGGGACACTTGGAGGTTGTTATCATATTTCACCCTCGTGCCAAATATTGGATCGACCACGATCCCGCATAATGAGAAAACAAAGTCAAAAGGCGGACATAAAAGGGTCTCAAAATTGGCTAAGTATAAAGGTGTAAGCGGAGAATGCCAAGTGTCAGTATGGCACTATTTCAAGGGGTGAATAGAGAAAAGGTTTCTAAACGAGCGCCAGACTGCCACGTGTCCCATATCAAAAGGGACCCATTTTTCAAGTTGTTTTCTTGCCCTCCCTGTCTGGACCAATACAAACTTTGAAGGGGCATATATTTTGACTTAGGGCTTGAAATATTGCAAATATGATGTTGTTGGAAAGATCTCAGCCTCACCCATGCCATGGGGTCTGAAACTTTAATTTTGAGGAGGTTAGGTGAAGAAAATGGAGGAAACATCTTCGGGATTTTAATGCAGGATCTTCTTGCCTCAACAACTAGATCAGATTTGATCTATTTCATCATTTCCTCTTCCTTCAAGGCGCTAAACCAAGGATTGATGCAAAAAGATGGATTTGGGGAGATATTTCATCAGAGGCATTAACAATGGTGGTTGAGTTTCAACCTACTTTCTCGCTTCTCTCTCTCTTTCTTCTTTCAAGTTGAATCTATAAATACGAGGCAGGGTTCATTGTAAAGGGTTGGACATTCTTTGTTTTGTAGGCTCCCTTCTCCTCTTAGCAAAAAGATTTTTGGGGTTTATACCTTCCATCAAAAATTTGCAATACGTTTATGCTTCTTGGTTGCTTTATAATGGATGTATAAATCTACAAAGCAATAAAACACGTCTGTGATCGATTTTAGATCTTCTCTTATCTCTTTTTATTTTCATCTAGTCTCTCATTACATATCTGGCTATTTGTGCTTGTTTATTGTATGCATTTTGTTGGTTTGTGCCTATTAGCAAAATAAGTGTTCATCATTTCTTTGGTGCATCACCTCGTAGTTTAGCTTTGTTTTAATTTCTGTATTCCTTCTATCCATGTCTCCTTGGTAAAGTTTAGATTAGGATTAAGAATGGATCCTCTGCAAGTTTCTATGTATGCACTTAAACAGAGGAATAAGGAACCAACCTTCAATCTGGAGAGCTTTCCCATTTTGCAAGGTCCCACACCTTGGGGAAAGTTCAATGTTACGCAATCACACCAAATGACTCTGCCTTAGAAAAGTAGACCTGTAGAACTCATTTGGGGGTGCTGTGATTTCACGTTAATAGTTTTGGCACACCCGGTGGGACTAAGAAGTCTCCATCTTATTACAGTAGGGATTGATGTACACTTGTTTTGATTATGGCTTTTAAGAAGCCTTAAAATTGTACATATGGCGACTCCAAAAGAAACAAATCTACTAGTTTCAGCAACCCAAGCTTGGGAGATTCATGAGAAAAACCCGGTCTAGAGCAAGGAAAGAAGGTATATTTGAATACTTGCATCTATCCCTAAGAAGAGAAAGGAGAGGAAGAAGAATTCAAAGGTCTCCATCTCCACCAAGTAGAACCTTGTCAACACCTCCACCTGTAAGGCCTTTCTTTCAATCTACAAGGATTCTTAGGCCAATCAGAATGGCACAACCAAATCCATATGTCAACTTCACCACAGTAGTCCACTCACCTTGAATGCACAAAACCCAGTTCTAATTGCAACATTAAAGAGCATCCCACATTTCACTAGGGAAAATCAAACTTCTCTTGGTGACCATGTCCAAGATATTGCAAATGTCTGTACAATCCATGAGATCCATGAGATGGACATTGCAGTCAAGTTGCTCACCTCTTCATTTAAAGGGAAAGCTTCATAATGGTTTAGGAGTCTTGAAGCAGGCTCTATCCAGAACTGGAACCAGCTATGCACGGCCCTTCATGATAAATTTGGGGAAAATGTGATAACTTGTCTTTGTTGGAGCAACTAACAATAATCAAGAGAGCCCCAAACGAGCAGCTGACAAACTTCAACCTCAGATTCTAGCGGACCTGGGATAGGATTCCAACAGCAGTAAAGCCCACTAATGAAGGTGCCTTCTTATACTTTCTTAGGGCTTTAAATTTGTATATTTCTCGATGATTCAGTCAATGGGGGGCACTACATTACCTGCAGCCTATAGCCTCTCCATAGGGGTTGAGAACCATTTGATTCAAGCTGGAAAAATCACTCCTAGGCCATCCATGCCTCTGTACCCTGAGTTAGGAGGCCCAGATACTAGCCAAGAGCCTACATTAGCTCCTATAACCACCCCAGGAGTCAAAGCGTTCAGCCCTGAAGCTTCCACTTCATCATCTAATACCTCTAATGAGTTTCGGGAAGTGGTGATGAAGCAACTTCAGAACTTTGCAAATGAGCTAGTGATCATCAAAAGACAACAAGCTCGAGTTCCATGCCATACTAGCCCCAGGCTCAATATCAAGCTAGACCCTAGTATCAATAGAATAGGCCACCACCTCAGACCGTAAACTGAGCTAGAACCAAGGACAACCCCAAGTTGCTAGACCTTTCAAGCCATATGATCCTAACACAGCTTCAACATCAAGAGCATTGGTCCTAGCACAAGAACAACAATATGGCACAGGAATATGATTGGTTTTTTCCATGCAATCAGCCACACAACCAATCAACGTTCTTTAATAGTGATCTAAATCAGGCCTTGATGGTGCAAACCAATATGGTACCACAAGAACCTGGTCAAGAGGAAGATCAGCAACAAGGAGCTCAACAAGGTGGCCCCCAAATGAGATTATGTTTGTCAATTGGCAGGCCGAAGACTTCTGTGGGATGAATCAGTTCCCTTCTCAAAGTGTAGATTTCAATACACGGTCCAAAAAGAGAAGTATTGGAGAGGGTCGGCCACTAAATTTGGGTGACCCTCAATCTCCCATCACTCCACAAAGTCCTAGTGTTCCAAGTGCAACTCCAAACATACAGAACCAATCCAAGCCACCTCCCAAACCCAATCAAGCACCGGTTGTAACAGCCCATGTGTAAGAAAGAATTGTGTTTAGGAAGGGGCAGCAAAAGGTCAACACATTCAATATTATTGAGAAGATGAAAAATAAAAGTGTGAACTTTTCACTATGGGAGTCGTTGGCCATTCCAAGGAAGAGGGATTTTTGCAGACCGCCATGCAAAATTGGTCAAGTTCAAATCAACCCCCTAACTAGCAAGAAAGAGTGCTTACCATTACAATTCTACCTTGGAGGGACAATGCGAGAACAACAAGGTAAGAACTTGAGACCTCCTCTCTTCTATGTCTCACTGATTATTGGGGAAAAATTAGTGAATAATTGTATGATTGATTCTGGGGTCAGTAGTTCTGTGATGCCCAAACAAATAGCTGATTAGTTGGGTCTCCAATATGAGGTCATCTCTAGAGGAGTAGTCCAATTAGATGGGATAACAGTAACCATTATGGGAATTATCAAGGATCTGAGTCTCACTCTACACACTTTCCCTAATGTGACTATTTTGCAAAACATGTCAATCATAGACCTACCACCACATTTTGCTTTGTGTCTGTCAGAGACTTCACTGCCAAAATTGGAGGCTACCTGTCTATTGATTGGTCACATATGCTCTTTAGGACAAGGTATGGGGTGAAGGCCACAATCAGATCTAAACCTATTGTTGATTATCATATTGAATCCTATGTGCCTAGCCCAATCAATGCCAACTGCTCATCTTTTGATCAAGAAGACCTCCTAAACACTAATGAAACAGATACCAAGGTGGGATGTATCCAGACTTGACCCTAGATGAGTGGGCCAACAAAAACATGCTTTTGACCCCTATAAGGAGATGGAGGAATCTGAACTAGGTGTCTACTACCTACATGAAGAGAATTAGCCTCTTCCTGACCTAATCAAGCTAGAATACAAGGATGACAATGAGGTATGGCAATTGTTCTTTGATGGCTCAAGGAGTAGACAAGGAGCTGGAGGAGGAGCCATGATTATGTCCCCCAGAGGTATGAGATATTATTCAACCTTCAGATTCTAGTTCACTTGCTCAAATAACATTGTTGAATATGAGGCTTTAGTCCAAGGTCTTCATTGGGCAAGGAAGCTAGGAATCAAGAACTTGTAAGTATTCGATGACAGTGAACTGGTTTCCAATCAAGTCAGAGGACTAAATGTTGTCAAAAATGACCTACTCAAGAACTACAAGAGTAGGGTATTGGATCTCATGGAGGATTTCGAGGCCTTCAGTATTGTGTCCATACCCAGGAAGGAGAATGAAGTTGTTGATAGACTTGCAGCAGTTGGAGCAATGTTTGATGTGGTTGACAACATCAAGAGGGACAAAGAATAACCACATATCCATGTGGTTGTGAGGCCAGCAATGTCAGATAATAATACATGTTGGTAGGTGTTTGAGAATGATCAACAGATCATTAACTTTCTACAAGAAGAAGCTAAATTCTCAACTATAAACCAGAGAAAACTAGAGTAGCAGTATGGGAATCAGATAGTACAACTACATACAAACAAGCTTCCCAAAGGCTTAGTGACACTAGAATCTATTTTCAATCCTAATGATTAGTTCAGAAAAGAGAAGGCTAACATGCAGATCAAAGGAGAAGATTCAAAGTCAATCCCAGTTGGAGAAGACAAAACACTTCAAATTGGCAAAGTGGCCACCAAGCAAGAAAGGTATGAATTCATACAACTTTGCCAAGAATTCCTTGATGTGTTTGCTTGGAGTTATGAAGACCTAAGGGGTTCAATCCAAAGCTATCACAACACACAATAGAACTAGATCCACTACTCATTCGGCCCATCGGGAAAGTAGTAGACCGGTCAAGTCAACCACATATTGAGCCTCTAATGAAGAAGGAGCTGAACAAGCTAATAGAGGCAAGCATCATATTTCCAATTAAACACTCAAGTTGGGTTGCAAATATGGTCCCAGTCAAAGAAAAATGGAGAAATTAGGTTGTGTGTTGACTTCAGGATTTGAACAGAGCCTCCCTCAAATATCACTACCCACTCCCTTCAATGGAGCAGATCTTGCAAGTAGTGTCTAGGTCAGAAAGGTTCTCCCTCCTAGATGGCTACTCAGAGTATAAACAAATCATGTTGAAATAATATTGTCAATTCAAGACAAATTTCACCACCAAATGGGGCACCTATACCTAGAGGAAAATGCCATTTGGATTATCCAATGTTGGAGCCACTTTTCAGAGGGCAATGGATATGGCATTCAAGGGGTTGATCAACAAAATAGTGTTGATCTATCTGGATGACATTACAGTGTTTTCCAAAAATGCAGCAGATCATCTCTTCCACCTAAGGTAGGTGTTCCAATGATGTAGGAGTTTTGGGTGTCATTGAACCCCAAAAATGCATATTCTTGGCCCATGAAGGTAAGATTCTAGGCCATATTGTATCAAAGGAAGGATTGGAAATTGAATCGGAAAGAGTTCAAGCAATAAGAGCATTACCATTGCCAAGTCACAAGAAGGCTCTTCAAAGATTCTTGGGAAAAATCAATTTTGTCCGCAGGTTTGTTCCAAACTTTACTGCCCTTGTTAAGCCAATAATGTTGATGTTGAAGAAGAGCTTAACATTCAGGTGGACAGCTAAAGGAAAAGAAAGTTTTGAGGCTATCAAAGAAGCCATATCACAAGCCCCAACTCTTGTGAACCCATATTTTTCCAAATATTTCATATTGTATGCCTTTGGTGGCAACGACACAATTTCTGCAATCTTGGTGCAGTAAGAACAAAGAAAGTACATAATAGCCAATTGCTTTCTTTAGCCAGAGTCTAGAAGATTATGAGGTGAGGTACTCCTTCATTGAGAAGTAGGTCCTAGCGGTAATCAGAGGATTGAAGAAGTTTAAGCATTTGGTTTCAAACAACAAAATCCAACTATTGGTCTCCCATGCGGGAGTTAAAGAATTCCTTCTCTCAAAGAGGACCTAAATGAGAAGTGTGCAGGATGGATCACCCGTGTCATGGAATATGACATTGAGATCAAGGTCACCAAGCTGGTCCATGGGAAGGGGTTATGTGAACAACTAGCCTTAGGTCAACAAGATGAAGCAGACAGTGAAAAGGAGGCTATTTTTGTTCTACAAAATGATCAAGAATAAGGGAGAGATGATGTACGTGCTCCTTGTTGGACTCAAGATATGGTGCAATTCCTTCGAATAGGCTTGTGTCCTCATGGGATGAGTAAAGAAAAAAGAAGGCATTTCAGGCTACAGGCCATCCCATATGTTCTTATTGATGGTGTCTTGTTCAAGAGGGACATCAATGGCATTCTGCTGAGATGCATTGGGGAAGATTAGGTAGAGAGAGTGCTACAAGAATTCCATGTTGAAGCAATTGGAGGCCATTTTTCTCCAAGAGTGACAACACTCAAAATCATGAAAGTAGGATATTATTGGCCCAAAGTGTTTAGTGACTGCTACACATGGATCAAAAGGTGCAATAATTGTGCATTCTTCAAAGGCAAGGAAAGGCTAGCAACACTTCCATTGCACCCAATCTCAGTCAACCAACCTTTCATGCAATGGGGATTGGACTTCATTGGAGTCATCAATCCAAACTCAAGCCAAGGTCACAAATGGATCCCTGATGACAATGCAGATTATGATCGACAACGAAAGATTATGTCACCAAATGGACCGAGGCATGATGGCACTCAAGGAAGCAAATGAGTCTAGTGTCTTGGATTTCTATGAAGGGATAGTGACTAGATTTGGAGTGCTAGCTACCATCATATCAGACAATGCATTAGCATTCATAGGTTCCAAGATTATAGAATGGGAATTATTTGAGTACTTCATCAAACTATTACCCTCAAGGTAATGGCCAGGTTGAGTCCACAAACAAGAACCTACTAAAGATCATCAGAAGAACTCTTGATGAGAATCAGAGGACCTAGCACACAAAGCTCAAAACAGCCTTATGGGCTGATAGAACAATGCCCATGAGGTCTACATGCATCTCTCCATTCAAGCTTGTCTATGGGAAAGAGGCAATGTTTCTATATCACTTGAGTTGCCAGCATTGGAGCTCGTGAAGCAATTAGAGATGTCTAAATTTGGACCAATGGAGGCTAGGTATGTGGAGCTGATAGAATTAGAAGAAACTAGAGAGCATGTTCTCCAAGCAATAGAGAAGAATCAGGCTTCAATCAAGAAATGCTTTGACAAGAAGGCAAAAGCAAGGACCTTCCAGGAAGGAGACCTGGTTTTGAAATGGGATGCAGATCAAGAGAAAACTAGGAAGGCATTCCAAATTTGACGCCATTTGGAGTGGCCCCTATATGATCACAAGATGCAAAAGTAGCAATGCTTTCCAATTGTCTACATTGGAGGGTGAAGAGTTGTAGATTCCAAAGTAAATGGGATCTATCTTAAGCACACTACTAAAAAGGGAGTTCTCACCTGTACATGTTAGTTTATTTTCTCTTTCCTCTAAGTAAATATGCACATTTTCTTGTTGTAGTGTAGATTGCTTTTCTCCTAAGTGCTTTGCATGCTCTGCATGTTCTATCTGGAGCATGTATGATTTCAAATTTTGTATATAGTGTGGTGTTGTTTTGTTTCTCTCATGCATTGTTTGGACTTAGCTTTTGGTCAAGATCAGTTTCAATTCTAATGGGTTTTCAAGCGGCCCAGGGGTCAGTTTCCAAAGTTCAGATCAGTAGCAGGCTATCACTCATGACTCCATGCCCAACGGATATGACAAGGAAATTAGTCTTTTCATCTAGTAGACAAACACCCCTGTGAGTCACCAAATTGTTATCCATATTTCTCCCCCATGCCAAACATTGGATTGACCATGATCCGGATAATAAAAAGAGTCAAAAGGTAGCAGGTAAAAGGGTCTCAAAATTGGCTAAGTATAAAGGTGTAAGTGGAGAATGTCAAGTGTCAGTATGGCATTATTTCAAGGGGTGAATAGAGAAAAGGTTTCTAAATGAGCGCCGGAGACTGCCATGTGTCGCATATCAAAAGGGTCCCATTTTTTAAATTATTTTCCTACCCTCCTATATAGACGGGATACAAACTTGAAGGGGCATATATTTCGACTCATGGCTCGAAATATTGCAAATTTGATGTTGTTGGAAAGATCTCAGCCTCACCCATGCCATGGGGTCTCGAAAATTTAATTTTGAGGAGGTTAGGTGAAGAAAATGGAGGAAACATCTTCGGGATTTTAATGCAGGATCTTCTTGCCTCAACAACCAGATCAGATTTGATCTGTTTCACCATTTCCTCTTCCTTCAAGGTGCTGAACCAAGGATTGATGCAAAAAATATGGATTTGGGGAGAGATTTCATTAAAGGCATTAACAACGATGGTTGAGTTTCAACCTTATTTTCCCACTTCTCTCTCTCTTTCTTCTTTCAGTTGAATCTATAAATACGGGGGCAGGGTTCATTGTAAAGGGTTGGAAATTATTTGTTTTGTAGGCTCCCTTCTCCTCTTAGCAAAAGGATTTGTGGGGTTCAGGCCTTCCATCAAAAATTTGTAATACGTTTCTACCTCTTGGCTACTTTGTAATGGACTGTATCAATCTATAGAGCAATAAAACACGTTTGTGATCAATTTTAGATCCTCTCTTGTCTCTTTTTCTTTTCATTTGGTCTCTCATTACATATTTTCTATATCTGTGCTTGTTTATTGTATGCATTTTGTTGGTTTGTGCCTATTAGCAAAATAAGTGTTCATCATTTCTTTGGTGCATCACCTCATAGTTTAGCTTTGTTTTAATTTTTATATTCCTTCTATCCCTGTCTCCTTGGTAAAGTTTAGATTAGGATTAAGAATGGATCCTCTGCAAGTTTCTACATATGCACTTAAACAAAGGAATAAGGAACTAGCCTTCAATCTAGAGAGCTTTCCCATTTTGCAAGGTCCCACACCTTGGGGAAAGTTCAATGTTACACAATCACACCAAATGACTCTGCCTTAGAAAAGTAGACCTATAGAACTCATTTGGTGGTGATGTGATTTCATGTTAACAGAGGCTTTCACTCACTCTTCCCTTTTCTTGGACTTTTCAACAGCCAAAGGAAACTGCCTCGGAACCTAGACACATGGCACCTTTTGCTAAACTTTCAACTTTTTAAAGACTCTGCCGGACTGAGACACATGTTGAGCCCGCACTTGTTTGGGGTCTCTACTTTTGGGGACCATCTCAAGATCCATAATTGTGAGACACATGGCAGTTTTAAAATTCAAAAGGTGGGGAGGCGGGCTTCCGGGGGAAATTTGGAAAATTTTCCTTTTAAAAAAAAGGGGTTAAAGTGTAAAAAGGAAGCATGGTTCCATTGGGACCCACATTAGGACACGTGTCAAGCCAGGTTTTCAAGGTGGAGTGGCGAAGCAACATGAGAAATTTGCATTTTTTCCCAAAAGTTGTAAAAGTTAAAAAGGAACCCCCAGACCCATTTTAACTCAGATCTCCCACGTGGACGGTCCAAATTCAAAAAGGAAATCGACAACAACTGTGCATTTGTATACGATTTTCTACCATTTTTTCTCCAAAGCTCTTGGAGATGCGAGTTTTTATGATTTCTTGATGTCTCCTACATGCCAAACAAAGAGGAGAATTAATTTGATATCTTGATTTTGTGGAGAACATCTAAAAATTTCTTTTACCATTAAGATGTGATCTGACTATCAGGTTTGATCTAATTTTCAAATATTTCCTACCTTGGCACGCAAAAAACTAGTTTTGATGAATTAGAGGAGGAAGTAGTTGGCGCATGAGATGAAGAGTGATTTACAGATGAAAGAATTGAATGCTAGAAATATTTGAAGATATTTTCCCTGAGCACTGACAACTTTTTTGCAAATCTGATTCTGGGAATCACGATCAAAATCACAACAAGCAATGGTGCTTTGAATGTTTTTTATTTTGGGGAAAACTCTGTTGTAGATTAAATGTTATAAATTGCATGAACTTGTCATGCAAATGGTTGGAGTGTTAGAGGTCGGGAGTTAATTCCTAAGAGAAAATTTTGACAGAGCCCATCTTTCTGAGAAACCTTTTATTTCTTTTGTGTTAAATTTGATCATGTCAAGGTGGTTGCAAGTGTACAACCATTGACAAGATCTGAGATTATTCTAGAAACTTTCCCCTACTAATGAATTTAATCAAATTTGAATTAATTTGTGTTGATTTTGAGAAAAATATTGTTTGCTTCATTTTTGAATGTCTGCAAATAGTTTTTCTTGTTCCCATTGCAATCTTACATTGAAATCTTTGTGAATCACACAAGATCTTATCCTTGTGATAGTTTAGTGGCATTTGCAATTTCATTTATCAGAAGATCTTTCATTTGATAGTGAAATAAACAAATTTAAAATCACTTTACTCCTAGCATGATGATAATATTTTTGTTAGCCTTTGAGTGTATCTTAGGTATGATAAAATAGAGGTTGATAATGTTCAATTAAGTTTTTCAATTTGAGCCTTCATTTTGGATTCTTAAAGTTTGTGTGAAAATGTGTTGATATGGGCCTCCATTGAAGTACACCTTCTCATTAAAGGAGTATTTTAGCTATTATGAAGCATTCTGTTGATTAAACCTTCCATTTTTTGTAAAATCTCTCAAAGGTTTTGCGAATCAAGTTCATTCTACCTCACCTCCCACCAAAAATTCATTTAAAAACAACCAATCTTACCCATAATACCCCTGTTTGTCCTATGTGTGTACAAATTCATAACTTCTATTACCAAAACATGTAGAAGCAATCAGGTTTTCATTGTCTTTAGTGGCCTGAACCTTGCTTAGAAAATATCTCCATTATCTAGGGTGACAACTCGTGAGAGTTAGGTTTTGTTGTATTGATCATATTTTCTTCAAGGTCTTCTTAATAACTTTACAAGGAAGGACATCTCCATCTCCTCCACAAACAATAGGCTACAAAGGGGTCCTCTCACCCTAGTTGAAAGGCACAACCATAAAGTAGTGAGGATAGATCAAATCCTCTTGAGGGTGTTATCATTTCTCCACATCTGAGTGACAAAGAGCAAGCTGCATTTATTCCCCGGCTACAGAACGACACACAACATGATATGTTTGTCTCTAAGCTTCCTATCAAATTTGTGATGTTGCTCAGCTTCTAAGGGAGAATCAATTTGGGTACCAACACCCTAGTGGGTTTATCCGCATAGGCTTTTACCTACATCTCTATAGAATATATTATAGTTCTTATACACATAACATAACCCAAAATTCTTGACGTCCATCCTTCTCATATTACATATGTGAAACATTAGATATTTGAGCCTCCTTTGTTTCATGGGTCTACACTTTCCCTCAAGATCCATGTACGACTGCTAGTAATACACACATAAATTTTTTGAGATCTAAGCTTGGTTTGTTTGATGGGTTTTCCCTACCTACTAATGAACTCTCATATGGTAGCTCTTGTGTTATCCTTCCCCCTTGTATATGTCGTGCCCTGCTCAACGCAAGTTCCAAAACAATAAAAAGAATACCAAACATCCCGAACAAATAAGATATCCTTAGAAGGGTGGTAATATATTTTTTTTAAAGGTTGTTTAGTTCATGACAGTTATAATTACCCGTTATAATAGCAATGCAACTAAGTTGCAATGAATGGTGAGGAAACACCAAACCACACTTTAAAATAGTCACAAACTAAGGGACGGATATTTGGCATAACGTCGCTTTCGTGAGTTAAAAAAATAATGGAAAATTTAATCAGCATCAACAATAAACCTATCGTGATGGTATTATGGAAAAACTCCACTTGTGATACATCTTATCGCCCAAGAAGGATATTGAGTTTAAGCATTTAAACTTCAGCATGTTAAATTGTTTCAAACGATCAATGGTTTGTGTGGAAACTCAAATATAACCATTACGGTCATGGGTCCCATTTTACCTCCACAATGGGCCCATGACCCGAAAGCATGTGTGGATTAATCAAAGATTTAATTTAATTAATTTTCATGCTAAGGGAATTCCAAAACTTGAACTAAGTTAATTATATAAATTTAAGCCATTTAAATTAATCTTACCCATGAAGTTCAATAGTAGTCAAATTAATCAAAAGTCGCTAATTAACATAACCATATTGACACATCATAATAAAATTAAAACACCCATATCACTTAAGTCATATGCACATTTCATCCCAGCCATAGGATCAAGATCATCTCACCGTAGGATTAAAATTAACCTAAAATAAAAAAGGTGAGGATATATTTGTAGAACCTAAGTTTTATTTCATTTCTCCTCCTCCATTCGGTTCTCTCCAATTTTTTGGTTTCTTTTTGCAGGTATAAGAGTTCACAAGGAGAGATTATGCAGATAGGGTTTCCGGGCCAAGCTTCTCATTTTTAACAATGACATATCACAAAGATGCAAATTTGTTTATTGTTTTTATTTTGAAGCCCACATGTAGGGAAAATTTCAAAGAAATCTTATATGTTTTATCTTGAGTTGAATATGCATAGTTATCAAATGTATTGGCATGTGAAAAAATCTATATATATATATGTGTGTGTGTGTGTGTGTGTGTGTGTGTGTGTGTGTGTGTGTGTGTAGATACATATATATATATAGATACATACATACATATATATATATATATATATATATATATATAGATACACATATATATATATACATATACATATATACATTGATATATACACATACATATATATATATATACACATACATACATGCATATGTGTGTGTACAGGTGGGGCATATATATGTATACACACACACACACACACACACACACACACACACACACACACACACACACACACACACACACACACACATATTGTCTTTGGACAATGTGCACTTTGAAACAAGCCCAAGGATGGGTGAGACAAATGGAATAGGCTTCGAATGGCTTGTTGTTGTCTATGAGTGCTCACAAGCATATAAAATATTTGGTCCTAATACCAATTATATGCATCAAGGGCCTAGGAGGTTGGTGCAAGGGGAAACCCAATAACTTGGCTGGCAAAAGATTATAAAATATGTAGGTGAACACTGTTACAACAATAGACCAACAGACATTTGAATTCATGAGTATTTGCAAAATTGTGCAACATTTACTCAATGAAAAATGAAAGGGGGAACTTCATTGGTGTAGAATGCTTACCAAGGCTGGGAATGAGGATTCCTAATATCAAAAGGGGGAGATGCTTTCTATATGATTTCCGTAGACTAGAACACAATTATAATTATCAACATATGTTAGATACTCAATGCATGTTGACATGTAAGAGAGATAATCATCCAGTTTTGCATTCCTTTAATGTTGAATGCTTATATACAATATTACAAGAATTCAATTACAACATATGAGGGTTATAAGAATGGTTCATCTTTTGCATAAGCGATGGTAGGACTTTGTAGGTTTTTGGTTAGACTTCTAACAACATGGCATACATATGTGTGTTTTAACATGGCACACAATCGGAGAGTGCCATTTGGCATGCCACACGACAACAAAACATTGACACATGGTCCCTGAGTTTTAGGGTATTTCATGGAATTGGACTAATGCATTGGATGCAAAGTGATGAGCAAGTACCCAAGTATACCACAAGGTTGCATGCATGACGTGAAGTTCAAGAAGTCATGCATGACATTGGAGGATTGTGTGGTAGTCTGCCATATGCTACACAGATGTGCTAGGGTACCACAAGGCATGTGTTTTCGTGAGGCCAAGGAGCTCAAAGTCCTAACAAAATGTGCAGACTTTCTCATCTACACATGGATCATATATGCAAGCCCACATGGGGAAACTTTTCATTGCATACAAGCTTTCACTATGATATCTCAACATTATACACTAATGCTTTATAATCCTATCTTAACATAGTGTATGTAATCCTTTTCTTTTGAGAAATGTGATTCATATGTTCATCCTAGGAACACCTCAAAAGAGGGACCTACATTTAGATACCTTGTCTCCAAGACTCTAGGACACTCGTTTAGTCCTCCATATGGAAGCAATCACATGGTGTTTTATCAAATTCGAAGTACACAACATACCCCACTTAGTCTCGTCACGAGACATATATGTATCCACCTGTCATAATGAAGACTCTCACCGCAACACCCATGCCTCCGTCGTTGTCCCTTCTTGGACAAGAAAGAGGCCTATTCTTCATCATGGCGTGAGGTGGAAGAATTGACAACCCCAAAATTAACGGTCCAAAGAATTAATGGAGGCAAGTGAGAATTCGATGCCGAGATCTTTCCAAAAATTCCACACCCACCCAAATCCAAGTTTTTAGTCGAAAGATATTTTTTCGAAGATCAGGGTCACGTGCACATAATATTTAAAAGGGTCTATCCATGCAGGGTCCATGTGGCAGCCTCGCGCATCTTGAAGATTCGAACTGTTAGTGAAAAATCACAACACCCCCGAATGTCCTCAAATTTGAAATAGGGGCATTTGGTGTGATTGCACAACATTGGACCATCTCTCAAGCTATGGGACATGAAAAACTTGAGATGGACCTCCAGAAAAGGTTGGTTCCTACTTCCTAAACTACCTTCCACAAGCTACTCTACTGTAGGCAGACCTAATCTATCCTAATCTAACCGTTCCGGGGATAGTGAGAGAGAGAGAGAGAGAGAGAGAGTGAGTGAGTGAAAGAGAGCCTACACTAAGTGGTGATACACCAGAAAAGGATTTGGCTGATCACATATCCATCGCCTAAAGTGGAGAGAGATGAGTAGAGGAGCGAGATGGAAAAGATGCACCACAGACCAAATATAAATGTCACACGGACATCTCTTCAAGACACATGAAGCACTGGCTCCTAGAACTTGTAATAAACATCATAGTATGCATGGTATACCCTATAACGATGAGGGGTGAAAAGAAATAATAAAATAAGAAAAGGATGGACAGATGCATCAAGTAACAAATTTTATTGCTCCAAAATTTCACACAGTACATCATTAGTGGGCAAGAGGCTAGAAAATGTCATTACAGATCCATGAGAGGAGGCTTAGACTCCACATTCTACCCTAAAGAAGAAAGAGAGGGGAGGCAGAGGAGAAACAATTACCAACCCTTTGACCACCCTTGCGATGCATTGAATTCTACCTACTCTAACTACTCCAGAAAGCATTGAAATCCACCTGCCATAATGAACAGTCTTACTACAACACCCATGCCTTCATTTTTGTCCCTTACTAGGAAAGAAAGAGGCCCATTCTTCATCATGGTGGTAGGTGGAAGACTTGACAGCCCTAAAATCATTAGGCCAAAGCATTAATGGAGGCACGTGAGAATCTGTCATTGAGATCTTTCCAAAAAGCCCTCTCCCACCCAAATCCGGTTTTTAGTTGAAAGATATGGTTGTTTGAAGATCAGGGTCATGGGCACACAATATTTAAAAGGGTCTATCCATACAAGGTCCATGTGGCATCCTCACACATCTTGAAGATTCACCCCTTTCCTTTCGCTTTTGAAATTGTGTTGGATTGACACGTGGCGGCTCTGCGGGATCCTCGGTTTCCTTTGTATTCTACCTAAGTCCTTCCTATGGGTGAGACAACGTGCCCGACCCGAGACATGTGGAGGATTTGTGCTTATTTGGAAACTTCCCCAAGTTTTGCTTTTTAATTTACATGGACAAGACACGTGGAGGCCTTCACATGATTTTTAGATTTTTCAACGGCCGACATTACCTCTTCAAACTCTGACCACGTGGCAAGTTGGCACTCATTTGGGGATTTTCTTTTATGTCATGCCTTTAAAATTTTGCCAAAGAAACACGTGGCTCTCTCCGCAGCATTACTCTTTTCTTTGTATTTTAGCTAAGTCCCTTTTACTCGGTGGGGCCATATGTCTAACCCTAGACACATGGAGGCTCAATGCACAGTTTGAAGTTGCGTCGTGTTGACTCCTAGATCCTTTTGTTGGCCTACCTCTGCTTAGACTTTTCAATGACCATTTCCATATTTCCGAGCTCTGAACATGTGGAGGGCCAACACTTTTTTGAGTCTCTGTTTTGGGTCACGCCTTTGAATTTGTGTTAATCCAACACATTGTGTCGTTCGCTAGATCTCTATACTTTGCTGATTTAATCCTACTCCATTTTAGTTCTGTGGTACCCTATACACATGGAGAGTTTTTGCATGTTTTTGAACCCACCCTTTGGACCTAACCCTGGTGTTGCGTCGATGAGACACATGGAGGCTTCCGTTGACACCCTTATAATTAGTCATTTTAAATTGTTGGCTCTGTCCCATTTTCGGACCTAGGTCATGTGGAAGCCTCGTGCTCATTTGGAAACCCACTCCAAATTTTTCCTTTGAAGTTGGGTTGAGTTGACGTGTGGCACTTTCCGTTGGCCCTGCCCCATTTTGACTTTTCAACTATCGACTATGTCCCCTTTCGGACCTGGGACATGTGGAAGTTGGGAACTTCTTTGGGGTCTCCATTTGATATTCTATCCTTAGATTTACGTTGATGAGGCATGTGGCACCCTCCGTGGGTCTATGACTTTTCAATGGCCAATGAGATCCCGTGGGCTCATGGGCCCGCACTTGAAACTACACCATTTTGACTAAAGTGTAAAAGTTCCAAAGTCCCCCGCAGACCCACTAACCTACATTCACACTTGGGAAATTTTTCCGTCGCGTCCCCGCAGACTCACTTTTACAGTTGAGTCATCCCCGGACCCGCCGGCCCGTATTTTCCATTTGGGAAAAAAGACATATCTGGGCCCGTCGGCCTGCATTTTTACACTTTTCATGAGAAATCCTTCTTAGGCCCACAGGCACACAATTATACTTGTGCCTTTTTTTGAAAAGTGAAAAAATGTAATAATTTCTTCTGCCACCCCACTTGTCCACAATTTCCATGGGTGAAAATTCTTCCCTAGGCCCGTCGGCCCGCATTTTGCAAAAACTCCTTCCCAGGCCCATCGGCCCGTAACTTGAAAAATACGAAGAGTTATAATAAATTCTTTATATCTCTGGAAAGGGGAAGAAATTTCCTATCTGATGGAAATGCTTTCAGGGGGCCTTAAGTGCTCAAAATATGTAAAAATTCAAATTAAATAAAAAAGGGGGAAAATGGTGTTAGTTGACCTCAAAATAAGTGTGTGCTTATTTTGGTCAACAACACCTCCACCTGGTATACCTTTTCTTCAATCAACGAGATTTCTCTGACCAATCAGGATGGCACAACCCAATCCTTATGTTAACTTCATGGGCAATATCCCACTTGCCCTAAATGCTCAAAATCTAGTTCCAATTGCAGCATTAAAGAACATCCCATATTTCACTAGAGAGAACTAGACAACTCGATTGACCACATCCAGGACATTGCAAATGTCTGTGTAATTCACAAAATCAATGAAATGGATATTGCGGTCAAGTTGTTAGCTTCATATTTTAAGGGTAAAGCTTTGCAATGGTTTAGAAGCCTAACAACAAGGTCTATCTAGAATTGGGACCATTTGTGCACAACCCTCCATAATCAATTTGGGGAAAAGAGGGATAATCTATCTCTATTTAAACAATTGAAAACAATCAAGAGGGCTTCTAATGAGCAGTTGACCAATTTCAACTTCAGGTTCTAGAGGACATGGGTTAGGATTCTGATAGTTGTCAGACCAACTGCCAAAGGAGCATTCCTTTATTTCTTGAAGGCTATAAATTCATATATAGCCATGATGATCCAATCAATGGGAGGAACAACACTTCTAGGAGCCTATAACATTGTTATTAGAGATGAAAATTACTTGATTCAAGTTGGTAAGCTAGCACCAAGGCCACCAATTCCTCTCTATCCAGACATGGGAGCTCCTACAACTAGTCAAACACTAGAATTGAATCCCATTCCACCCCTAGAAATCAAAGCAATAACAAGGCTTCTACTTCTTCAAGAACTTCAAAATAATTGTAGGAGGTTATGAAACAACTACAGAACCTAGGAAATGAGCTAGTGACTATCAAGAGATAACAAGTTCAGAGTTCTAGACCATATCAACCTCCAAATCAATATCAAGCTAGGCCCCCATATCAACAAAATAGACCACTAGCTCAGGTTGCAAATCAAAATCAAGGACAACCTCAAGTTGTTAGGCCATTCCGACCATATGATCCAAATGTAGCTTCAACATCAAGAGCCTTGGTTCTAACACAAAATAACATGGCACGAAGTATGACTGGTGTTACCCTTGCAATCTACCTCATAATAAATCAACTTTTTCAATGGTGCACTAAACAAGACCTTGATGGTTCAAACCATTGGTGTGTCCCAAGAACCAATTCAAGAAGGAAATCAGTAGCATGAAACTTAACAGAGGTACCTCCAATAGAAACCACATTGGTTAATTGGCAAACAAAAAGACTTTTATGGAGTTAATCAACCTCCTTTTCAAGGCATGGATGCCAATATGCAATCAAAGAAGAGGAACATTGAGGAGGGACAACCATCTAATTCAATTGTTTCTCATCCCACTCCTACACAACAAGGAGTTAGTAGATCAAATGTAGCGTTGAATGTACAAAATCAGCCTAAGGCACCCATTGCAGCAGCACATGTCCCTATTCAAGCTCCACAAAAGGTGAATTAAGGGACAAAAAAAGGATAATTCATCACATTTCAACATCATTGATCAAATGAATAAAAGACATGTGAACATTTCCATGTGGGAGTCACTTTGGAAATCCTAAGACACGGAGATTTTGCAAGCTACAATGGCCAATTGATCTACCTCAAATGGCTCAGACCAAGGCCAAGAGAAAGTTCGATAATGTAGTACAATAGAATGGGGGTCAACCAAACAAAAATTTGAATCCTCCACCATTTTAAGTGTCATTGATTGTCGAAACCACTTAGTACACAAATGAGTGATCAATTCAAGTGCAAGTAGTTTAGTGATGCCCAAGCAAATAGCGGATTAATTGAGTCTAAATTATGATCCGGCACTAAAAGGAGTAGTGCAACTAGATGGAACATTAGTAGGAATGGTTGGGGTCATCAAGGGGTTAAGCCTTACACTACATGCATGTCCTAATGTCACAATCTTGTAGGATGTGTTTGTAATCGACCTTCCACCTCTCTTTGCACTATGACTATCAAGAGACTTCACCACCAAAATTGGTGGATATCTATTTTTGATTGGTCACACATGCTTTTTAAAACAAGATATGGGGCCAAAGCAACCATCAGGTCATAACCAATTGTAAACTTCCATATTGAGTGTCATGTGCCAAGTCCTATTAGCATAAACTACCCAGCCTTTGATTAGGAAGAGTGTTTAAATGATCTAGAAATAGGTACTAAATTTGAGGGTATTCAAGATTTAAATCTAGATGAATGGACAAACAAAAGGAATTATTTTGACCCATTTAAGGAAATGGAAGAATATGAATTGGGTTTAATTGTGCACACGAAGAAGATTCCCCATTCCTAACATCACCAAGACAAAAAAATAAAGACGACAATGAAGTTTAGCAACTATTTTCTATGGTTCAAGAAGCAAACAAGGTGTTGTAGGAGGTGCAATGTTATTCTCACCACATAACATAAAGTATTATCCATCTTTCAGATTTCATCTTGCATGTTTGGAAAACACAACTGAATATGAGGCCTTGATTCATGGACTTTATTGGGCATGGAAAAGAGGCATAAAGAATCATGCAGTATTGGGGATAGCAAATTGATTGTTAACCAAGTTAGGGGACAACATGCCATAACGAATGACCTACTCAAAAGCTACAAAAACAAGGTATGGGACCTAATTAAGGATTTTGAAGCTTTCAACATTGTGTTCATACCTAGGAAGAAGAATAAAGTTACTGAGATAGGCTTGTAGAATTGGAGTAACTTTTGATGTGGTTGATAGTATCAAAAGAGACAAAATGAAGCCACATATTCATGTGATAATAAGGCCATAAGTTCAGGAGCATAATAACATGAGTGGCAGGTGTTTAAGAATGATCAACAGATTGTTAATTTCTTGTAAGAAGAAGTTGAATTTTCATCTAGGAATCAAGATAAATTAGAGTAGCAGAACGGGGATCAAGTTGTGCAGTACCACTGTGGACAAACAAGCTCCCAAAGGGTTTAGTAACATTGGAGTCTATCTTCAACCCAAATGATCAATTTTGAAAGGAAAATGAAAACATACATGTCAAAGGAGAGGATTCAGAAATAATTTCTTTACTGGGAGTGAAAGACACTCCAAATTGGCAAGGTGGCCACTAAGTAATAAATATATGATTTCAAACAACTTTTCCAAGAGTTTCTAGATGTCTTCACCTAGAGTTATGAGGACCTGCAAGGATTCAATCCAAAATTGGCACAACATACCATAGAACTGGATCAAGTGTTAATCCCATTAAGCAGAAGCAAATACCAGTCAACCCACACATTGAACCTCTTATGAAGAAAGAGCTAAACAAGCTAATAGAGGTGAGCATTATATTTCCAATCAAGCACTCAAGTTGGGTTGCCAACTTGGTTCAGGAAGAAGAATGGATAAATCAGGTTGTGTGTGGACTTTCAAGACGTGAATAGGGCATCTCTCAAAGACCACTACCCACTCCCTTCAATGGAACAAATTTTACAGGTAGTAGCCGGATCAGAAAGATTCTCTCTCCTAGATGGCTATTCGGGGTATAATCAAGATAATAGTGAAAGAAGATGATCAGTTCAAAATGGATTTCACCACTAAGTGGGGCACATATGCCTATAAGAAAATGTTGTTTGGATTTTCTAATGCCAGAGCCACCTTCCAAAGGGAAATGGACGTGGCATTCAAGGGGTTGTTAAATAAAATAGTACTAGTATATCTTGATGACATCACTATGTTCTCTAAAAATGCAGCAAATCATCTCTTTCATCTGAGATAGGTCTTTCAAAGGTGTAGGAGATTTGGGGTATCATTGAATCCCAAAAAATGTATATTCCTAGCTCAAGAAGGCAAGATTCTAGGCTATTTTATGTCAAAGGAAGGATTGATGATTGACCTAGAAAGAGTTGAAGAAATTTGAGCATTGCCCTTGCCAATTCATAAGAAGGCTCTTCAAATCTTCTTAGGAAGGATCAATTTTGTCTGCAGATTTGTGAAAACTTTTTCCATTCTTGTGAAGCCAATAACATTGATGTTGAAGAAGAGTATGGCATTTTAGTGTACATCTACAGGGAAAATCAAGTTTTGAGGCTATCAAAGAGGCTATATCCTAAGCTCCAACTCTCTTGAATTAACACTTTTCTAAGGAGTTCATGCTCTACACCTTTGGTGGTAGGGACACGATTTCTGCAATCCTAGTCCAAAAAAACAAAGAGAGATCTAAACATCCTATTTCCTTCTTAGTCAAAGTTTAGAGCACTATCAGGTGAGATACTCCTTCATCGAAAAGAATTTCCTCACAATAATCAGGAGTTTGAAGAAGTTCAAGCACCTAGTTTCAAATAACAAGATCCAATTGTTGGTCTCTCATGTGGGAATCAAGTACTTCCTTTTGAAAAAGGATCTAAATGAGAAACATGTAGGATGGATCACTCATGTCATGGAATATGACATTGAAATTAAATTATAGTCTCATGGAAAGGGATTATGTGAACAATTGGCCTTGAGTCAACAGGTTGAAGTAGGTTGAAAATTGAAACTTTCTTTGTACTACAAGATAGTCAAGAGCAAGCAAATGATAATGTGCCCACTCCTTGTTGGACTCAATATGATAAACTTCCTATAACAAGACTATGCCCTACGAAATGAGGAAAGAAAAGAGGAGATACTTCAGATTACAAGTCATTCCATATTTGCTTGTTGATGGTGTTTTGTTCAAAAGGGACATCAATGGTGTTCTATTGAGATGCATTAGAACAGATCAAATTGAGAGATTGTTATAAGAGTTTCACAATGGAGAATCTGGAGGTCATTTTTCTCCATGGGTAATAGCTCTCAAGATAATGAAGGTGGGTTATTATTGGCCCATAGTGTTTAGTGACTATTGTACTTGGATAAAAAAATTGCAAAAATGTGTGTTCTTCACGGGCAAGGAAAGGTTAGCAGCACTTCCATTGCATCCAATCTCAGTTAACCAACCATTCATGCAATGGGGATTAGACTTCATGGGGTCATCAATCCAAACTCAATCCAAGGCCACAAGTGGATAATCACTTTTATGAAGGATAGAACATACTATTTCAAAATGAAGTGGACCATAAGGTGGAAGCACTCAAAGAAGCAAACGAGTCTCAAAAGCATACTAGACATTTTATGAAGGGATAGTGACTAGGTTCAGAAGCAATGTACCAACCACTATCATATCATAAAATGCATTGGTGTTCCTAGGTTCCAAGATCACATAATGGGCTGTCAAGAATGGAATCTACAAGAATCGAATCTACTTGAGAACCTCTTCAAATTATTACCCATAGGGTAATGGGCAGGCAGAGTCCACAAATAAGAATTTGCTAAGGATCATCAAAATGACTCTTGATGAAAATCAAAGGACATGGCATACTAAGCTCAAATCAGCATTATTATGATCAACAAATAGGATCACACCAAATAGGTCTACATTAGAGTAATTCCCTATACAAGAATTATCTGGTCTATGGGAAAGAAGATGAGAGAACATGTTTTGATTGAGAAAGATCAGGCCTATATCATTAGAGATTCCCACACGAGGGGTAAGTTCTCATGAAGATCGGGAAAAACCAAGAATTATCTCCAAGTTTGATGTTTGAACCAATGGAGGCTAAAGGTATGCATAGAAAATGATGGAAGGTTGGAAGAAATCAGAAGAACATGAGAATTCAAATGATGGAGAAAGATCACAAATAAGCCTTAGTCAAAAGGATGGTTTGAAAAGAAAGGACAAAAAGCTCAAATCAGCAAGGACAAATAGGTTTCGGTGATGGGGAACCTAGTTCTAAAGTGGGATGCAGATCGGGAAAATGGAGAAGGCATTCCAAGTTTGATGCCATTTCAAAAGAGTGGCCCCTACAGTGGTATGCAGATCGGGAAAAACCAAGAAGGCATTCCAAGTTGAGTGCCATTTAGAAGTGGTCCACTAACCTGGTCACCATAGGATGTAAAAGTAGCAATGCCTTCTAATTTTCTACATTGGATGGAGAGGAGCTTCCGATTCTAGTTAATGGGATCTATCTTAAACATTGTTACTGAAAAGAAAAGGTTTCACCCTTGTAAATATTAGCCTAGGATTTTAATTCCTCTAAGTGCATATGCACATTTGTCTTGTTGTAGATTAGGTTTCAATTTCCCTAAGTGCCTTTATCATAGGTTTTTTTATTGCTCCAAAAGGTTTCACAGGTTAATTCCTCTAAGTATCATTATGCTAAAGTTCAAAGTGCCTCCAAAGGTGAACGTTGTAATAGTCCTTTTCAAAAGCAGGTGAAATTCCTAGGTTAACACATTTTTATACTCTCATAAATCTCATCTTCAAGATTTTCTTATGAAAATTGAGAGTGCAATCAATGCCGGACACAGGTTCACAAGTTGCAAGTTCAGCGGGGCGGTTCAAGATTGAAAATACAAGATTAGTATCAAGATAACATTCACAACTCTATCCCCAATGGATACTTTAGGTAACTAATACATTCACCTAATAGGCAAGTGATCCATGCAAGTTGCCAAATTGTTATTGAGTTTTTCCCTCAAGAAAAATTGGACAACACGACCTTGCACATAGAGAAAATTAGAGGGTGGTTCAGTCATGCAAGCTCACATTTGATTTCAAAAATTAAGTTGCAGATGGGATCATTAATGAAATGCAAGATTAGAAATAAATGGTTAAGTGAACATCAAAGAATATCAAAGCTCAAGAGGAAGAAGAATTGAGTAAGGCTTGAATTTTTCTATTTTTTTCATTTTTGGTACTTCGGAGAAAGCGAGGGCAAAAATGGGCACGCAATGTATGAAATCCAAAACCCCAAAAGTTTGAATTTCAGACATTAAGAAATTTGGGTTTTAAAACTCTCGGAGTGAAAAATGGAGCGGAAAATCTTGAAAACCTCAAGTCCGAAAATCTAAAAATTCATACTTTCAAGGTTTTGGGAACTTCAGGAAGCGTGCGAAAAATGGACTGGCAAAGTCTGAAAACCCAAAGTCTGAAAGTCTAAATTTTAGACTTTCAAGGTTTCGAGAACTTCGAGAAGCATGCAAAAATGGAGTGACAAACTCAAAAACCTAAAGTCGAAAGTCCAAAATATTCATACTTTCTGTGGTTTCGAGGTTTCAAAATCTTAGGAATCGTGCGTAAATGCAGATCGAGCAAAAATCTCAAAATCCCAAAAGTGAAATTTTAAACTTTCTGGGTTTTGGAATTTAGATTTTTGAAGTCTCAAACCCCAAAACATGAAAATCCCCCTCAATGTCTAAAACTTGAAACCCGAAAGTCTAAAATTTCAGACTTTCTTGGAGCTCTCATGCCATTTTTCACATAATGATAACTTGACCTTTGGATGGCCATATCTTTCGACTGGAAGATCAGATTTGATAAAAAGAGGACTTTTTGGAAATATTACAGTCTCCTCTACGCAAATATGACTAGATATCCTAATTTGAGTTAGAATAAGTTAGTCAAAATAAAGAAATACAATCCACCATTTTTGAAGGTGTCAGGATTACCACCTACCCCAATAATGAAATATGGGCTTCCTTTCTTGGCCAACAAGGAAGAGTACATGGAGGAATAGGTTTTGTAGTAGAACCCATCATTGTTGTAGGTGAATTCATTGCTCTTTTGGGGGTGGTTGAAGCTGGATTTTGGATTTCTTATATCTCCTTCTCTAATTCTTCCTATTTATTGTAAGGAGGGGCATTTTTATACAAGATGGACATTTTGGCGTTGCACTCTCCCTTCTTCTCTTGTCTATAAGTGAATTTTTGGAGTTAAAACCTCCCATCTAAGCTTTAAAATGCAATCTTTCCTCTTGGAAATTGTAATGCATCGCATCAAACCTTTAGAGCAACGATAAAAAAAAATTTGATGATTTTAAACCCTCTCTTTTGTTATTGCATCTTCTTGATCTCTCATTGCAATCTTGGTTATCTGTGCATGATGGTTGTATTTCATTTTTAATGGTCTATGTTTAATGGCAAAGTAGGTGTTCAACATTCCTTTGGTGCATCACCTCTATTAGAATAGGTTTAATTTCTTGCATCTTCTTAACCCTGTCTCCTTAGCAAAGTTAGAGTAGATCCTATATAAAAAATTTATGTGTGCACTGAACAAAGGAATAGGAACCGACCTTCATCCGGAGATATTTCGATTGCAAAGTCCCACACTTTGATAAAATCTCCATGTTATGCAATCACACTGAGAGTCTCAACCCATCGAGTTGCATACATTCAGGGGTGTTGTGATTACACATCAATAGTGATTTTTCCCTGGATGAGAATTATTGAAGTTTGGGAAAGTGTTGAAACATATAAAGAATTAGAAAGATGACATATATATTTTTATTATTGTGAAATCCCATTATTATCCATAGTTTAAATAAGACAAATGGTAGAATATATAGGGCTCTCTTAGAATAGATAGAGAATGTGAATAGCCTCTTTTCGTAAAAGAAGTAGAAGAAGGGACCGATAACTCAACAATCACCTCATGATGTATAAAATTATGTAAGCGATATGTGCAAAAGGTTGATCTTGGATCCTAATAGAAATATATCTTAATTCTTTCCATTCTTAAAGAATGTTAGTGTTCTGATTGATTATCAATCATTCATGTTATTTTATGCCTTTTTCCATTCATTGTCTCTTCTTTCCTTGAAGTATGTCCTTTATTTAGTCATTTTGCAGTTCTGTGAATTAAGGCATACTAAGTCATGTGCACGTTACTTACTAAAATTAATATGAATCAATATATACTACAACACATTGCAATTCCTAACACCGTGAATCGGGGACCTTTGCTAAGAATTAGTTATTTAAAGATGTCATTGAATAGTACTTTTAAAGATATTATAAAGTTATTAAGAAATAAAGGGAAGGTCAACAGAAAAAAATCTAATTCCACAAGAAAATAAAAATTATGTGACTAATTCTCTCTTTTTATATTATATTCTTATTATCTTCCATGTTAAAAAAATAATAATTGTGAAAAATAACTAAATTATATTTTATTTTGTATAGAAAATCACATAATATAAGTTGTGTGTTCTTGTTTTCATGTCAAATTTTTCTCTAATATTTCAAAAATTTATTGTGATAACATGTTTTCCCTCTTGAAAATCCCATGGTTTTCTTTCTCTCATTGTTCCAATGTTTGATCTTCCCCTACACACTTCTATTTTTACCTCTTGACCTCCTATAAACCTTCACTTTCATCCCTTCGGTTAGTTCTCATAGTATGCCATCATGGAGCTCAAGTGGAATGAATGAAGAAGATTTTTTTCTAAATTTCTTGTAGTATTGAAGTGGAAAAATCACTCATTGAAATAAACCCCACATTTTTTCTTGGTTACAAGGTTCTCCTCTCCCATGAAGTGTTTCTCATTTGTATAAGTTCCAACCTCAGCTTCACAAGAGTTATTTGGTTTCATTACGCACTCCAAAAGGTGTTTTGCATTAGAAGAAGTTCTAATTTACTTAATCTTGAGTTAGAAATTTGTTTCACACAATAATCATAAGGGTTCCTCACCTTTATATGTTTCTAAAAGGCATTCAAAAATGTTCCCAAGGCACTTTATGAGTTCTTAAGATCACCAATAAGTGTGCCTAAGGTTTTGGGGTTCTAAAAATGCAATGGAAGTTTGCCTTGGATTTTTTTGTTCCAAATGAGTCTTATAAGTGAGGCTAACACACCATATGGGTTCCATTTGCACCTTGTATGGGTGTTCAAGTGACTTTTGGTTCTAATTTGTTTCTATAGTGTAACCATGCTTTTTTGGCTCTAAAAACTCATTATGTGTGTGCCCATGTGATTTTTGGTTCTAAAATTCATTGAAAATGAACCTATGAATTAATTTGGTTCCTAAAAGGTCTAAATATATTTCTCAAGTTTATAAGAACCATTCCCAAGTGTGCCCATGCACTTTTTGGTTCTAAAAACTCATTACAAGTGCACCCATGCACTTTATGGGCTCTAAAACTTCATTGAGAGTGCACCTATGACTTAATTTGGTTCCAAAAAGGTCTAAAGGAGGTGTTAAAGGTTTTAAGAACTCATTACAAGTGTGACCAAGCTATTTATGAAGTCAAAAAGAGTACTCTAGTTGGTGAGTTCAAGACTTAAGGTGAAGGTGCACCCCTGAGATGGAATGGTGGAACCAATTTGTTTTTTACCATAACTTTCTCATCCAAACTCCATTTTGAGTTTCATTTGAAGCATTGGAAAGATATTGAAAAAATTATTAATCTTTTATAGGTTTTAAAACCTCTAAAATGAAATATGTTTTTCATGAGAATTATTTCTCAAGTGTTTGTTTTTACTTCATTTTAAGACCTTGTTTTGCTCATAGTTCAAGTTCTACCCACTGAATCTCATTCAAAATTTGTCTATAACCTCCTTACCATGACACCATAATTTTTAAGTGTATTCATGGTTATTTTACCAATGGTGATGGTAATGTTCATCGTATGAACTTTAGTGACTTCAAGACAAGAATCGCTAGTTGAAATCGACTTCAGTATCGATAATGCATGTGTTGAAGGTGAAAGTGCTTGAGTGGATCAAGAAAGGAACCTCCATGGGTGAAAATTATTGTTCTTATTTTCTTCCTCCATTCAAGTGGATTTTGATTTTTCCATTGAGATAGTAATTTTTGTAAAAATAATGTGACTATTTCTATTTCTCCATTGGGAAAAGTGATTTTTATCATAAAGTCACTTTAAGTTGTGACTTGAGTGAAAATTAAATTGTAAAAGTCATATTTTTACTAGGAAGGTAGTTATTAGGTAGTTATGGGATAAAATTATAAATAGGGGTGGCATTTTCTATTGGATAGGTTCTTTCTTTTCTCTCTCAATGTTGAAGATTAATTGTTCCAACTTTGTATGTACATACTATTTTCACTCTTCATGAATAAAATAATATAATAAAATGGAATTAAAATAATCTTGTAGTGTTGGTGATCTCTAATCATGAAAAAAAAATTCATGGATAAATTATGTCATTTATACCTCCATCTATCTATGTTATAGGTGATACTTTGATTTGCAAGATTTGTATTGCATATATGTGTAGGTGGAGTTTGTGTCATATGAAAGCAATCTAGAAATGGTGAATACCTTTTGCTTTCGGGTGATTTTTATCTTTTGTGCACTAGTAGCCTATATTATTATCCTCATATTAGAAATATGGTTTCAATCCTTTAAGTTTATCCTAAGTTATCCAAACACTCCTTTGTGTTTATTTTCTTGTGGATTTATCCCTTACATCTCCTTTCATTTCTCACTTTCTCCATTACGTCCCTTCTTCTTTCTTTTTCCATTTAGGTTAAAAGCACAAGAAATCATAAAAACCATCATATGAGGGAACTAACCCTCTCAAACAAAGAGGAGCTTCACCTTATGAATAAGTGTCATTTCCTAACTATTGCAGACTTTATTTCCCTTCTATAAGGCAAATCAAGATCACACATAATGACATAAAATCTTGGCAATAGTTCCAAACAAGTATTTTAGAAAACCTCTATATTTTCTATTGTACATTGATAAATTTAATTTCTACCATTTAGAATATGAAAATTTGTTTGTTTATCATTTTTCCTATTCTCACACAAGGGTTGTTTTACTTTTTCATTGCTCACAACAACCATTATTACAACATATATAAGCTATTTGTAACTCTTATTTCTATAATATGTATTTTTTAGTCAATGTTGTGATGGGAAGAAGAAATAATAATAATAGTCTTGTAAATTTTGATTTCATGAAGACCATAATATGTATAGTGCATTTAATTCTTATAAATAATGGGGATCATATCTTGCACAATATATAATTTTCACTTTGCATTTTCAAATACATATGCGACATAATTTTCTAAAAATGTGAGTGTCTCCAATGAAGATATATTCTCAAAATCTAAGTACAAACAAAAATTTAAAATCAAAGTGAAATAATTGTAATTAAGAATTTTTCAAAGAACTATTGCGATAATTATAAATGATTGGTAATTATCATTTTGAATGAAAATTAGATTTTTTAAGTCAAACAAAAAACTATTAGGAAATCCAATAAATTCTTAAAATAAAAATTCCAATATCAAAATATAGGTATATTCCCTATGTGTGGAAGTATTATAGTTTACTTTGTATATTGTGTGTTTTGATGGTTGTTTTCTTTAAATATGTTTTCAACTCTCTAATTTAGTGTATATGCAGGGAGAGAAAAGGGGATCTGGATCATATCTAAATGAATTTTAGAAGTTTGAGGGCCTTTTGACATAGGATGGGGAGGGTCTCTAAAACCGTCCAATATAGAGTATGAAAATTCCTTGTGTGTGTGTGTGTGGGTGTGGGTGTAATTTATATTGATATATCTCAATAAACTACAAAAATATTATATTATATGGAAAATTGCTTTGTTTTTCATAATATATTATAATAATATTTATTTTTGAAAAGCAAAGAAAAACATATCTACCAAAATGTAACTAATATACATGGTATGAAACTTGAGCACATATTACTTATGTATACGGGGAGAGAAAATCATGTTGACTTCCAACTTGTGGGTAAAAGATGAATTAGTCAATGGAGTTCATGGGAAAATACATTCAATTGTTTAGAAACCAAGTACTAGACCTCACGACTTACCACTATATGTAGTTGTCGATATTGAAAAAATATATTCAGGAGTTAGATGGGATAATGATAATCCCACTTACTTACCTATCCCTCTAGTCACAAGGAACAATTGTCCACAAATAGCTTTAAAAATGGCACCGCCATGTGAAAATTTACACATGAGAGATATGTTGACCAATATGATTTAATATTTCCCTTGTGTTTCACTATAACTCAATAGATATCCGACGCACTTCCATAAAACTAAATTTCAACAATGATCATTTTAAGATTGTGAATAGAAGTAGCATTGCCATTATGTTTAATGAAAATTAATGGAAATGTTTGTTTTGGTTAATTGTTTTGTCATATGTTGACATATATCAATGTAACTTTCATATACACATATTTTTATTTAAAGAAACAATTATTATATTTTAAAGTTCGAATTGGAAAAGGTACAACTCGTTAAATACAAAGTAACTAAGAATTTATTAAAGAGCAAAAATGTAAGTTCTAGTATTGCTAAATAATGAAATAAATAAAGTGACTATAAATTAGACTTTCTTTTGTACATTATGTACAATAGTAGTCTTCAAGAGAAGTTAAACTTTTACCTATTGTTGTTTTTTGTTTGTATTTATTACACTTCATTTATGTGTAAAAAACCACATGCCCTAAATGTTTTTTAATTATTTCACAAAAAACACAAGTTTATAAATAATGGCTATGGCCTCCATCTTTTAGGGAAGAAGTGACATAATTAAGAAAAATTCTACCCAAGATAAAAATTAAGCAAGTTATATGAAACTCGTATTAACTTAATCTAATGCAATGCAAAAATACCCCAGAATGCCCGACATGTTTTCCCAAATTTGGCATGCTTTTAGAGGGGAAATTCTCTTTTGGCTTTGGAAAGAAAGGAATTCTTGTTTATTTGCTAATGTTGAAGTTGATCAACATTTCTCTATATATAATAAGTTGGTGGTTATCTCCAATGTGTTGTCACGGGGGATTCACTTAGTAAAAGTATGGTATAGCAGATTCAAGTACAAGAAAATAAGGTGGCCCTGAGGTGGAGCATCTCCATCCCCTTCTCCTTCATGGGGTGATTCCCCTTTTTATTTCTACCCCAATATTTCTATATTTCTCACCAATTTTTTTAATATGCATTTCTCTCGAAAGATAGGAAGCCATTGAATACATATTACGAGTCACCTTATATATGTTAAGCTTTATGCATTTATCAATAGTTCTTCAAATAATTAAGATGGTGAAATAATATCACTTGTGTTGAAAATCCTTCTAGTTTTCTACCATCTTATTATTTCTTGGTTAAGAATCTAGTGATTTCATCCCTTTTGCAGGTATTTACGTTTAAAAACTAGGGTTCGGTTTTATATTAAAAGGAGATTTCCCATCTCTCTAACCTACCCCCAATACCTGATTCACTAAACCCTTTCACCCCCTCCTACCCGCCACCTCAATATCCCCATGAGATATTGCCTAGCTAATGAACCCCGATGGTGTTCGAGATGCAAGTGCAAGAAAATAAGGTGGCCCTGGCGAAGCATCTCCAAATCTCCTTTAGCCATTCATTGCATGTTTCTCAAGGGCCACCTCTGCACTCTTCGCCCCGATGTCCCAAGGTGATTGGCTGCCTCCAGTGTCACAATTCCCCATAATGCTTGGCCACACATTTGTGATGGAGGAGCTTCTCTCTCTACGGTTAGATTTGGGGAAATGTTAGCTTCCTTGATCCATGCACCCATGATGGTTGGAGCCTCCCACCTCTGCTAGAAAATTTCCCCATAATGGATTTAGCCATCTCGACTTGTGATGTTGTTATGAAGAAGAGGGCCACCCTCTAGTTGGGAAATGTCGAAGTAAGGACCTTCCTAGATTTATTTAGCTGATGATAATTATCCACCCTCTATTGGTTAAGTTTTTGCAGTCGTGACATAATTTCATTATGTCAGTGTTTTTTGTTATGTTGATATAGCTAACTTTTCTAGGCCTCACCTAGTTTGATCGTGGCTTTGGGGCATTCTTTCATACGCCCGATTTTTTAAAAAATTATCTTGTATCATTTTACTTGTTAATATAATATAAGATCTTATTCATCAAAAAAAAACCACACAATTTGATGAAGATATAGGGACCTTGAATTTAACAAAGATACCTATAGACACATTCATCCATGTAAGAACATAAAAAAACATAAAGGTAGTTATGAGAATGGATTTGTTCCGTGATGCAAGGACTTTGGCTCTGTTTTTCACTCTTCCCCTATGATCCCATTGTTATCCAATCCAAAATCCCAACCCAACACATATTTTTTATTCCATCAGCTTCCTCACATTCAGCTGCGCCATCTAAATCGAACCTCGTTATCCCTAAATTTGATGAGATTCCTTTAGTTGAGTTGGTTTCTTAATGTATCCAACACTCAGTTGTAAACCTCTCTTCACAAGCTTTGACCATCCACTTTATTAGGCTTTGTCCAATCCCCTTGACACTATAGAAATGGATCACAAGCACTTGGGGACCTAAAATATACTCTTTTGAACTCAAGCTATGTGAGCGTAGTTATTTCATCATCATCGTTGCATCTAGTGATGAACGAGACTCCATTTTTTCAGGGTGTTATGTTGTTTATGGGATCCATCACTCTCTTTCTCTACCATTAGACTTCACATCGTGACCCTTAAGTAGACGTACCTAATGAGGTTCCTATATGGGTAAGACTCCCTTTTCTCCCCTTCATCTATGGAACAAATATATTCTACAGAAAATAGGAAATTAGATTGGAAATTTTTTTGATTGGGTTTTCCCAAAGCTCACAATTCCACATGTGCACAAATATGCATTCAAGTTAAATTCAAAAAGGCCTCTATGAAGTTAGAGGAATAAAAAAATGGAACACATCCCTTTAAATTTCCTCTCCAGACATTTCCCTAACAAGTTCAATGCTCCTCAAATGTTGCAACCTAGATTGATGATAAATTCATTCCTACTCAAAAAAATATAGAAAAAGATTGAGAAGCATGCACCCAAAACTCTCTAGAGATTGCATTCCCACCCACCCCGTCGACACCAATCATTTTACACTCATTTAATCAAATATTGATATTGCTCTTGAACTCGAGGACATTCAAGCTATGCATAGGAAACATTTAATGGTGAATATTTTTTTATTCAAGAATATTCAGGTTTTTGAATTTTAGATTTGATAAATTTTGAGGAGTCATCTCATTTGCTATTTTGCCTAAATTTTCTAGGTACAAGTCACTTTTTTGGTTCGATTCACCTAGTGTTTACCCGAATGTTTATATTCAAATCACCTTTACCATAAAAATGAAATTTCCACATATCAATCATATACTAATTAAGATTTTGATATTAAACATCAAATTCCACTCGTAATTCATATGCATTATCGATTGTGTAACATGTATGTTTTTTTGACCGTAGAATACATCATGCTACCAGCTGAAAACATACATCATGCTACCAAACATACATCATGTTATCAGCATAGATATTTTTGAGAACTTTCTGAAAAAAATGGAGTCGTTTCGGTTCCTTGATCAAAATTATCTCTCAAGCAAGACATGCCACCATAATTGACATCATTTATATTGACCAAAAGAATGCATCATGCTACTGGATGATATCATACATCATTTTATTGATGAATAACATGAATCATGCTAGTGAGATATATCTTTTTAAGATCTTTCCATAAGAAAAAATGGAGCTATTTTTGTTCCTAACTCAAAAGTTATGGCCTCCACAAGATAGACCATCAAATCTACATAATTGCTATCGATGAAAACATACATTAAGTTATGGACCGACAATGTACATTATGCTCCCAAAGTATATTTTTTCATATATGTACATTAAAAATGGAGTCATTTTGGTTTCCAGATAAAAATTTATGGCCTCCGTAAGATATTTCACTAAATCTATATTGTTTCTACTAACCAACAACATATTTCATGTTATCGGCTAACAACATACATCATACAACTAGATGAAAACATACATCATGCTACCAACATAGATATTTTCGAGAGCTTTTGGTCCAAAAAATGGAGTCGTTTCAATTCCCGGATCAAAATTTATGGCCTCCATAAGACAAGCCACCAAATCCACATCATTGTTATTGGAAAATAGCATGCATCATGCTAGGGGATGAAAGCATACAACATGCAACTAGCTGACAAATGATACTAGTTGAAAACATTGTCAAATGATTTTCTAGTTGTGTAAAGCTCATATCCTTTTAATTCATCATGATTTCAAAAAAAAAATGCACACATTCGCTAAGTAATATCTATAGGTTTTTTAGTGGGGGTATTAAAAATTTCCCTCATCTACTAAGGACCCCAAGGATTCTATGGCTAAATTCCCCCAAGTGACACTCATGAGGACATAGCAGGGTAATTCACTCTTCCCCCTAAAGGAAACTCAATAACATATATTTATCAAGTAGATTGAGGAAGGCTTTATTCCGAGATAAATTCTTGATCAAACCCAAACTATACTTTTGACTAAGGTGGGAAAAAAATAAAACTGGGACCTAAGAACATAAGAGGAAAAAATGTCCAAGCCAAGACTTGGGTGACTTTCGAGGGTTTATCCAAGCAACCCAAAAAGACTTATACAAAATGAATTTTCCTATCATGGAACTGTAAGGATTTGGGTTCATCTCTCAAGAAAAACTAACGCAAGGATCTTTTGAAAGACAATCATCTGTGGATTATTAGGTTACAAGAAAATAAAATGGAACTTGATGGACTTGATAAGTAATGGAAACATATTTGGCGTAATTCATATTTTATTATTGTCCATGCCAAAAGTGATTCTAGAGGCTAACATCATTTGGAAAAATATTTATGCTATTGATTCAATGTACTCGAGATTAATTATAATATGGAGGATACATAATATATAGAGTTTTAATCTCCTTTAACATAGGAAACCGTCATATCATAATCTCCATGAATCATTCAATATTCTGAACATCACTCAATCACAAATTACTCACATCTAGAATATCTACGTGAGTTGTTATTACAACTCACTTACATAATTTACTCACACACAATATATTATTCTAGATAATATATTTTACACTCCTAACTATTACAAGTATTATTTTAACCCACATGAATATTGCTAACCCATTGAGCGCTAAAATATTATTCCTAACATTCCCCCTTAGTGAAAACATGGGGAGAAACACTATCTTCTGACTAAGCAACACACACATGTTTTGACCTTCCTCTACGTTGCATATGTGCATTTTATTTTGGGAACACATCAACCAAGAAATGGTAACACTATCGACTAGTCACTGGAACATCAACCACTATGGGAACTCATCAACCATGCAAAGTGAACTATATCAACCAAATTTGGGAACATCAATTGAACGAATCAAAAATATTAGGAACATCACATCTACCATATAATTTTGTCAAGAACATCTCTTACTTTGGTACTTATAGCTCAGATCTCGTGTACAATCTCACAAGAAGGGATTATATTTGGAAACATGCTCACTTATTACAAATTTAAACAAGAATATATCTATTATTCTTATTCACTATCACACAACTCAAACCGAAAAGAAAACATAAACTTCAACCAAAACTATTGTGTGGTCCCATCATTGGTGGTGATGAGAGGACATTGATTTTCCTTCATCCTCATGTGCCTTCTTCCTCCAATGTGGCAATGTTATCTCCTCTAGATTTGGATATGAAGATTAAAATATTTCCACATTGTTTATTATCTTTTCCCCTCAATGTGAAATATTTTCTTTTCATGACATTAGGTAAAATTGAAAAAAATTGTGAGGTAATTTTTTTAACAATATTTTGACACTTAACTCTATTCACAATGATTCGTAAATTTATTATGACTTGAGAATGCAATTAAATACTATAATGGACACATGAATTCGACTAAAAATGATAACATGATTAAAATGGGACACAACATTAACAAGAACACTTTGATACCGACTTACTTCCACTTGATTGACAATTAAAAATGACCTTTTATGTCCATAAATAATACTTAAATAAAGGTAACATTTAAAAAGTAATCAAATGTTTACTTTAAAAATTTGACTTTTCACACAAATTAAAACACTAAACTTTTGTATGCAAAATTAAATATTCCAAAAGACTCTATTATAATGGAAAGAACTACTTATGCAAACATTAAATACTTGGACATCAACTACTATTGTTAGGAATAAACTTTTGGTTAATTCATCATATACTAAGTTATAAAGTTAAAGTAACTAAATTTTATTACTTTAACTAACTTAGTTATTAGTTAGTTGTTACTTAGTTGTCACATTCCTAATTTAGTGGGGGCTATTCTATTGTTAGTTTATGTTCTCAAATGTGATTAGTTAGGAGCGATATGTTATTTCTGCATATTTTTCATACTTAGATTATTTGATCCACTTCTCAATGATGTTGTTATTGTTGTTCAATGTCTATAAACATTATAGCTTCTTCATTTGTCTAATGAATTAAGGGTTTCCAGATATTTCATTCTTAACATTTGGTATCAGAGCTCGTTAATACCAGGTTTTGTGCTACTATGAGGATCCCTAAATCACCAAGGTGGAAATAAAATAGTTTCAAAATCCAATCATCCACCATCCCCTGATAGATATGCACATAGCTTTGCATATTCATTTGTAGTAGAAGAAAATCTGTAGACAAAAAAATAAAAATAAAAATTCCTATAAGTGGGTTTTTCCTCTAAATCTACAATTGTGGATAGTTACAGGTAAAACTGGTTATACTGCCAAGTTTTGGCAGACTTCTTGGAGGACCGAGCTAGTTGTGCATAGTATAGATCCAAGTTGCAGAGCCAACCGAGTTCATTACACAAAGGAAATTGAGCTCCACATCGATCTATTTGCATTAGATCCAAACATAGATCTTCATCGGGTTGTGCAAAAATAATCAAGGCAAGTTAGGTCATAGACTCTAATTGAGCTTCATATGGAGCTTTGCATTTAAGATAGGCAAGAAGTGCATCAGAGTTGTATTGAAGGGGCGAGTTATTATACCACGCCGATTCATAAGCTCTGTACAGAACCATTGGGTTAATTGTATTGACCCTTGGAGAGTTGGGGCGAGTTATGTGTTTCACACCATTGAGCTTTTGTGATTTACAACTGAGTTGAAGGTTTGCATAGGTGTTAAACATTCTTGGGTCGAGTTGTTGCATCATACGGATCCTGCTAAGTGCTAACAATTGTAACAAACCTCCATCAACCATATAGACCCCTATTTCAAAACCAAGCATCAGCCATGTCCGAGCTGGGGGTTCACATAGATCAGTTTGGCACGCCCAAGGTCGCTTCCTCTGTCCCTGCCAAGCCTCCAACACAACAGTGCTCCCAGGCCAAAGCAATGTTGATTCAACTCAAGTGAGACCAAATGGAAAACTCCTCCCGGTCAAGCTATACATTCACACCTACATCGACCCTGCTCTTCCAAAATGCACCAGCAGTTACAACTACGTGCACCCGCTCCCAAGCACCAAACAACACCTTTCCACACATTGGGGCAAGCTAACTTGTATAATGCCGAGCTAACAAATCTAGCTCCCTCCTCTTCACATCGCTCCTACAAACAAAAAAACAACGGACATAAAAAAATAGTGAGGATCAGATAACAACAGCGGTCCAAACAAAGAAAAAGCGGGGAGAATAAAATTAAAAAAGTGGCCAAAACGACTCAGATATGGTTTATTGGGAACAAGCCTAAACCATTAACCCTCCATAGCGCCACGTGGATAATTTTGGGTGTTGCCAAGTCACATTTAGGGCATTTTTAAGTGTCTTTAAATTTATTTTTCTCCAATTCTTATGACAAGCGCATAATGTGTTTAGTTTGTTAGCCTAACAGTCTTGGGGAATAGAGGTCACGAGGTTGATCCCCCTGACAAACCTATTCAAATTTTCCTATTAAAAATTTTGGAGGTCAAAGATAGAAATTCCACCAAAGATAGCGGTCCAGAACCACAACTAAGTGGCCTAGCTATTACTAAATCTCGCACTAAATTTAGCGAGAAAACACTAATTGGAAAAAAAAATTTAAAAAAAATATCCTATTAAAAATTTGGAGGCAAAGATAGAAATTCCGCCAAAGATAGCAGTCCAGAACCACAACTAAGTGGCCTAGCTATTACTAAATCTCGCGCTAAATTTAGCGAGAAAACACTAATTGGGAAAAAAAAATTAAAAAAATATTTCTCTCGATTGATCTGAAACTTGATTTCGAGACAATTTTGTAAAGGCAAAAATACCAAAGAGCCCAAAAATAAAATAAAAGTCTCACGAGAGACTTTATTGTACAAAAAGTAGCCTTCACTCAAACTGCCATAACTTTCTTTCCGTTCAGCGAAAAATTAAAAAACATTTTTTGTAAAATTCTAGATTCCAATACGGGGAATCATGGAGTGGTTTAGGAGATTTTGGCAAACATATTTTTTGTGAAAAAATTTCAAAGGCTGAAATAAGTTGTAAAACAGGCAAAAATGCAATTTTGTACTCACAACGTATCCCAAAAGGGAATTTTTCCACAAAAGAAGAGACATAATTGTAAACACACTACAATTATAAAGTGACACAAAAAACTTTCATTCCCATGAAGCTATTTTTCTTCACTTTTCACTCATAATTTAGGGGAAAATATGAAAGAATTGCAAATCCTTCATTGATCATTCAAATAGTGGTATTCCTTGCAGATTAGAGAAAAGTGAATGGAGGGTATTTTTTCGTGACAATGCCAATTTTGATCTACGAGCCAACCCAACAGAGGTTCTCAAAATTTTTAGAACTACTAGTTTTTTTTCGAGCACACGTGCCAACCCAAAAAAGGTTCCAGACATCCAAAGACAATTCTTGATCTTATTCCATCTTTTGCACACCCTTCAGAGGAAGCACCTTCATCTAACTACTCCTATTCAGATGAGATCCAGAGATACCATACTAAATTAAGGGGAAAATGATAAAGTTATTTCATTTACCTTAGAATAGGTTTCTTTTAGCATGTGTGTGTTAATACAAATGTTTGCCTCATGTAAACATATTATGTAATTATTTTTCTTGGGCTCAAGAAATTTCTCTCCTATTCACTTAAGACCATGATGAATTAAGGGGAGGAATGTTAGGAAAAAACTTAGGTTAACTCATCATTTACTAAGTTGTAGATTTAAAGTAATTAAATTTTATTACTTTAACTTAGTCATCTATTAGTTAGTCATTACTTAGTTGTCACATCCCTAGTTTAGTGGGGCTATTCTATTATTAGTTTATTGTTCCCGAATGTGATTAGTTAGGGGCGATATGTTATTTCTGCATATTTTCCATAGTTATACTATTTGATCCACTTCCCGTGGATGTTATTGTTGTTCAATGTCTATAAAAATTGCAACTTCTTGATTTGTTTAATGAATGAAGGGTTTCAAGATGTTGCATTCTTAACAATATTTTGACCACTATTTTGAAAAATAACTAAAGACCAAGACATGTTATTTTTTAACACCATTATAGATGAACCACTTAAAAACAATTTGACTATAGCACAAAGAATACAAAACAATGACTCTTTTGAAAAAAAAATATTTATTTAGACATGATATGGAATTCTCGAAAAGTTGTGTAAGGATTAACCTTGAGGAAACATGTAGCAGCTTGCAGGTAGATTTGGGTTTCCCAAATTAGTGAATGAGAGAAAATATTCCTTGATAGATTTTTATTGAAATAAATTTTCATCCACAAAGATTTTAGAAAACACCAACAAAGGTGGTAACAACATTAAATGCCTCCCATAAAGATTCACATCCATATTTCTTTAGATAACTTCACATATCTACATATAATAACATCACCTATCCGTATTTGGCATAGGATAACACGAGTATTTGGAATATTGAAATATTTTATTGAGTTGATATTGAATACCTCAAGTGAATGACAATTTACTTTCTTAGGAAGAGTGAAAAATGTGGACATCAATAGATATAAGACTTTGTAAATGCAAACTGGAGGCTGATGCAATGTAAAATGGAAATCTAATGTGGATGCAAAAATAAAATCAAGAAAACTTCTGCAAAATCCTGTGATGTGTGAGGTTCTAAAAAGAGAGGATTTTGGTGCAAATAATAATGGTTTCATTTGAATAAGTCAATATTGTGCACTTCTTCCAATCTCTTCCACCATAAACTAGTGCTCCACTACATTGTTTCTCCAATTAGTGTTCAAATATATGGAGTATTGATTGTTGTACCTTTTGAAACCGTGTGTAAAATGCATAGTTTGTTAAACGCATTCTTGATAATACATGATAGAAACAAGTGAATTGTAATTATTATAGTATTCCTTTTATTTATAGTGTATATCCATGTGAATCCCTCAATTCACAACCCACACATCTAAGAAAAATACTCTATTATCATACCTCAAAAAATTGACAAATAGCACACAAAACTACCACATACAAATTTAAATAACCTACTTGAGAGCTCTTTATAGATTATTTTCTATTATCACTTGGAGCAATTATAAATAATAATACCCCTACAAATTAAATTATGCCTCCATTGTAACAATCCTCACTTTGATACCAAATGACATTATTTGGACAAAATAACACAAAATACTTTTGGTATTGATTCAATGTATTTGAGATTGATTACAATATGGAGGATACATAATATATAGAGTTTTAGTTTACTTTAACATAGGAAATTGTCATATCATAATCTCCATGAATCACTCAATATCCTAAATATCAATCACCAAAAATTATTCATATCTAGAATAAATAAATGAGTTATTATTACAAATCACTTACATAATTTTCTCACACACAAATATATTATTCTATATAATATATTTTACACTCCTAACTATTATAAATATTTTTAACCCACATGAATATTGCTAACCTATTGAACACTAACATATTCCTAACATAGGAATTCTTACTGATTGGTATCCTTCCCAAATCACTAGATAGGTGAACATTGAATTTCTATCCTTTTCCAATCTCACTCTAAACTCCACTTTACTTTCTTGAATGTCTATGCTCCCAACACTCCCGATCAAAATAAAACGTCTTGGAACTCTATTTTGGAAATGTTTGAAATAATTAAACCTCCTAATATCATCATAGACAAAGACTACACTCTTGTCTTGCATAGCTTCAAAATCACAAACCTATCATCCTTGATTACCAAGATCATCGTAGGAAAGGTCCTATCCTTTCAAATATGATGCTTCTTAGTTATCATGAGATGGTTTTAAAATCTTGGTTGAAGGTGGTTGGAATGTTTGGTGCCCTCCCTCCAATCCCCAACAACTCTCAAACCTCAAAATTCACCACTTAAAGAAATTCATTAGAGCTTGTATTAAACAACGATCCATTCAAGACAAGTCTAAGAAATTTATCCTCTAACTTTGTAGTGAATTGAAACTATTGTTGATAACTTTGCACCTACTCCTAAACTACTTGAAAAAGGGTAATCATCCTCCACAAATTGAATGATTTTTCTTGCATGGAAGAAATAAATTGGATACTCAAATCCATATGTTATGGCTTAAGTAAGGAGACTCCAATACAAAATTTTTGGACTTTAAATCCCAAAAATATACAACAAAAACATAATTAAAGAAATCAAAATTTCATATCTCTTCAACTAATGTTCCCAAGAAAATCAATAATGTTTCTGCCTAAAACTTTGAAAACCTCTTTCATGTTGAAGATGGTGATATTCTAGCCCAATAATATCTTTTGAATTTCATCCCCCACATGCTTCAAAAGGACCTTAAAGACATTATTTTCCAATCTATATACATGGTTGAGCTTCAAGAGGTAGTGAATAACTCCTAAAGACAAGTCTTCTCTTCCTGATGACTTCACCAATAACGTCTTCTAGTAAATATTTGATCTCATCAACTATAATCTTTTATCATGGTTGAATACATCGATAAGAGAGGTACAATTTTGGGTTCTATTAATTCTACCTTTCTTGACCTTGATTCCTATAGACAAAAATATGTTAAGCTTTGATAGATTTAGACTAATATCTCTATGCAATTTTTCCTAAAATATCTCTTCCAAGATCATTTCCAACATAATTAAGAAATTCATCAAAAAAATTATTGGTGAAGTGTAGGTGGCTTCATCCCAGGAAAGTAAATCTACGACAATATTATAGTTCATGAATCCTTACATTCTTGTGAAAATCAAAACAAGAAGAACACGGTTATTAAGTTGGTTATGTCTAATGATTTTAATGATTTGACCACATCTTTCTCCTTCACATCATGAGAAAATTGGGGTTCCCATTGATTTCTATAATTGGTTCCACTACTGCATCAAATATCCCTAGATCTCCCCTTTGGTTAATGGATATCCCCTACAAATTCTTCAAGGCTACTAGAGGTCTTTGACAAGGATGCCCCATTTCTCCTTATCTTTACCTCATATTCATTGAACATCTTGGAAGGTCTCTCTCATCAAATAGACACAACCACCACTTATCTAGGATAAAGGCTACTCAAGGAGTCAAGGATGCTATCCATGCTCAATTTGTTGATGATACCATTATTCTTGGTGAAGCTAGTAAATCCAATGTCAAAATGTTTAGAGCTATCTTGGACTCTTTCTTGGAAGCTTTCGTGTCAAACTTAACACAATAAAATCATATTTTATACCTCCACCTCCTCTTTGTTTGAGATTTGAAGCTTCTCACAAATTCTTCAATTCCTCATGGTAGAGATGGCCCCTCATGTTACCTTGAGGCCCCTATTAGTTTTAAAATGAAACTTGTGGACCGTTGGAATAGTCTTAAGGAAAAAATAGACAAGATAATTCACTGTTATAACAATGGATGTCTCTCCTTGGCAAGTCATGTTACTCTCATCAAATTTTTCCTTACTACTCTTCCCATTTACCAACTCATGGTTTACCATGATCATGTTTACATTCTTCAAGAAATTGACAAACTATTTCATAACTTACCATGGAAAAGAGGAAAATAAGATACCAAAAAGAAATTTCATCCAGTGACTTGGAAAAATATTACCAAATCCAAAATTCAAGGCATCTTAGGAATTACATATAATCTTTACATGAGTATAGTTTTTGGAGCCAAATTGGTTTGGACCCTCATAACTCAACCCTCTTCACTTTAGAAGTGCATACTTGTTCAAAATATGGTAAAGGACTTCAAGGGATGGCTCTTATTAAAAATATCACCCCAATGAAAGGTGCCTCTCGTACATGGAATCTGATTTACAAGTTTGGTAATATCAGAGGACATGATATTTTGTCTCCTAGGTAATTTCCAACGCATTAATTGTTGGGAGGACTCTATTCTTGGCAATGCCCCTATCTCCCACTTCTTGTCTCACTCCCTCCTTCAATATTTAAAGTCTCTCCATATTAACCAATTGGATCAACTTGTTAAATAGGATAATAATCAAGCCTCATGGGGTGATATATAGGGTCTTATTCAGCTTAAAAATATTTTTGTTTATGGTGACTCAAAAATCACCATTCACACCTTGAAGAACACTCAAAATATTCACTATATCCAAATAAATATCATCAAATCTAAAAATGATGCTTTGTCAGACAATTTTGATGTTATTGTTTACAAACATGTTCTTAGAAAAGTTAATGTAGGTATTCACACCTTGAGAAACACTCAAAATATTCACTTTATCTAACTTCAAATCATAAAATCCAAAATTGATGCTTTGTCATACAATTTTGATTTTATTGTTTACAAACATGTTCTTAGAAAAATTAATGCGGTATTAACGCCCAACAGTAAAATCATTATCACTCACTTCAATTGTAACTTTCATGATTATTGCAATCTCGGTTGATTGATGTTCTTCAGTACTTTTTTTTTCAAAAAAATTTAATTTCATTCTACCTTTTTTTTTAAAAGAAGATATAGATGCAAAAAATAAAAAAATCTCTTCATCTCATTATAATTACACTTGAAGATTCATATAGCATTCCAAGAAAGCAATTAAATGCATAATATTATGCATAACATATAACCATGTACATGTAAACATTGTATCAATCGATATTTAGATATTTGTAAACATTTTTCAATCAAACATCATAAAGATATACGCGCATTGAATTTAAAGTTATTTTTCAAAAAAATTCACAAAACACATGAATAATTTATACTTGTTATAATTTAAACACTTTGAATTTCAAGATGTACACTTGAAACCCCACAAGAGCAACTACTAATTTAATTTCTCACATAGTACAAAGCGATGGGTATATCTAAGTTTGGTAAATATATTTATCAAAAGTGCATGTATTTCAATTGGTTTTAAGAATTGAAGTCAAAATATTCATATGTAAGAGGTATTAAGATCAAAACTTCACACTATTTTCTAGTATGTTGAGCATTTTTAATTAAGTATGCAAGTATGTTTTATATAGTAGTTTTATAAAAAAATTATAGTTCATATGCAAGTATGTGTTATATAGTAATTATATAAATTTTTCTTACAAGTTCATGAGTATAGAAGTTGTGTAAGCATTTTTTTGAAATACTAAGTCTGTAGAAACTCAAGTGATCCATTCCCACTATATAAAAAGATTTTTTAAATTTCCATCTTTTTTTCCAAATGCATTTTTCCGGATGCCTATGCAATTTTTTATTTAGTTGAAGTCTTGAATAAATATAGTAGTGTAACCACTCATTCTCGTAGGTTGTGGAACATTATGATTCCATAAAAAAGGTTTGCTTTTTATTTCAATGTCTTCCCTAATAATTTTTGAGGTAATATTTTAGAACAATATATAAAAAGTTGAGATATTGTTAGTTAAAACTATTTTACTAGGTTAATTATTCATTTTACCTTAGTTAATATATTGTTATTAGGGTAGTTTAGTTGTTACTATGGTGACTTGTATTATTGGTTTTATGGTTATATTGTTATAACTATTTGTATTTGTTTTATTATTCATGTATGGAGTATTATTGCACCTATGGAACCTCCTGCTTCTATAAATATTGTAGCACTTCCATTTTCATTAATCATCTTGTAAGTTGTTTGTAGTTTGTTTTATCACCGAATCAACGCACCCTTTGGTTTTCACAAGTGTGTGTGCTTGAGCTCACACTATGATTGGATAACATGGGTAATATATCCAATTTGTGAGACTTGCTACTTGAGATAGACCTCCAGAGAAAGTTGGTTCTTACTCCTAAACTACTTGCCACAATCTACTCTAATGTAGAAAAAAATATCTATCCTAAACTAACTTTCCAAGGGACTAGGGAGAGAGAGAGTACATGAAAACAAATCTTACACTAAAGTGGTGATACACCAAAAAATGAGGGAATGAGAATAGTCTTCCAATATTTGAAAAGTATAAGCAAATAATGAACTAGAAGGGGTGATAATAGTTCTCCACAATCTAGCAACTACATTCACACAATATTTCATGCACACACAATGATAATGGATCCCTAAACTAGCATAATATAGACACAATGTATTTTTAGTCATTTTGAAATGGAAAGAATAATAAAGAAGAATACAAACAAACACAACAGGGGAGGAGACATCCACAACTTGTATCTATTGCTCCATGATTTGTATAGTTCAATCTATTACAGAATAAGTGCCTAGATCAACATGAAAGGAGTCCACTAAAAGGGCATATAGCACATTAGCTTTACAAAACAATTTTTGACAAAGTTTTTCTACTCAAAACTCTCTCCCTCACAATGATCCCAACACTCCAATTTATAGAATTCTGAGAGGAGAGAGAGAGAGGGAAAATCAAAATCATGAAATCTACCTTCTCACCACTTGCAAGAGGTATTAAATGAAGTTAAATGATGTTTTGTTGCTTGCAAAAGGCTCACCATGTTGTCCCATGACTTACAACAATGAAAATGTCAGCCCATGCTTCATTTAATGCACCCCAACTACCAAATAAAATATTGTTCTGAACTGGGTGCGTTTTCTACAAAATTACCATCAATTATTTTTAAATCCTGAATTTCTTTATTTTTGTACATTGGTCTTAGAGCCATGATTCCAACAATTCCAATTTTGTGTGATTTGTTGAGAAGACGCAAAAGATATATCATTCGAGTGGAGGTAATTGTTTTGGATTTTCAGAATTTTTGTCATTTGATGGGACTGTGTATTTAATTAACTGGAGCTAGATATGTTTCTTTAATTTTCATATATCTACACTTATTTTTTACCTAATTGTTTTATTTTTACAAATTCAAGGGAGATAGTTACTTTACAAACAAGCACTACTAAATGTGTCATATCATTAGGCTAGAAGGATAACATGTAATGTCCCCTAAATGGGACATAATGATAATTACATTGATATTTCTTCTAGTTCCTATTACGTTTTGTTTGAGTCAATATTAGCTCAATGGATGATGAATTCTATTTGATGTAATGGCGTAACACAATTTTAAATACTTTTAATGGTAGGTTGGGAATGAAGGCCTCTTATTTGGTACAAATAATTCCAATCCTTATGGGCTTGCCTTGGTTGCAAAGCCTACATAGAGGTTAATGAAGAAATAGAATAACTTAAAGGTTGGCTTATGCTTTGGGATCCTATTTTGATGTTGGATCATTTGAAAAGGTTATGCATGTTTATTCTAAATATCTATATATTGAGTTTTAGCACAATGTGCCCTACTCTCCACTAAAGATGAAAAATTAAGTGTGGCTCAAATTTTGGGGACAAAAACCTCCATTGTTGGAAGATTGAAGAACAAAAAATTCTCAAGCTTCAAGACAATCCCATACTCCTCATGCCCATTCTGAAAAGTCTAATTTTGTGAAAATCATAGCTTTGGATCAAAAGTTATGTCCTTTTTAAGTTCAGGAGTCAGGCACGAGGTGCGAAAGGGAAACAGAGGAAAGCACGCATGTAGGTGTGCACACAGAGAGAGGGTATACCTATAGAAGGAATGGAAATAAGGTGCATGGGTGTTCAACTGAAGGAAGGTGTGTGGCACAATAGGGTGGATGTAGGTGTGCAAGAGGAAGAGAAGGGACGGCTAATTTTAAGGCATTTCTACAAAAGGGCACATGAGGAGGGCGCGAGGGGACAAAAAAGAAGGCATGCGCGTAGGAAGAAGGGAAGAAAGTGGGTGTGCGGGGGAAGAAGCATGAAAGAGGAAATGGAAGGGGAGAAAAATGAGAAGAGAGAAGCAAGAAAGTGCACGAGGGCACATGGACAGATTAAAGCAAGGAATCTAGGCATGTGGCAAGATACAAACGCAAGAGAGGAAAGTAGAGAGAATGTGCATGCATAGGTGCGTGTGTCATAGAAAAGAATGCATACTTGCGAAAGACAAGTATGGAAGCATGGCATGAATATCCAATTGAGGAAGGGTGCACGGTGGTAGAAAGAAAAGAGGGCACACAATAGGAAGACCCAAAACTTAACCGATTTGGAAGGTGTCCGTAGAGGTGCATGTGAAAGAATTTCAAGGCGCATGGAGCACGAAAAGGATTGCATCCTATACAAAGCACCAAATGAGAAATCTTGCATACGTGTAACCTAATATGTAAAGCATCATAGTCATAATGAAGATACAATTTATCCAAAATAACTAGGAGAGTTATTTGGATAACGATTTGTTGTTTTATATTAATAAAATCATACACAGGATGCCTCCATTTTTCTCGGTCCTCAACATTTGGTATCCAAGCAAAGTTAGAGGAGTCTATGCAAGAAAACACTCATTCTAGGAGAACCTATGTTTCCTCATTCAAGGAGATCATGTGTTGCCTCTAAACTTCCCACAACCACCCTGCATCCTTGTAACTTCCATTTCTAGTTTCAAGTGTTTATAAAGCAATTGTTTTTACATTGATGCCTCCTACCCTAGGAAAATATTTTTTTACTATAAAATTTGGTTCAAGAAAATTAGATTTAGAATCAAAATATATATTTTTTCCCATTAGAGGTTTCTCAACTAAATCTAGCTTACTTAGTTACAACTAAATATAGTTGTACTACCAAGTTTGGTATACTTTTTGGGTCTGTGCATTGAAAATTTAGAGGTTGAGCTATTTGAAAATTCTATCAAGTTGTTCTAGTTGGGTCATCGAGCCTTATTTCATGCATTGGACGTACTCTTCATTAAGTTAGCACCGAGTTTATCCACTAAGTAAGGAAGAGGCATTTGAGCTATGGAACCATTGTTTTCCATCATTTCAAATGAGTTGATAGGTGATCCATGAACCATGTTACATTCCTTAACTGATTGAAAAGGAATGAGTCATAGGTGAGTGAGAATTAAGCATCAACAAGTGTACAATCCACAGAAGAAATGTCATATCTATAAACGAGGACATGAGTTGAAATATTGTTACTTCAATACATACAAGAAAATTTCATCAAGCAATTCCAGACCTCAAAATAAACAATCACACTAAAAGAAAGGACATAAGAAGGGGAACTTGAGAAATAAACCCCATCAACAAGGAAATATAGGTGAGCAAGAAAAATATTCAAATGATGACGATTTCTTGTGCACTATCCATTCTAGTGAACCATCCATGTCATCTAGTTTAGTTGGTACATTTATTCGGGAGCCACTCGACACATGACCGAGGCATGAGATCTTGGTTTACCACCATAAAGGACACACCTTCAAAAAACCATGTTTCGTTAGGTGATGAATCTTGATGGGTGTCATTATTCCCTTCATTTAATCAACTTCTTGTTGATTTCATATTCAAACCAGAGGTGTGTCTAAAGCTATATGCAACAAGAGTAATCCTATTGATCTAGTAGTTAACTATAGTTATTTTTGTATTTTTTAGGGGTCTTTTAATTGTCTTAAGGACTTCTTAGTAAAAACCTTATTTAAATCATACTAAGAAAATGTGCTAAATGGAACAACACTTTTCATAATGGAAATAAATACACTTGATTTCGGAAATAAACACACTTGTTTTGGAAGTAAACACACTTACTTTTGGAAAATAAACACATAACTTTTTGTAATTAAACACACTTACTTTTGGAAGTAAACACACTTGCTTTGAGTGCTTAAAAACTGGTTGCAAGAAGATTAAGAATCTATCTAAACACTGCAGGAACAAGTATATAATAGAGTCTAACTAGAAGAATTAAAAGCGATACAGAATTAATAGGTCTAAATTTATTTCCTTAGGAAATATAAATACCAAATAGACAAATATCTTGGTCCTTGGGGAGTTGGCCCTTGCTCTCCTTGAATCAGGATTTAACAACTCAGAATTCTCTCAAATAGGAATGGATATTTATTAATAAAACATTCAATATTCCAAAACATACTGGATCTATGTACTTATTCTCTATCCATATCTATCTTCTCTGTTATATCTCTATATCTTTATCTACGCATGTATGCTTATATATATATATATATATATATATATATATATATATATATATATATATATATATATACAATCATAGTTGTCTCTATGATTGATGAAATCAAATCGTGCATGCGATGAATAGATGCCAGAATAGACTCGGATTGTGGCTGATCAGATAGTTGTAAGATAACTATCCCTGGATCTGCGATTGGAAATATTCTCATCCTTTCCTGATTAAAAGGGTCATTGATGCTAAATCACTAGATGTGGTTAGAATAGATAAACTTCCATTGGTTCGAACTTTAGAGAAGTTCTAGAACCATTGGAAATTGTTAAGGATCAACACTGTGAGAGTTCAAGCTATACCGGGAGTTTGGGAATAAGTCTAAAAATTCTTGAACTAAATACTGGAGTTCTGAAACTAAGTCTGAAAGTTTAGAACTCGATGATGACTATGTAATGGAGTTTTGGAACTAGCTTGGAAGTTTGGAACTAAGTTGTATTGGAACATATGCTACCGAAAACATGTTGAACACTACATACTTCATTTCTTCGACTGATTAGACCTACTTTATTACAAAACTGAATTTCAAACACACTTTGTCAGGAATTTCAAAGCTTTTAAACGTTATAATCACAATCAATCAAAAGATGGAAAATCACATCCTAACTCATATCAGATCAAATAAAAGTCACAAAATGCAATCAAACTTAATAAAAAGGAGAGTAAGATGAGATCATTTATTATACATTTAATGGGCATATTTTGGCCTCATCATTTCCCCCAAACTTACTTGTTTGTAAGTCCCTTTACAAACTTCATTCTTCAAAAGTGGGGTTATATGTTCTACATTCCATTTGATTTCTCAGATCAAATGGCTGAAATTGGATCTTCCAATGCTTAAACTTAGAGGTATTGTACCCTACTCCTACTTCTATTTTCCTCTACCACTCTTCAAATTGAGTAGGATCTTGAGGTTCTCTATTTTGCCAAGGAGACATGGTGGTGAGAAGTAGAGGGGGCTTGTTCACATTCCCATCCATATTTTCCCATAGGTTTCATTGATCTGAGGAATTATTTTGTACATAACACTTTTGTTCTTTCTAAACTCTAGATCATATTTGTAGGGATATTACTTCCCTTCTTCTTAAGGAAACTGTATGAAGTTCCCACCTTTTTTAGAATCCCTCATAAATATCTTCAAACTTATCCTCCTCATAGGAGGTAAATCTATCAATTCTTTTTTGTAAACTGGAAAAATAATATGTCTTGAATCATTCATCAAAGGCATGAGTTCTAAAATGTATGATGAAGGCAGAAGGTTTACCATAATGAGCTCTCATGTAGAGACTAGTTGAGCTAGCTTTCAATAAAAACTCAAAATCCCTTTCCTTCCATGAAATATAGTTTTGCGAGAATAAGACAAATGCATTGAGATGACTTTCCCCCACATATAAATTGATCATAAATCCTATGTTTTTCTCTAGCATTATATTATAAAGATAGAATTCACATAGAAGATTTTTCTACTCAAAACTGGCTAAAGAATAAGTTGTCATGAATTTAGATTCATCTTTTAGTTCATGTTTCCCATGCAATCTTAGCAAGGTTTCAACGAATGTTTTTCTTCTAAGGTCAAAAACTATATGCAGAGATGTGGGAAAGCAATTTTTCACTCATAATGCAAACCGGATGTATTTTTGCAAGACATTTATACTTTTGTCCTTCTTTCTGGATACAACTTTTCTTCCGAACTCTCTTATTCCTTCTTTTCTTCTTCCATATTGGTCTTAAAAAATTCTTTTAATGTGTTAGCTTCCTACATTTCCCTCAAGTATCATTGTCACTTTTTCTGGCAAATAAGTTAAAGCTCGGCAAAATCATCCTCTATTTTCTGGAAGTTTGACATTCTTCCTCTTTTAATCCCATTTTTTAATTCTGATAATTCTTAGTCCTAACTGCAAGTTGATTTGTAGCTTTCAATCTGAGATTTTGCCTCTATTCTAATTTGAGTTTTAGGAAATCCAATTCCTCATTTTATCTAATAATGACCTCTTTTCTGTCAGCCTGTTTAACATGATGTTCTTTCTTCTTCCTCTTAAAATTTGGGAGTTGAATTCTTCTTTTCAAAGCTATCTTTTTAAAATTTCTCTGCAACATATTTCACTTTGTTGATTTTGCACTAATGATTACCATGCCACCATTTATTCCATCCTAATCATCTTCATGATTACTCATGATAATTATGCCACCACTTATTCCATCCAAATCATCTTCATGATTACTCACTTTTAATCATAATGTATAAATAGATGACTCATCATACCAACTTTTAAATCAAGTCTAATCACACATGCAAACTTTTAATCTAACCCTAAATAAGTTAAAAGATATAATTACCATCCTTGATGATGTAATCCTTTTGTTATGATGACTCATCATTCCTATAAGTGGAACAAAAAAATGGTTAGATTAGATAGTTGGAATTCTAAAGAATTCCCTTTTTTGAATTATCCAAATGAGGAGGTCAACCACCATTGTTGGTTCTCAATTGACCTCTGAGAGAAAAAAAAATTATTTTTATTTTTTTATATTTTTTTATTTTTGGGGAAGAAAACTCCATTTACTGGTTTTCATTTTCTTCTCTTTATTTTGGATCTATGATCTGGTTATTTGATCATTTTGGAAGAACTAGGTTCTTCCATATGATCAAATTATTTTTCTGCTTCAATCTTCCTCAAGAATCCATCCTTAGTGGGAGGCTTCCTATAGAGTTTTAGCCTATGTCCATTGACTAAGAGTGTTGTTCTTCTGCCATCAATGGGAAGTAACTGAATGGAACCATTCTAAAATACCTTCTCAATCTAATAGGGTCCCAAGCATCTAGTTCTCAATTTTCCCTTGAATTTTAGTACTTAGAGTCAAACAAAATGCCCAATCTCCTACTTTGAATTGTCATTTCTTGATATGTGTGTCATGTCATTGCTTCCTTTTCTCTTGGATTATCTCTTTTTGTTGAATTATTTCATCCTCAATTCATCCAATTCATTGAGTTGAAGTATTCTTTCCTTTTGAGTTGCATCTAACTCAATATCCACCTTAACTATTGTCCTCAATGTTTGTAGTTCAAACTCAATGGGAAACAAGGGATTTTTCCCATAGACTAACTCATATGGTGAAAACCTTGTTGTAGTTTTCCAAGTTGTATTATAAGCCAAACAACTTCAGGTAGTCTCTTTACCCAATATTTTCTCCCAGCTTCAACTATTTTGGTAAGGATGTTTTCTAATTCTCTATTTGTTAATTCAGCTTGTCCATTTGATTGTGGGTGATAAGGAGATGAATTCCTATGATTGATTTGGTAATACATTGTGAAATATTGGATCATATTAGACATAAATTGGGGTCCTTGATCTAAAACTATGCTCCTTGGTGCTACAAATTTCACCATAATTATTTTCAAAAGGAAATCAACAACTGCTTCTTCAATGGCATTTGTCAATGCCTACACTTCTTCTCACTTTGTCACGTATTCAGTACACACAAGAATATATTCCTTTCCTTGTGAAGGAGTATTAAAGGGACCAAAAAAATATAATCCCCATCTCTCAAATGGTTCAATCACTACTTGAGGTTGAAGAGGCATTTCATTGGTGAAAGTTGGTTGTCCCATCCTTTGACAAGGATCACACTACTTGATATATCTCTTCACATCCTTGTATAGAGATGGCCAATAATAACCAGTGCCAAGTATCTTATGAGCTATTCTTTTCACTGAATAGTGTCCTCCACTTGGTTCATCATGACATGCTCTGAGGATGTCAAAGATTTCATCTTCTCTTACACACCTGTGTAAAACCAAATTAGGGCCACATTTAAATAGCATTCCATTTAACCATTTGAATTTTGCATTGGTTTTGATTAACTTATTTGTTTATTTCTTAGTGAAATAAGGAGGAAACTTCCTTGTTGTAAGATAATTTTCCATATCAGCAAACCATGGTGTAACTGCTGAAATAACAAATAGTTGTTCATCTGGAAAGTTATCCTTGACTTGATCTTTCTCCCCTGTAGTGGTTAGTCTTGACAAAAAATTAGTGACCACATTAGATTTACCTGGATTGACCACAATGGTAATATCAAATTCTTGTAAAAGTAATAACCATCTAATTATTCTTCCTTGAATCAACTTTGGTTTGTTCATTAATTATTTAATTGTTGAATGATCTATGTGTACAAATATTTTGTACACTGTAATGTAATGTCTAAATTTGTTGATTGCATAAATCGAATAAGAAATTCTTTTCAAATGGCATAGTGTAATTCTTTTCAAAGTGAGAGTAAGGTTTTTTTAGATAATAAATAGCATACATTTTTCCTTCTTCATCTTTTTGTCCCAAAATTGCACCAATGGAATTATTTGAGGCATTTGTTTAGATATAAAATGGATTTTCCCAATTAGGTCCTCTTAATATTGAGGTAGTGATTAATTTTTCTTTAATTTCTTCAAAAGCATGTTGACACTTTTCATCCCAAAGAAATTCATAGTCCTTGGTTAGCAAATTAAACATGGGGGCAGCAATTTTACTGAAATCTTTGATAAAGCACCTATAGTACCCAACATGTCCTAAAAATGACTTGATATCTGTGGGGGTCTAAGGAATAGGTAAATCTAAAATGATCCTAATTTTGTTTTGATCAACCTGAATTCCTCTTTTTGAAATATGGTGTCCTAATACAATCCCCTCATCAACCATCATTAAAAAAATTTCATGACTAAGAGATAGATTGTGTTGCTCACATTTTGTTAACACTTTGTCCAGATTTCTCAAAGCATCCTCAAATGTATCTCCATGTATAGTGAATTCATCCATATATAACTCAACACAATAATTTGCTAGATCAGAAAATATTACAAGTAAAGCTCTCTGAAAAGTTGCATGAGCATTGCATAAGCCAAATGGTAACACCCTATAAGAAAAGGTACCCCATGGACATGTAAATGTAGTTGTCCTGATCTTCAGCAGCACTCTGATTTGATTGTATCCACTAAAGCCATCCAAGAAGGAAAATTATTGTTTACCTGAAAGGTTGTCTAGCTCTTGATCTATGAATGGTAAGGGAAAATAATCTCTCAAAGTAGTTTTTTTCAGTTCCATATAGTCAACACATATTCTCCATTTTCCATTCTTTTTAGGAACAATTACAAGAGGAGATACCCACTGACTATCTGAGATAGGGTAGATAAAACCTACTTGTAATAGTTTTTCAATTTCTTGTTTGACTATATCCCTTAAGGTTAGGTTAATCCTTCTCTGAGACTTCCTAACTAGTTTAATGTTTTTAGTATAGATGTGATGAGTGCAGATACTTGGGTGAATTCCCTTCATGTATTTTTAATACCAAGAAAAATCTTTAGTATGATTTTTTAGAACATCAAGCAATTTAGCTTCTTCATCATCCTTCAACCAGCTGTTAATATTCAAAATTTTACCCAATTGAATCTCAACATGCTTGGTTCCAATGTGTGATGAACTAATTTGTTGAAAGGTTCCATTAAATTATTTAGTGGACATGCATGTGGTAACAACATATGATATGTAGCAACATCTCCAAAAGTTCCTTGAGACAGAATATTGGAAAAAGGATAGTAATGAGAATTATGATACTTATCTCTTTGTAGGTCAAACTCTTCGTCATTGCTACTTTCTAGAAATTATTCACCACTCCCACATGTATTTGAAACTAAAGTTACTGATTCTTCCTCTCCCCATGAGAAATCTCATTACTATAGAGAAAAATTATTTCCATTCACAGAGAACCGTTGTTTTCGTGATTCCAAAACTAAATATGGTGGTTCTGGAACTTCATGTGGTGGTTCCGGAACTAAATGTGGTGGTTCCGGAACTAAGTTCACAAGTTCTAGAACTATGGTCAAGTTTTGGAACTATGGTCGTAGGTTCCAAAACTATAGTCACATGTTCTATAATATTTCTAATTGCTTCAAGGATAACTAGTGCTCATTCAATGGTGGATTAATCATCTCTTCTACTTCTCTTACATGATCCTATAATGTGATCATAGCCAAAGAAGACAAATTTTTCTTATTAGTGTTAGGAGAATCAACCCACAATTGTTCTTGATTGTCAATAAAAGGTTGTGCAGAAGGATATATGGAAATTTTCAGAGTTCTTACCATTCAAGATAGTCATATCACTTGACCTATAATCAATTAAGGTAGCAACTGTAGCTAACCATGGTCTACCCAAAATAATGGGATAACCCAATATTTTACCTTTTGGCTGTAGTATAAGGAATTCAACTAGATATTCCCATGACTCCACCATAACTACCATGTCTTCAATAATCCCTTCTAGTTTTTGCAACAAACTAGGTCTATCATCTATAATATGGTATTATTAGGTTGTATACTCGTTAATGGTAATGTTTTCAAAGTGTCCACTATCATTACATTTATAGTTGCACCCAAATCTACAAAAACATTATATATACATATACATACATACATATATATATATATATATATATATATATATATATATATATATATCCTTATTCTCTATAGATACGAAATAATAGGACTTCCGGGATCTCGTATTTGGGAAGTAAAAGTTTTCTTGCTAGTAAATCAACATGTTTCCCATCTACTTTGATAGTCTTGGGGTATTGTTTCTTCCTTCAGGATTTTTCAAACATAACATTTTGATTAATTTATTCAATTTGAGAATGTCCTTAATTACTTGTAACAATGGTATTTCAATATTCAATTTCCTTAGTTCTTGTACCAATTCAGACTCATTAGTTTCTATAGCTTCTTTAAATATCTCTAGAAATGGATTCTCAGTAGTGTCACTATCTAGCTTGTTTTATTTTCTTTTTATATCCTCTTTTGGAACAACAGTACTAGGGATTTCATTTTCTTCTATCATTTTAGTGATTATAACAGGTGGACTGCTAATTATTTTTCCAGATCTAGTTTGAATATCCTTACAATCCATGGCATTTAGATCAACTGATTTTTCTGGTTCTGTTCCATAAATAGGAGTTATTTGTTTGTTTCTCGGGTTTGCTATTGGTTGTGCTGGTATTTGCATTTGGACTATATTCTCAGTTTGTGAATTTTTGCAAGGGATCCCATGATGGCCTGTTGATTCTTATTTGGATATGTTTTTCCTTGAGCATAATTACTAGGGTTCCATCTAGGTTGTGACCAAGCATAAGGATTTCCTTGACCAGCCCACGTTTTTGATTTCCTGAGCATACCAAGCTTGACTTTCCCAATCCTAAGGGTTCTATGTTGGTTGAGGTACCCAAGGTGGTTGTCCCTAATTTTTTGGTATTGTTTGAGCAGCCCATGGCATCGTCTAGGGATTAGGAACTAATCTTGGCATAAAATTACCCTTGGTGAGGTTGTCTCTAAACAAAATTCAATTCTTCTATTGTGGATGATGTACTAGTTTGTTTAAGCTGATTCTTTATGACTGGGAGTAGAGAACAAGCATCATTATCATGTTCTTTAGATTCATAGATAAGACACATTTCTATTTTATCCAAATTTCAGTCTCTTATTGCATGCTTCTTCCTACATCTAGGACAATACATAGCCAATGGTTCAGTTTTGGCATTTTCTTTAGCTTTTAATCCATCCATAGTAGAGGTTAATTAAACTAAAATGTTTGTTTTAAAGTTTTCTAACTCATCCATTAGTTTGTTCATATCTGGATTCAGAATTTTCACCAAATTTCCTTTTCTAGGTCCACCCATTGTTCTAGAATAGCTTCTATAAATCTCCTTAATTTCATTCATCCTTAATTGATCAATGTCTCCACCTCCTATCAAGTTAAGGGCTTCCCTAGATTCGTCATCCAAACCCTTAAGAAAAATGGTTTTACTTAACTCCTCTTGAAGTACAAATCCACACCTTTTGCTCATAAAGAGGAATCTATCTAAATAGTCTTCTATATTTTCATCCTCCTCTTGCTTGATTTTGAAGAATTCTTCCTTCCTATTTCTCCCTCTACAATAATCCTAGTATTTGTCTAGGAAGGCAATTTCCATTTTTCCCAAGTGGTAATAGAGTTGGATGCTAATCCCATGAACCACCTCATTGTTGCATCCTTCAGAGTGGATGGAAACAATTTGAGTTTTTGACTATCCATTTTGTAGTCATAGGTCTGACATAGTACCTTGAACTCAAAAAAAATTTCTCAGGGTCTTTAGGTGACATCCCTCTAAATGTGGGTAAATGTGTAGGTGAGATATTTTTCATTGGTGTATCATCATCACCTAATTGGATTGGATAAGTAAAGGTCCTATCAGGTTCTCTTTCAGGTTCCGTGCCATTTTTAAAATATTTTCGAGTTTTCTTCCCAATCAATGTGGTATGTGGTATGCCTGGGGAAGGTGAAAAATCATGAGTAGGAGGTTGAATACTCAATTGAGAATCAAAAATCTCCCTCAATGGATCTTGAGAAATAACCTTTCTCCTAAAAGTTCTACTTCCTTCAAGTGATTCATCTAAGAATTATAAAGGTGGCAATTTCATTTCTTGTATAATAGGGGATGATGGTGCCTCCAATTCTTGATTAATTTCCTTATTTGGACTAGAGGATGTTATGAATTCTTGTGATGATGCTTTGGGAGGAATCTACCCTTTGAGTCTCTTGGTCTACTCATAAATTTTATGATATAGTAAGGAAGATCCTTCAACTACTAGATGTATGATTGTTGGTCTTGCTTTGACACCTAATTAGAAAATTCCAACTACTGTGTCCTCGGTAATGGTGCTGGAAAAAATGATAGGTGTCGTTATTCCCTTCATTTAATCAACTTCTTATTGATGTTATATTCAAACCATGGGTGTTTCTAAAGCTATATGCAACCAAGTGTAATCCTATTGATCTAGTAGTTGATTGTAGTTATTTTGTATTTTTGGGGGATATTTTCATTGTCTTAAGGACTTCTTGGTAAAAACCTTATTTAAATCATACTAAGAAAATGTGCTGAAAAGAAACACACTTTGCAGAATGGAAATAAACACACTTGCTTCTAGAAATAAACACACTTGCTTTTGGAAGTAAACACACTTTGCTTTTGGAAAATAAACACACAACATTTTGGAAGTAAACACACTTTCTTTTTGAAGCTTAAAAACTTTCTTTGAGTTTAAAATAGTTGCAAGAAGAATAAGAATCTATCTAGACACATTAGGAACAAGTATACAACATAGTGTAACTAGAAGAATTAAAATCGATACAGAATTAACAGATCTAAACTTATTTTCTTAGGAAATATAAATACCAAATAGATGAATATCTAGTCCTTGGGGAGTGGGCCCTGCTCCTCGTTAAATAGGATTTAACAACTTAGAATTCTCTCAAATAGGAATGGCTATTTATTGATAAAACATTCGGTATTACAAAACATATTGGATGTGTTTACTTATTCTCTATCTATATCTATCTTCTTTGTTCTATCTCTATATATTTATCTACTGCATGTCTAATTATATATATTTACAATCATAGTTATCTCTACCATTCTAATGAAATCAAATCATGCCCAGAATAGATACTGAATCAGATTATGGCTGATCAAACAGTTGTAAGATAACTATCCCTTGATATGCGATCGGAAATCTTCTCATCCTTTCCTGATTGAAAGGTTTGTTGATGCTAAATCACTAGATGTGGTTAGAATAGATAAACTTACATCGGTTTTGGAACTTCTAGAGAAGTTCCAGAACCATGGGAAATCATTAAGGATCAAAATAATGAGAGTTCCAAAGCTATAGCCAAGAGTTCCCGAACTAAGTCTGAAAATTCTAAAACTAAATACTGGAGTTCCAGAACTAAGACAAAAGTTCCGAACTAGATGATGACTATGTAATGGAGTTCCAGAACTAGGTTGAAAGTTCTATAACTAAGCTATATTGGAACAAATGCTAACGAAAACATGTTGAATGCTACATACTTCATTTCTTCGATTGATTAGACCTTTATTATTAAAATTGAATTTCAAACACACTTCGTCAAGAATTTCAGAGCTTTTAAACATTAGAATCACAATCAATCAAAAGATGGACAATCACATCCTAACTCATATCAGATAAAATAAAAGTCACAAAATGTAATCAAACTTAATAAAAAGGAGAGTAAGATGAGATCATTTATTATACATTTAACGGGCATATTCTAGCCTCGTCAACTCTTCTTACATGGTATAAGGTATTGGGAGAATTTCTCTACCTCTTGGTTCACTAAATTGTAGATTATCTTATGTATTATATGTCCATGGATTAACAAATAATTTACTATCGGTTAGTTAGCTTCTAGATCACAATCTAAATTTTGATTTTGATAGTAATTTTGGTAAGAAAGTGTGTTTGATTTGAGATAAATCTAGAGGCTTGAAAATATTTGCAAAAGCCTCAAATGTGGGATGTATGTTCTAGCTTGACTTTGTTTACAAGGATGATCAAGCACTAATGGCTAAGAATTCTTCATCTACACAATTGTGGCATCAAAGAATTGGTCACATCAATTTCAAATATCTAGATATAACTCACCGGTATAATATGGTGAGAGGATTTCCATCTCTCAAGAAGGATACAAACAAGTGTCCTAATTTCCTAGCAGGAAAACAACATAGAGATTCATTCTAAAAAGTACTTATCAAGCTCAAGTAAGCTTGATTTCATTCATATCAATATTTATGATCCAATGCAACCTAGTAATTCTAGATGCTAGTATTTTATGTTATGTGTTGATGATTATTCTGAAAAAATGTGGATTATTTGTCTTCGTAAGAAAAGTGAATGTTTTGAGAATTTCAAAAAATTCAAATTTGTTGTAGAGAACAAGACTGGTCATTATATTAGATCTCTCTGTTCAGATCGAGGGGGTTAATTCACCATTAATTAGTTCAAATCCTACCTACAAGCTCATAAGTCCTCACCTACAAACTCCTTCTCCACACACACCATAGTAGAATGGTATTGTTAAGAGAAGGAATCATACTATCCTAGAGATGGTGTGATGCATGATCGATGATTTTGGATTAGTGAGGACATTTTGGGAAGGAAGCAACAAATACAATAGTATATTTGTTTAACAAAGTTCCCATGGTTGCACTTGATGGAGTAACACCACATAAAACACGGTTCAATCATAATTCATCCATTGCACACCTCATAGTATTTGGGTGCAAAACCAATATATACATACTCGAGAAAAACAAAATAAGGATATGAAATCACATAAAATCATCTCATTGGTTACAATGAAAAGGCTCTTGGGTACATATTGATGGATCAAAGACTAGGAAAGTCTACACTAATAGAGATGTTGAGTTCTTTAAGGATAAGGAATTTGGGAGTCTTTCTCCAGAATCACCTAATGTAGATAGTACACTTCTTGTAAAAACTAAACAAGATGTTCTCACTAATGATGATAATGATGGGGATGATGGTGATGATCAGACATGACCATAACCCATGGGAATAATACAATGTATGAAAAAGTGGTATACAATTATGATTCGAGATGTAAAATTAGATGTTCCTTTGAACCACAAACTTGCAGTAAAACATGAGAAGAAGTAAAATTTTCTTTGATGAGTAGAGTTGTCGAATCTATTGAGTTGTCTACTATCTAGGAAGCCTTATAGTCAAAATCTTAGAAATATTCCATGGATGATGAGTATCATTTAGTTATGAAAAACAACACATGACAGCTTGTTGATCTTCCACTAGGGAAGAAACCCATTGGTTGCAAATGGATATTCAAAACAAATTTAAAAGAAGATGGGACCATTTCCAAGTACAAAGCAAGACAGGTAGCAAAGGGTTATGGACAAAAGGAAGGCATAGACTATGAGGATACATTTCCTCTCATAGCTAAGATCAAAATGATTAGGATGATTGTAAAGTCCTTCCTTGAGACACCGGAAACCACACCAAAATGCAACTAAAAATTGGGTAATTTTTTTTTGTAAAATAAATAATACTAATGTTTTTCTTAACTAATTCCCGTCAATAATTAATTTATCCAAATTTAATTTACCCAAAATTATATAAACACTAACCCAAAACCACTTAATTATTTATTTCTATTTAATAAGTCTACACACCTATTAATTTAATTAGTTCCCCCGTCCCTTTTAATTTTTTTCCCACACCAATCCCTTTTAAATTATTTCTCATTCCCATAAAAATACCCATGACTTAAAGTGTGTAGGGTTTAATGTGAGCCCTAGGATAGATCTAATCTTGACCCTAGATTTGAATCTTACCCTAAAGTTGCCCTAATCATCTTTATGTTCTTTTCTTTTCTTTTCCATTCCTCTTCTCATTTTTTTTTGTTTTATCACTTGTAGGTGCAGGTTGAAGAGGAGCTTGGAAGTTTACTCTCATGGAGTTTTACATAATATCAATATTGTTCCCTTATTTGTTCATTTATGTTTTTTTGTAATTTTTCTTACCCATGAATCCCAGATTGTTGGGTAAGTAGATTTTTTTGTGTGTTGAATAAGAAAAATCTTCCTTAAATATTCTGAAACCAAAAATTATAATTACTTGTAATTAAATATTCGAAACCAAAAATTATCGCAACTACAAGTATAAAAACAAATCACAATTTTATTTTTGTTTGAAGGATGGGGTTTACAGTAGAGAGGGGGAGGAAGGCTACGTGGAAGGATAAGGGATTGGGGAATGGAGTGGTGTGTGCAGCCATATATATATATATATATATATATATATATATATATATATATATATATATATATATATACTTACTTGTAATTAAATATTCCGAAACGAAAAATAATTGCAACTACAGTTATAAAAACAAATCGCAGTTTTTTTTTTTGTTTGGAGGATGGGGTTTATGGCAGAGAGGGGGAGGAAGGTTGCATGGAGGGATAAGGGATTGGGGAATGGAGTGGTGTGTGCAGCCATTTGGGGAGGGTTCGAACCATTTTTTTTTCCTTAAAACTATTAATCCACCGTGAGTTTCTTTTTCATAGTTTATGATTTTCCTTTTTTTTGTTTAAAAAAACTTAACCCAAATACTTTCCACCGTACTTTTTGTTTAATAAAATTTTGATTTGTTTTATTTATTATTTATTAATATATATAATATAATTTATGTGTATATTATAATGTATATTAAATAAAATATGTATTATAATATATATCAATATATGATAGTGTAAAATATAACTATTGTAAGTAAGGTAACTTAGTTATATTATATAATATGACTATATTAATTTTAATTATTTTTTTATCCTTGAGAAGTATGGAACCTAATGTTTTGCATTACATCTATATTAAAATGATTTCTTTTTCATTTATGTGCTAAAAGAAGAATGTAGCAAAATAGTTCAAATAGAAGAGATGCTTGAAATATGTTTACAAATTGTAAGGGAGAACACATATTCAAATATGATTTCTTAATAAGAACAAAACATTAAGTATCACACTCCAAAGAAAACAAATAATCTCATTCTATTCAATAATGCTACAAAGATTTTCAAGAAGTAGGTGTGTTACAAGGAGGATAATATTTCCATACAATGTGAAATCCTAAATCTTCATGTTGGACAATCTTTTCCTTTCAAATATAAAGCTAAATGAATATTTCATATTTTTAAACAAGAAGGATTTCCAACAAGGAATATCACATTTTCTTCCTACACATTTACCATACTAATAAGGGTATGAAAATAGCATTGTTATATATCATGTAACAATCAATTCTTTTACATGAATGGGGCCCTCCTGGCCAAACTTGCTTGGGAAGTGGCTAAAGGTTACTCTAATTGGGCCCATTTGCTCAGAACTAAATATCTAGTAAATAACGAGGATCTGCTCACTTCCAATCCAATTCAGAGGCTCTGCCATCTAGAATTCTGTTATTATCTCCCTCCCCATTTTACGTGCTGGCACTAAATGGAGATTTGGGAATGGTCGTCTTATTGATTTCTGGAGGGATTTTTGGATCGGGGACGAACCTCTTGATATTAATCCTGCGTGGGACCCTATGAAGAGAAGCATCATTAATAAGCAAGAAAGATTAGCTTCGGGCTATTTGAAGATTGAGAACTCCATTCCCTCATGGGATATAAAGGCCTGGGATGATATCAGCGATCTGCAGAGTAGGCTCCTATCATCACTCCGTGTGGTGCTCTCTTCCATCTACATCCCCTTCTCCCAAAACGAGGACGAGATTATTTGGCCACTCTCCCCGTCGGGTTCTTTCTCGGTTAAGGCTGCTTATCTTTCGATGTGTAATGCTGACTCTGGCCCCCTTTCCAAAGTCTGGCCAATTGAGATCATTCCCAAAATTGGTTTTTTCTCTTGGCTCTCTTCTAAGAATGCTTTCCTTTCTGGGGAGAATCTGAAAAGAAGGGGTTTCTCTCTCCCCACTAAATGTGTGTTATGTGATAAAGAGGCGGAGTCCTCTGCCCATCTTTTGATCCATTGTTCTTTTTCGCAAGTTATTTGGCAGTGGCTTTTATCGAGGTTGGGAGTGTTTTGGACCTTCCCGGAGTCCATTCAGGACACACTCTCTCAATGGAGCTCTCCTTTCACTCATCCGATTCTGAATTTGGCTTGGAAACTCCTCCTTCCTCACGGATTATGGGGCATCTGGAAAGAAAGAAACAGAAGAATCTTCAAAGAAAAAAGTCTTGAACCTACTCAGGTGGCTACTCAGATTGCTCTGGCTTTCCAAGAAAATCTCAACTCGATCATGTGGGCCAAATATCAGCAAAAAATCCAAATCTGTAACTCCCAGGAGTGGCAGAAGTTGTTGGCCATTCAAAGTAAAGGCACTTCCACTGCTCGGGATTTAGTCCGTTGGCTTCCCCCTCCAAGGGGCTGGAAAAAACTGAACACGGATGGGGCTTCGAAAGGAAATCCTGGTAATTCTGGCGGAGGAGCCATTCTTCGTTGCTCTTCGGGATATATTGTTGCTGCCTCTGCTCATAACTTCAATTTTGGTACCAACCATCATGCGGAAGCCTTGGCCATCCTCAAAGGCCTTGAGCTAGCTATCAAATTTGGTGATGATCCCCTTCAAGTTGAAAGTGACTCCCTCAACATCATCAAGCTCCTGCAGTCTAATGATTCTGGTCATTGGTCGATACAGAACATCATTGCTGACATCAGAATTATTCAAAGATCTTTCCAACAAATCTAGTTCCAGCATGTCCTCCGGGAGGGAAATAAAGTGGTGGACCTCCTTGCTAACATTGGTGTTCTCATTGAGAATCAGCAAAGTTGGACAGACAACTTCCCGGATGATCTCTGCAAAATCACTCAAAATGATACACCCCATTGCTGACTAGTGGAATGGAGGGCTGATTCAGGTTTCGGCAATCTCGCTATGGCCTTCTCAAAGGGCGGCGACATTTATGTCGAAGTTAATTGATTTGACTCTTAACGATGGACATTTTGATTACGGTGTTATGTAATGATGCGGGGGATCTCCACACGAATGGGAATTATCTTCACATTAATCATTTGAGGATGTGGTGGGAGGACAATGATAACTTGGCCGACGGCTTCCCCGTCTGTCTAAGCTGTTAAATGACCCCTTTTTCTCTCACTTCTACAATTATTCAAACATTCATACCATGGGGGGTTAGTTGAAGCGTCTTGAGCCTGATAACTATGATTCGGTTAAAAATGATGGGGAGGTGTGGAATATAATGCTGGAGAATGGAATTGCCACCTTCCTGGAGAAGATGGCAGGTTATTCAGTGCTTGTTTTGTATGTGGTCACGGCTTCCTGGTCGAAGGGTCGGGTTCAGATCGGCAACACTCGCTTTACCATCTCCACGAATGCAATTGCTGATGCCACTGGCCTTCCTGTTGTAGGAGACATCTACTATAAGCACTCGCTACATGCGTAAATTCAGGAATTTAATGCCCCTGGGGACAGACCAGTGAAATACCTCTTTGGTTACACTCGGGACTCCCTGCCTTCTCCTTGGGACAGAGTCGCGGAGGTCATTATGCGGTATTTTACCATTGACGGTAGATATCAGCTTGTTTTTGGTCCCCACCTTTTCATCCTCTCTCATCTTCGATGGGGGAAGAAAATCAATCTTGAGGCCTTTCTGTTTCAATCTTTAGAACACTTAGTACAGTTAGCTCATGACGGCGAAGGTGTCATTCTTCACCAGGGTTTGTTATATCTGCTCTTCTCTATTGCTGCTTCTCATTCCGACCTTCTTCGCTTCCCCCAAATCGGGTCGCCACCGCCGCTCCCCCTCACCTTCCCCTCACCCCTCCTCCTCCTCCTCCGCTCCTCTCGGCACCGTCGTCATCTGCTTCTCTCTTCAGATTCCGACTCTGATGTGGCTATTGTGAGTCCCCCCCTCGTTGCCTCTATGCCCCTGCCACCCCTTCTTTCCCCACGCCCCTCTCTTGCTTGTTCTTGGAAGGCACTGACGCCAGCGGTCACGCTGCTTCCCCTGTTTCCAGCCCTGATTCCTCTCGGGCTGCTGACCTCTTGGGCCTGGCTCAGCTCTACCCAGACTCCCCGGACTCGGAGCAGTTAGATAACAACAACCGGTGGTTGATCCCATCACTCAGTCTGAGGGAAACAATACTCTCTTCGACGACAAAGTTCTTACTGCTGACACTTCTCATTCCTCGCCGATTCTGGACTCGAAACCTGCTGATCCTGAGTCTGCTGACACTAATAGGGATAATTACAGAGTCGACATGGTTTCTTCTATTTTAAACAAGCTTCAGCGCGCATTCAAGGCTCTGAAAGCATGGGAGGCTTTCACGGAATCTACCAGGACTGCCATTGCTAATGACTGCTCGGAGCTTATCAAACTGGCCGAACATCTTGCTAATGACTCAGGCTCTCCTAGAGCAAAAAATGCAGTTTCTGAGCTGAAAAAGCTCTTATGATGTATCACTTCTTACTTTTGTTTTTTTTTTTCGTCCTCCTTTTTTGGAATCTTCTTGGGTATTTTTGCTTTGCTACTTTTAATGCTAAATCTGGCCTGATGGGCTCTGTTGTATAAGGTTGTGGGACCTTCTAAAACCCTCCTTTTACCCTATATATTCCAAAAAAAAATCAATTCTTTAACTTACAAAGGGGAAACTCCAACCTTAAAACAAGATTTTAACAAGAGTAATTCTCAACCGATTCCTTGTATTGCATAACCAAGTTCAAAACTTTTTACAACATCTACCATACAAGAAAATTCATTTCCATGGAACTTACACTCACAATTTCCATAATTTTCAACATACTTTAAACTACTCATGAAACCACATTACAAGATTCTTGCAAGACTAAAGGAAGGTTGCAAAAAAAAATGTGACTCAAGTTTACAAGTACTCCCAAATACAAAAGAGGATTTTAAGAGATAATGAAAGCTCCCACATAGCCATATCTATAAAGTTACAATGAGAGTAATGTTCACACAAGAAATTTGGAGAAAACAATGAGGAACCATGATGTCAAGAAACTCCAACCATCTCCATTCTTGAGCTCCAACTTTGAATGCATTTCAAGGAAACCAACACAAGGAGAAAAATATTGTTTTACCACCCAATATTTAGGCATCATTACATGCCTTTCCAAGGTTTGAATACATGTTATCCTCCCAAGCGCATGGGAGAGAGAACTAGCTTCCACAATTGTGCACAAGATATAGGAGACAAAACAACATTATATTTTCACATTCAAGACAATCCACACACTAAGAAAAACACTAAATTTTACAAACAAGGAAAGGAGGAGAAAACAAAATTCATCCTCCAAAATGGGGAAGAGAAAATGAGATATCCAAAGGTGCCAAAAGTGTGGTCGAACCATAGGATGCACACAACAAGAATCTTCACAACATTTTTATTCCTCCAAATCAACAAACCCTCCTTATTGCTCCACCCATTCACCAAAATCCTTCTTGGGAGGATTTTCAAACCCATGGGTTTCCTCTCAAGAATGGGAAAGGGTTTCAAACCATATTAACCACGTTCCCTACCTCAAACCATATGAGGGGAGTAAAAATAACCTACATGGCTTTCTCATCAATCCATAAGGTTTGAGAGGGAAAATATCTCTCTCTTCCCCCATAAACTCTACAATACATCAAAAATATGATGGATGGAGAAAAATAAGACATAAAAACACACTCAAGCAACAAACACACATGAAACAAAACACACATTTCAACATAAGCAAGGCTAAGATCTAGCATAACATAAAACATAAAATGATATCAAGGTCCTACCTCCAAAAGCTATCCAACACTCTAAGATTTTCCAATTTCCTTATCCAAGCAAGCTCTAGCTCCAAAAGTCTCCAAGCACCAAGCAAAAGATCTCCCAAAAAAAGTTCTCTTTCTCCCCATGAGGGAGAATTTGAAGAGAAGACAATAAATTTCCTCACCAATGAGGGGGTGACATGTGTCACCCCTCTCTTCCCTCCAAGTCAAAGATTCCAAAATAAAAATAAGAAAAGATAAATTCACTTTTAACACTCCCTTCCCAAAATTCCCAAAATGAAAATAAAACAAGATTGTGCAACTTTCTACAAAACACACATACCAATCCATCTTACATGGATGGTGACAAAAGAGAGGAAAATGGGAGGGAAACTCCCTTTATGCCTTGAAATTAAGCCCCCTACCTATTAGGTAGGGTCCAAGGGCTTATTTTCATGCTAAGTGAACTCCCAAAATTAAAAGGGGTCACTTAAAATGCCATAAATAACCCAATTTCGGGTTTGGCACATTTGGCACAAGTGTAGAGGATGTGGGGCCCACTAAAGGGTACACATGTGACCATAATCCTCTCTATTTAATACACAATTACCCAAAAACCAAACTTAATCAAAGTGGGAACCATTAAGTTTCCAAACCAAGTTCACTTAATGAAAAAGCACAACCTAAACACAAATTACTTTTACATGACATACTACATTACAAATAATCAGAACCAAAATAATGAATAGAACTAACATACTTAGGGCTTAGCCCCATGGCCCATTTGAGCACAATTTTTGTAGCCTCCTTGAAACCCATGTTCTCCTATGACCTTTCACCTACACACTCAATGCACACATTAAACGTACATGTTTGATACAATGCAAATCAACTTCTCAATAAATGATCAATGAAATATATGATATCATATCATCATCATGGAATTGTAAATGCAAAAACATGCATAATTACACACAATTTACCATGAGTTAGCCATAGAGATAAATATAAAAGACATACATCCATATAATCTAAACATGTGACTAAACTAAGTATCCAATATATAAAAATTAGGTCCAAACAACATCGCAATAAGTTAGTATCTACAACATCAAATGAAAATGTGTCAACATACTAATCAATTCAAATTGGTACTATGCTCCCAAATCACCATAGATTTCAAGAAGGTAAAATATCATAACATACTATCCAAAATATATCAAATCCCTATCAAATCATGTTTATAAATAAAGAAGTCAACATATAACTGAGGCTATAAAAATGTGGGCACTACAATGATCTTTGCTCTATTTTCTCTGTTAGGTCGGAAAGTCCATCAGATGGACATGAAAATTTCCTTTCTAAATAGAGATCTACATGAGGAAGTCTACATGACTCAACCTGAGGGTTTTGTCATACGTGGTGAAGAAATAAAGGTATGTAGACTCAGAAAATATTTGTATGGCCTTAAACAAGCACCCCATTAATGGTACATCAAGATTTATGAGCATCTCATTCAACATGGATTTTTAGAAATATATATGATCCTAATCTCTACCTCAAGAGGAAAGGATGAGAGATTGTGATATTTTTTTTATATGTCGATGATATAGTCATCATCGGCAGCATAGTGAAGATGATCGATGTAATGAAAAAAATCTTAATTAGTCATTCAACATGACAAATCTCGGGCTCATGCACTACTATCTTGGATTGGAAGTATGGAAGAAGGAGAATCACATATTTTTTCTCAATTGAATTATACCAAAACAACGCTTGATAAATTTAGGATTATGGATTACACACCTATTGTTACACCCATGGAAACAAGACTGTAGTTATCTTGTAGAGATCGAACTCCTCTAGTAAATGCAACTCTTTATTGTGACAATTGATTGGGAGTCTCATTTACCTAACATAATAGATAAGATATCAGCTTTGCATATAGCTATCTTTCAAGATCATGCAAGAACCCAGAGTTTTTCATTAGAAAGCAACAAGGTAGACATTGAGATATCTCAAGGGTACTATGGATCTTCATTTTAGAGTACAAGAAGAATGATTAGTTCCTCTGGACTGGATATTTGGATTCAAATCATGCAAGTAATATTGATTACAACAAATTACTTTTGAATTTTTATTCTTTTTGAGATCTAAATTGTTATTAAGGGGAAGTAAGAAACAAAATTTTATTTCTCACTCATCTATAGAAGTTGAATATCATGTTTTAGGTGGAGATTTCTATGAAGTGATATGCCTACATCACATACAAGAGGTACTTGGATTATCACAAGATAAATCTATCACCTTGTATGTTGATGATGAGGGTGTTATCATACTTGTTCACAATCCAATTTTTCATGGGAGAACCTAGCATATTGAGGTACATGTTCATTTCATATGTGAGCATGTCTTAAAACACAATATAAAACTTCATTTTTTCGCAACATCTGAACAACAAATAGATTTTTCACGAAGTCACTTGCACATGAAAATTCGATTTGTTCAAAGATTTCCTCTCCTCATCCCTTCAATAAATGCAAAATTAAAGGGGGGAATGTTAGGTAAAATTATTTTCCTAGGTTAATTATGGATTTTAGCTTAATTAATATATTGTTATAGTTAATATATTTCCAATCTATAGTTAATATATTAATAGAATCTGATTGTCTTGAAAATATGGTAATTAAATATTAATATTGATTGTCTTGAAGCCGGCGCGATGGTAAAGTGCAAAATTGCTCGAAACCTAAAAGAATGTCTTCCAGTAGCGATGGGAACCGTGATGGTAATGGAGATGTGGGGATACAGAACTAGGGACGTGATGACAAAGGGAGTAGTTATTTTGATCATTCTCTTTATTTTGATAGCTTTGTCCTTGTTGCGCATAATATAAGCACTATAGTGTAGAAGGGTAAAGATGCCCTTGGAGCTCTTAATAATGACAGATCTACTCCCAGGAGCATAGATAGATCCATTTCGCTCCAGGGTCTCAAGGGGAATATTGGTAGTTTTAATACTAGTAAATGTTGGTTGCAATTGACCTCCCATAATCAAAATAGCAAAATCGGATCTAAACACATAGTAACCTCTGGTGGAGATAAATCCCCTAGTGCAAATAGGAAATCTAAGGGCATTAATGATGGAGACAAAGAAAATAAAGATCCAGTCTCTTGGTTTATAAAAAATGGAGATCAAACCTGTGCTCATTTCAAATCAGTTATGTGTGGATCTGGTGATGAAGAGAGAGAAACAGGGATCGGCCAGAACTAGGGAAAATATAACAGTGCTAATAGGTCCAGATCTTATGCTTTAGCGGTCTCCAAACTGAAGGAGAATGCCAGAAATGAGTTCTTGAAACCCTCCCAAGAGATCTCGATGCTGAAAATTGATGAGGATCTGCTTCTAAAGGTTCTTAAGGAGGAGAAAAATCTCTCCCAGCTAGGTCTCATATGCATATTTCACAAATTTTGGCCTAAACTTTCTCATCTCCATAACTGGATAGCCCAAAGATGGAGAGAAAAGATACAAGGTAAGATTGAGTGTTATCCTTGTGCTAAAGCTTATTTCCATGAAACCCTTAAAGATAGGGATTTAATTTTTAGCCAACATTGGGTTTGGGGGGAACATGGGCTTATGTCAAAACCATGGTATCCATCTTTGACCCTTTAAAAGAGGATTTTGATACCTACCTAATTTGGGTTCATTTCAGACTCCCACTACTACTTTGGAACAAATCTAAGTCTCATGCTATAAGAGATACTCGAAGCTCATGTGCAGCAGTTGATGATAAGACCTCCATCCAAACCCATACTACTTATGCTTGAATCCTGGTCGATCTCGATACCTCCAAACTCTTACCAGTAGAAATCAATCTACATATTGGTGAAAGGATCTAGGTGCAGAGGATAAACTATGAGAGACTTGCCTTCAGATTTCGATGTTGCTTCCAAACTAGTCATGTTATAGATGATTGTGAATATTCCAAATGAAATACCAAAACTGCTGGTGGAAGGATTCTCTACCTGAACATCTCACAATTGACTCAGATATGGCTAAGGAATCTAGTGCCCCCTTGTAAGTTGACTCACCTATCATGGATGGTTCACAGATCAATACAAAGAAGCTACCTCTAGACTATTCTCTTCAGGGTGTTGATTCAGTGATTAAGGATGCTTCGACCCCCCTTCCTATGGGTCACATCCCTATCAAATCCATTGCAGTTGTTCTTCCAATTGTAGTGGATGCAGGAAATCAGGAATGGATAGTGGTGGATAGGAAAAAGAAGGAAATGCCAAATCTAAATCCCCCACCATATCAAGACAAGGTATGATTCTTGTCTTTTTGGTGCTATTATTGTTACATCTAGGCAAATGGCCTCAAACGCATTCTTGGGCATTGTGTTGATGTTAAGTTGTTTTTTTAATTATTTTGTAGAAGCTAGACTATTTTTGCTGGTTTTAATATTGGTAGATTTTTCTCTACTATTGGGATTTTTGGGTAAAATCTAGCTTTTGAGCACTATTGTACAAGGGTATAGTCCCTTTCAAAAAACTATTTACCCATAATAAAAGAAATATATATTGTTACTAGGGTAGTTTAGTTGTTACTATGGTTACTTTTATTATTTGGTTTTATGGTTATATTGTTATAACCATTTGTATTTGTTTTATTATATTCTCGTATGGAGTATTATTACACATGGCCAACCTCCCTTGTTTGTACCTGATTGTCCAATATTTATAAATATTGCAGCCCTTTCATTCTTTTGTAACCAACTTGTAAGTTGCTTGTAATTTTTTGTATTGTGGGTCCTTTTGGCCATTGCTTCAAATTCCTTTAGGATTTTGATCCTTCTCGACATATTTTCTTGCCCATTGTGTGTAGGCATGCACACAAATAGGGTCCTAATTTGAATTCAAGAGTCTATAAATACGTAAGTCCATTAGTGCATTTATGAAAAGGAATGATCAAATAAAGAAAATTAGTTGAAGTTGTAATAGCAATTAAATCATTTATTTCAAGAGCAACCCCGTCTCAAAATCATATTTTAAAGCATTTAGAGAAGAAAATTTAGCATTTACTTGTTGCATTGATTAGAGCATTTGAAAAGATATGGGTTGAAACTTGCATTACATTGGAATGCATGTTAGTTACATTATATTTGGTTTGTTGTTCATTAAATTGTTCAAAATCCTAGGGGCTTATAATAATAAAGGGATAACACAAGCCCCCATTGACTCCCTCCATCTTTTAAGGTTTTGCAAGGTGTTGTAGGAATATTAGGGTTTTAAGGAAGAAGAGTGACTTTTGGTTGACCCGTAGTGAACTCTAGAAAAGTGAGTAAGCCTTTAGGTGACTACAAGGAGATTAAATGGACCAAAAAAACAATTTCACATTACCTAATAGTTCATAGAATTATAATAGTATAATTTTTACCTTTCCAATTAAGAAGCAGTACAATTCTAGTCAAGGTTCTATGTTTCTATTGATTTTTATAATTTTTCTCTACTTCTTTTCTAGAGATTTTTTCCATTGCTAGGTTCTCACGTTCATCCCTTAAATTGAGACAAAATTGTATCACTCTAAAATCCTATTATCTCCAAATATTGTAATTATTTCAATTTTCCAACACTCATAGAGTATACCAAGAATGTTAGTTTATGCAATTAGGATTGATTCATTTATTTACAGTAGTTAAACCCTAGTTGCAATATGATGTTAGTTATATGGCATTTTTAATGTAAAATAACTTTCCACATCTATGGTATATTAAAATTAAAAAAATTCTCATAATATGCAATATATATTTACATAATAATATGCAAATAAACATTAATCTAGAAATTAATATGGGGATGACTACAACAAAGATTATGTCCATGGAACCTCTTTAAAGCAACATTTCTAAGAGTAATGATAAATAATAAATATACAACATGCAAAAAAATACAAAAGTATGGAAATGATATTACATGCTAACAATTACAAAACACTATGTACATTCAAATAGCTCCTAAATTTTATGAGCCCGTCATCCAATGAAAGTTTGTTTTATATCTAGAAAATATAACATTTTCATGAGGTTTAATAATCCACCCTAGTGAAGTGGCTATGTATCTACAAAATATGGCTTTTTCATGAGGTTTAATAATATACCTTAGTTATCATGAAAAATAAAAAAATCAAAGATGGAAATAGGGAAACCAAGGCAATATTAGTAACTTATAATTCAGTATGCCTTTCAGTTTCAGTAGCCACTCCATTTCCTTTGTCCTTGTCAAAATACATTTCTGCAATTGCAGTATGTAGGGCTGCTCCTATAGGAAGTACAGCTTCATCCAAAGTGAAGAATGGAGAGTGTACTGATAGAATTGGCCCATTTTCTCCATCTCTTACACCAATTGCAAACATTACACCTGGTATAATTTGTTGATAGAATGAAAAGTCTTCACCTGCCATTATCTTGTTTGCAGTTTTTACATTATTTGAACCAAGCAAGGTTGCACCAACCTTTTTTACGTGATTGTGCAAAATTTCATCATTCTCAACAGCAGGGTATATTGGTGTGTTCTAAAAAATCTACAGAAGCCATGCATTTGTGAACAACAACTTGGCTTTCAATTACCTACAAGTAGTCCACAAAACGTTTCATTTCCTGAACCAAAACTGTCAATTATCTCAAATGTAAAATGAGTTTAATCTCAAAACTAAACACCAAGGAAGAATTAATTTCAATTGTTCATGTTCAATCCATGATGAGAGAGTAGGAACTAACCTCTTTAACTCTTTTCTTAAGATTAGAGAGGCATGTTGTTTTCAAGCTTCGCAAAGATCCTCCAATTTTGACTTGACTTGAAATAACATTGTGTCCCTCTCCACCATTAATAAACCCAATGGATATCACCTTATTTATAAAGAGTTGAATTAGTTTTCCTCTTTCCTAAATATGGCAAAGCAAATTTCTATTTATGCAGAAAAAGCTATTGACTTACTAACAAAATGTTAAAACTCAGAAATGCAAGATGAAGAATTATGTGTTAATTGCTTATGATGGCTATCACACAAATATGACATGTTAGTGTTACAGAATTATTAACATTGGACTTGTTGATAAAATTTGTTATTTCTCTTAAATCTTTCATGTATATTGGCTCAGATGATTCCTCCACTTCATGCACAGACAGGGACATTCGATGAGTTTTGCCTCCAGTCTTCATTGATGCATGGTCTTGGAGTTTTTGTTCGCCCCTCATTGCTATTTTTATTGGTTTTTGCCACTTTTAGTAGTGGCAGGCTGCTCTATTTTGTCTTTAGTACTTTATTTCTTTGGTTCATATCTAGGATTCTCTCTTCATAGAACTTTCTTTTGTTAATGGTTGTATCCTTCAATCCCATTGACCTACTTTTGGTCATATGTGTAAATTAATATAATTTCATTCTTTCTATCTATCCTTTGTGTGCTTTTTCACCAAGGACCATGCTCTAGATCATAGAGAAAAATAATTTCTAGTAAACTAACATTTTTGAAAATATTTAAGGATAAAAAAAGAGAAGATAAACAACAAAAATGGGTTTCTCCTCCTTTGCATGTAGGTAAATTGAATATGGATGGGGCTTCAGCGGAAATATTGGAAAGGTGGCTATGGGGGCATTAGAAAATTCATGATGGGAGAGCTATATTCATTTTTGCTGAGAATTTGGGAACTACTACTAACAATGTTGCTGAGATCAGAGCTATCTATAGAGGTTTACAAGAGGCTATTAAGTGTGGTTGGACTCAGGTGCAAGTGGAATCAGATTCCAAGATTATTGTTAGGATGTTGACTTCTTCAGACAATCTAGGGAGTTCAAATTTGCAGATTGAACGTGAAAAAAGAAAAATCCAAGGCTTGCACGCTTATTTTCAATCATTGCAAATCAATCATATTTCTAGACAAAAAAATCAGGTGGTTGATGCTCTTGCTAACTAGGCTCTGGATAATCATGACATCGGATGCTATGGAGATCCCTCTCTATGGTGGCCTCAATGAGATTAGAAAGATATGAATGCTATTCTGAAACTTGATAATATTTTATGATGTTCATTAAGTTTATTTTGTTTCATAATGCTCAAGATTGGAATAATAATTTCCGTGCCTAGCATAGTCGACATTATACATACATTTTTCACATGAAATAGTATTAATTTTTTTTTTTTTAAATAAGGATCAACCACCTTTCTGAATTCTTCTCAAATTGTACAAGCAACTCTTGCCGACTAAAAGTGCTGATATGAGAAATACCAAATTCTGAAGTCATAGAAAGAGTAGAACAACAAACTATTGCATAAATAAATTTCAGCTTGTAAACATATATCCATTGTGATAGCAGATATGCAATACCAAGAAAACACTACTAAAGATGATACCATATAGCAGATGAGATACCATGAGAACACTTGCATATAATGTCTAGTGAACAAATACCATGCAAACACTTGTAAAGAAGATGGCCTACCAGCACAATATCATGCAAAGTTGGGCCATGTTCAACTTTTGTGAGCTCAATACCATATTGCTCATATCTAAGAGCTAGAACGTTGACATGTGATAGAGCATTAAAAAGTGATGTTTCAAGGTGCACACATATTCTCACCACTGCTGACATCTTTATAACACATGTAGTTCTTTTCACAGACAAGTTAGGCTGAAGGCAATAATTAATTGTAGCATTCTGAGCATGGTAGAATTACAGCATGAAAATATTCCACAACATGTAAACTTATATTAATCTCTGATATATATTATTCAGAGAGGATTTTTTGGAGGCCAATCAATGGATCTGAGACAAGATATCAATGTATCACTCTGGCAAGGAATCACAGAGTAGTACATTCCACAGTGAATACTTTTCTCTGTCTTAGGGAAAAAATATTCTTGTCTCATGTAGCATTTATGAATCACAAGATTATTTTAGGACTACAGAATTACAAAGAAGTAAGTGCCATAGTCCAGTAGCATTTTTGAGTAATTGTTGTAGTGTCTCAGAGTCACGAACCTATAAGTTCCACAGAGAACATATATCGAATCCTTATCATAAGTTTTACCAAGGTGAATATAGCAACGTAGACCTTTTATATTGTGAAGCCCTATTTCTGGAGGGCTTCTTCATCAAAAATTTTGTTGTCTATCTTGTCACAACAATGTTATTCCTTGTTACTATAATTTCCTTTCCTTCTCTAGTTGTTTGATTGCGTATAAAAGGCATTTCCCTTCATGTAGTGGTTAATCTTGAACACAGTAGGTTATTCAACCAAAATTAATTACATTTTTAAGTAATGTTAAGAAGAAAATATAAATCAGGGTGAATAATTTGTAGTGAAGAATTGTGCAAGTTAGTAGCGATGCCAGATTACAGATCAGACTGGTATAAGAGTCGGTCGAACCCTACCTTGTGGTGGGAAGAACTCCTTTTGTTGTGCACAAAAATTAAAACACTAAAAAAACCATCAAAATGAGCTACATTTTTTTTGCAATGGATTTTATTAATTTAATAGCTAACAGCACTTTAGGATGCTTTTTATATAAAAACGTTTGACTTGGTTCTTTTATCTAGAATTTCATTATTGTGCCTTAACTAAACAAACTAAACCCTTTATAGTGGTATGCTAAACCTAATCTTAATCTAGGGAAATTGTTTCCCATAACTACCTACATTGGTGCAAGCAAGGTCGCATGCCGACAAGCTTAGACATCAGGAAACATTATTAAGTTAAAAATAAAATTAAAAATATCTCCTTTTTAAAGGTATCTTAGTGTTTTAATTTTTGAGCATGACACCTTCTGTATGAAAGAAATAAATATGTAAGGAAAAATCACAGCGGAAGCATGGAAGATCATTTGTTTGAAAATTTGTGTTGGAAATGTTTTAAAAGTATGGACTTCTTGTTTGAAATTTCTAGTTTGCACAACTCCTATTTGCCATTTCCAATTTACATAGTTTTTTTACCATTTCTATTTTACATACTACATATTCCCCATTTTTTAGTTTGTGCAAGTTCTCCTTCACCATTTCTAGTTTGTACAGTTCTTGTTAGCTTTTCCAACGTAGGGTTCCATTTAGTTGTTGATCTGAAGTGTCATGCCAAGGAAGCAAAAAATTGTACAATTATAATTTGCACTTCCTCAACTCTGGGCATGTATATATACTTTAACTTGCCTCAAAGGAATTGAACTTTTCATTTTTAGTTAGAGAAACAAATTCACACCAAAAGACTCAACCAAGGTCTTTAATGAGGCACTTGAAATTCATTTGACTTTGCAGCCTCTCTCAAGAATAATTTTTAACTTGTATTGCCATAGAACAATCCGTATACATAGTTCAAAGAATTGAAAGGAAAAAAAAAAAAAATCTATGCCAAGCCCTTATATAAGAATTCAAGGATGCATGATTAGTGTTGTAAACTCTTTAGTCCTCAGTTCCACTGCAAATTTTTTTATTAATTAGTTTGTTCTTTCAGTTAATAACTGCAACATCTTTCACTTATAATTTATTAGCATGATTGATGCCTATTTTTTAGGATCTTCTTTGAGTTCATCTTTTGTTTTCTACTCATGCTCTGTCTAATAAACTATTGCAGATGGCTTTAAATAAATCTGTGTATTTTCATAATGGTACGCACAGCAAGAAGGAAAAAGACAGTTTGAATAAAATAATTACTTTATTGTTTCTCTCATCTTTGTTGTTCACTCACTTTGTGAGTAGATTTATTGTTACTACTATTGCAGATATATTGTTGTTCTTATTTTGATCAAGTATAGTATAAGAATAGAGTTTTAAAATCTTCATTTGGTATCGAGAGTGGTTGCAGGACTATTTTTTTCCAAAAGTTGCAGGTTAATGTGCAATGCCCACTTCTCTTCAACACTAAATGAAACATGATCATCTTTCCCGAATTGTTATAATCATAAAACTTGTTGCTTTATTCTAATTAGCATACTAATGAGATGTGGGGCATCATGACTCCTTTGTGTTTTGATTATTATTATTTTAACTATATGTCGTATTGTGGACCCTGATGGGCATTTAAGGATAAAACAATTAGCTAGAATGTTTGCATTGTTGTAATTTGATTGTGATAGCATTACTCTTCGATATTGTTTTGTTGTATTTGGTTTATCTCTGTGACGAGACACATAGACACTATTGTGCTTTATTACCGGTAGATGTTAATAGAAAAATGACATTTACACATTGTGTTAGGGAAATTGAAGGATAGACGTTATTGTAACCGAACTAATTAACTTTTGATAGACATTCAGTATGGAAGAAAATGATGTGTTGTCAAAAATATATGTTGATATTTGCATCATTTTCGTATTGGATTTTTATTATGATGTTCAAAGTTAGTTATTGAGTTATTTAATACTAGAGGATTGGTAAAATTGTGAACGAGTGAAAGTATTGCTTTAATCTGATGATCCAGTTGGTCTTTGATCTTAGTTGCAAACTGATGTATGAGTAGAATAAAAATGTTGAAAATGGGAATAATTGTTAAATTACTTGGTCTTAGCTATAGTAGTTATGATTTTTATGTTTGAAATTGATAGTTAGATGTAAGTGTTTTATTACTTCGACATCGTTAATATGGCCATGAGGCCAGATGGGTATTGTGTGTTTTGTAGGAAAACATATCACGAAACATATCACGACAAACAATGGGGATTGGAGACCAACCACATTAGAATTCTAGGTGAATTCAACAAGGGTCACCATGGAAACATGTATTTATGTGTGTGTTGAATTAATTGTTAGGGGGAAATTGTGACCAAGGGGTTATGTTTTGTCTTTATTTATTTTCCTTTAATTGATGTTAGTATGTGATTTTAGTGATGTAATTCATTGTATTAATTATTTGGAATTTGGGGTATGTATTTTAACCTTTATTATTAATGGGTTGTAGTTTCTTAATTAGAGCTAATTTAATCTTGTCCTAAACTAATTATTGATTGGACCAAAGGAATTCATTTATTAAAGGATATCTCTCTTGAATTTTGTGTTTTAAGTTGAGTGATTGGGGATCTTGAGTGTTGTACACTCTACCCCTTCATGGAAATTGAATTTGGCCTTAGAGGCCAATTTTAGAAGCTTGTGGGAAAAGCAAAACTTGTCCCACACCTCTTAAATTGCTATGCCGACCCTACCTATGGGTTGGGGGGTCAAAATTAGACCCCATTAGGTGTTTTGGGAAGACAAAAAGGTGAAATGTTGAGTGCACTTCTTTCTTGTAATTAATTTTTTCCTTACGAGGTGTGGGCTTGAATTGTGTGTGCAAGTAATTTTTCATTTCTTCACCCACTTATTAATTGTGCTTTGGAGTTTGAAGTTTGAATTTTGGGGTGGAGTTGAGGATGAGTAATGTGGCATCCTACATGGAGCCACCTCACCCTCTCCTCTACATTTTCTATTTAATCAAGTTATTTTTCTTGATTGGGGGTTACTTCTTTATTTTTGTGCTCTTACTTTTGGGAGTTAAAGGAATTTGAAAGTGATTGTCGATTTTTGGAGCTTCTTGGCATTTATTGGCTCGAATAATCTTGGTTTATGGCTCTTAGATCAAGCTCTACCATGGAAAGGTATGTGTTAAACTCTTATTAAATGATTTCTTTTATTTTGTATGTATATGTGCTTGTTTTGAGTGTTTTGCTATGCTTGTTGGGTGCTTGGGCAGATTCCCTAGGTATGGTGTAGGAGGGAACTATGGGGAGATTTCATGTGGGGAGGCATAAGAGTTTATATTTCATGTGTTTTATGGAGTTTGGGTTGAGTTCCCCACCTTGGACAAGAAATTTCTTGCATTTCTTACTTGGTTATTTTGTTGAGGGAGCCATAAGAGATTGTAGGGAGGCATAAGAGAATGGGGGAGGAATAAGAGGTTCTTGAGGGAGGCATAAGAGTGTGTAGGGGTTTTGAGATGTTTATTGGAGTTTTTAAGGTGGGCACTCATTTCCCATTGGGAGGCATAAGTGACTTCCCCATAGGTTCTTGCTCCTTTGGATTTTCATATTTGAAGCCTTGTATATTTTGTGTTTTTCCTTCTTGTGTTGTAGTGTGAGTTGAATGTGCTTTGGATTGATTGTGAAATCTTGGATTGTGATGTGGAAGATTGTTTGTTGCCATGGTTGGATCCACCTTTCATTACAATTTGGTTGGGGATCGGGGGCCAATGAAGAAGATGGATTCTTCTCCTTATTGGAATTCTTGGTGGGTGGAGAGTGTTGCCTCTCCCCTCCTTTTTGTGGTGATCAAATAAATCATGTTGGATCCTTCTTGTTTGTGTTGAGGAGCTTGGAAGTTGTTGGAGTCCTTGAAGAAATCCCTTCGGAGAGAAACCCTTTTATTTCCCACTCAAAGTGGAAGATTGTAAATTTTTTTATGGCTGAAATGAAAGTTGTATTAATATTTGAATAAGTTAATTTTAGAATTTTAAAAATTTCCTTCTCATTAGAATGTAATAGGGAAAGAGAAAGAATCAAAATGAAAATATTATGTAAGAGTTTAGTTGAAATTGTATGTTAAAAAAAAAAGAGTTACTTTCATTGTGGCATTGTATTATTGTATAAGAGAATGAAGAAATATGGAAGTGAAAAATGTTAAGATGAATGTATAGTAAACTTGAATGTATAATGAAGTTATTGTAGTATTTGGAATCTATAAATTGTATTGAATTGAAAGAAACAACAAACTTGAAGTATAATGTTGTGTTGATATGTTGCCTTTTTTTAGCAAGGAAATGACAATGTAAAGCAATAGATTTAGATCCCTTTTTCTTTTGAAATGGAAAGAAAACAAGTTGAACATAATGGAAAGACTTTGTAAAGTAGATGTGTTTTTATTGGATTAGATAATACTTTAAGAAAAATGAGTAGATTTAACTAAGGAATGAAAAATAGAATTAAATCCCAAAACTAGAACTCTAAATGTACAAAAAAAAGCTCTGAATGTATTTTAGCACATCTTAGTAACTTTTAACTATTTTGAAATCTTGGGTTTCTAGGTTCTGTTTTTCAGAAACTGGACTACCACCCTGTGCAGAGCGGCGGTCCCGTAACCACCACTCAGGCTAAGGTGGCAGTCTCAAAACCATTGCTCGCGGTCCATGGTTTCTCACCCGTGCAGTCGGCGGTCCCAGGACTTCCGGTTTGCTCTCAGACAAAGTGGTTCTGTCACTTACGACAGAACTCCTCAGATCCACGCCTGTGCGAAAATTTTAACTGGTTTATGCTAAATTTTAAGTTGTAAAATTTAATTAATAATCACCAGCAAGAAAACCATGGAAAATATCATGGTTTCAAGAAATAAAATCTTCAAAAGGTAAATTAAAATCACTCTTTTTCAATTATGTTAATAGGGGTAGAGTTTGCCCCAAATAAAGAACCCCAAAATAAAAATACAATGGGTAATAACTCGATATTTGGAGTGGAAACCCCTTCAATCTTTGAATGAATGAACTACAATGATAAATCTACAATCTAACCAAATCTAAGTTTGATCCTATTGAAGAAGACCCTCCGTAGTTCTTCCTCTCTTTCTCTCGTGGCCTCCTTCTCTCCAACCTATATTTTTTAACAAAATAAAATAGACCAAATGAGGAGTTTAGAATAAAGGAAAGGTTTTAATAATAATTCGTAAGGATTTTTAGGGTTATTTTAGAACCCTAGAATCTAACTGACAAGATTGGTTTGATCTAAGGGTTGAGGATCAACCCTACCTTTGGTTAGTAGGAATATTTTTGTATAAATATTTTTATTTAAAATTTAAGGGTATGTGTGGATGATTGAATGGGCCAATTAATTACCTTATTATGCAAGTCTTTTTCCTAGCTCCTAGTATGTTTTAGTAAATTAATGAAATGTGGGATATTAAAGCTAATGGGATAATGAAACAAAATGACTAAGTATAAGGTTGACCATGTTGGGATTAATCATTGATTAAAGAGAAGAAAGAATTTAACCAAGCAAGGTCAATTATGGTGCCTTCCTAGTTTAATGTTAATTAATTGAGTTAGAAATAAATTAGAAATATTAATCTTTGGACTAGACACTGGTTCCCCTATTGTAAGGTTGAGAATATCGATGTAAGTTAATTTAATGCACCCTAAAGGTTGTCACCCTTGTAACTTTCTTGTAACTTAAAAAAAATTAGACACAACTTTAGGGATAAGTGTTTAGGGTTTTAGCGTGTTTCTAGAATGTCGTTTTTGTGTGCGTTATAATGCAGTTTTCTCCAAGAATTATCGTAATGTAAAATGGTGGCAATTTTTCATTCCATCTTCCATTGTTTATCGAAGATAACTATGTGTAGACACCAATTTTGGGTGTAAATCTTCTCCTTCATCTAGCATTTATTCTCCTTCATACAAATTTCCCCTCACTTTTCTTTTTCTTAAATTAGAGTAAATTTCATTTATTTACTCACCCTTAATTAAGTAATTAATTATCAAATGGGCTCCATGTGGACCCATTTCATAATTAGAATTTGGCATTATATCATATAAATTTATTCAATTCGTGGGCAATAATATACCCATCGACACCCCACTTCTAAATTCAAAATGGGATAGATTATTACACCTAACCATTTCAATCATGTTCCGCACTACTTATCACATCCTTATCTCTTTAACATCATAATTCAAATTGTGAGCCCCGCATGATAATATCATGTATCTTAACCAGGTTAATTTATAAAACTTAGGTTACCGTTAACCTCAATCTAACCTCCCCTTGAAACCTATAAATATTTGTCTTCCCCCTCTTTGAAAAAAAAAGAGAAGAAAAGCGGAAAAATTTGGGAAATTTTTTTTTGAATTTTTAGCCTCTTGTTTATTATAGTATCCTTATAATGTCCTTGTAATGACACTAGAATCCCCATAATACTTTGTTTATGAGTTAGTGGTTCACTTAGCGTGGTTCATGTTCAATGTTTTTTTTGGATCAGTTCGGTAGCACCATCTACATACTAGCATCTTAAGGTTTCTTTGTTCATTAGCTTGCATGTTATCTATTTTTCTTGTATTTTATCATTATTCTTTATCACACAAGGTTTGACATCCTCAAAGGGAGTTCATAGCTTCTTCAGAATGGCATTATCCAAGAAACCCCACATATTGTTATCTAATCACATATGTTTCAGTTTTGTAGATCTATCTTCTTTGCGCCCATAGATCCATATCTACATCTAAGGTCCTAAGCCCTCTATCATTTGAATTTATTGGTGGCTTCCAGTATCAACATTCACTTACACGAAAATGAGGTTTCTTGTACAACACTTCGGCATGCCCAGTGGGACTAGACTTTAGATCTAGTCATATTTTTGTTATTTTACTCATCTTGTCTAACTTGCTTGTTTGCATGGTCTTAGTATTCATTGATATCAGTTTAGTACGATCCGTTATTTAGGTCACCTCGGAGGTATGTGCTCTTCTTGTTTTCGACCAACTTGGTATTTAGTTTATTTTTAGTAAATATCTATGTTCTTTTAATTTTTACATAATTAATTATAATCAATCTGAAACAACAAAAAAATAATTTACTATTGAATTCTAACCGCATGGGAAGCAAATCCAAAAATTAACTTATTGTTTGGCTGTGCTTTCAAGTTCGATTGAGCAATTTACTATTCTCCTAGTGGTCATCACGTGATATATTTTGTGAATATTTCGTTTGTAAGGTTTTAGCACTATGTCCATCTGTGCGGTGTGGTATGTATATTTAGTTATTTTTGTCGATGCCTTGAAACAAGTGACTTGATTATGTGAAAGTGTTTTTTATTGAGTTGGTTAGAATTGATGTGTAATTTTATTGTTATTACGCTTAAAAATACAAAAGAACTTAATAACCATAATAATAATAAAAGAAAATTATTGTTATTATCCTAACACTACCCACCTATCCACTACTTTCCTCATCGGACAAGATAATTCCCTACACAACTCCCCCACCAAACTTTCATCCCACACCTAAACCAACCTCCTAACTCATCTCTCAACACCTAATCCTTCCACTCCAAACAACCCTTCACCGGATTCTCCACCGATCCACTATATAAATTTGCTCAATTCCATCCTAAAACCCACGATGCTTCTTGTACACCCAACTATTTCCACTCCTACCCGCAACCACTCCCAAAGACATCCTCATCCAACTCAACTCCTAAGCGATCTCTCATTGTTTTTACAACCTTTGAGCCATAATCTCACACTCGTTTCCCCTCCTCCTTACAAAAACTCCCAACACATCATCACCACCTCCCAATCCTTGTCTCCAGATAGGCCCTTCCACTTGTACCTCCTCCACTCACTTCCTATAGCCACGGCCTCAACGGGACCATCTCTACTCTCCCACCAAACCCATCACCTCACCAAGTCACTCAACTCACCCACTACGTCCAACCCATTTTCACCATCTCCCTAATTTCTAACTAACATCTCACATCCATCTAATTCTCGAGTATCCACCTTACCTCCCAACAAACCGCTTCTCTCACCTCAATCCACACAGACCAAATCAAAAACAACCAAACAAGATTTCTCACTCCTACCCCTCAAACTACTTCCACATCCAAAGCCACACACACTAACACTTTGCATGAGTTATACTCCAACCGAGCCATCCTCGGCTAGCATTACCTACAGAGATATCCATGTCAATCTCATGTTTCCCCGACTCAGCTCCTAACATTGTCATCCTCACAACACAACACCCAACCAAAAATTGTAATCTGAAATTCAGACCATGATTGATACAATGACATATTCGATAATAAATATAAACTCAAATATAAGTTAAAGAATGAATCCATTCCTTTGATTCATTATACCCAGCATCTATGTTCAGCTCGAAAGTAGAGAAGATACCGGAAGTCGTCTCTCAAATATCACTTAATTGTAGAAGCTTTAATCTCTTCAATGGCCTCCATTACACCAAAGTCTATCAATACTATATCTCCCCAAATATAGACATCAAAGATTCGTTGTCCTTTGGTAGTTTTGCTAGAAATCGTATCTCGGCAAGTGGAGCTCTATGGAGTATGATCCATTTTGGAGGCCCAGGATATAGTACCTCAGAGAGGTGGAAGAAATCTACATAGACTCACAAAATTTCGATGTTGATTACTCCATATATTTTCTAGCTTAGTTTCACAATAACATAATCTATGTGGGCAATGGCTCGACCATGAATTTTCATGGATATAATAAATATCTATGTAGACTCACAAGATTCTGATGCATGACGCTTCCAATAGTTTCCCACTTTATTTCCGATTCAGGCACAACTTTGTGGGTGAGGACTGTAAAGTCTCTCCATAGTAATCGACCTACAATTCTTTACCAATAGTTCTCGCAGCACCAGCATAGCCAATCATATATTACTCATTTATATGCTCTGTGATTCTTATTATGTCATCATCCATGTGAAAATTCATGTCCGTCGTCAACTTGTCACCTCGGATTTGGCATATCGTTGACTTTCACGTTAACTTTTCGGTCACCAACCTATCTCTGCCCTCCTTTATTCAACTAAGTCCACAACTTAGGTCCATGATTTTCTCTTGTTTCTATTTCAAATTTCAAATCAAATTTCTTTCTTCCTTCCCAAAGTATTCATTATTAATATAAAAATCCACTCTCCCAACCCAGTTTTCGTTGTTACCTCTTAAAGTCCATATTCATTCATTTTATATGTTAATTTTTATTTATAGTTCACGTAAAGAAATGAAACAAACACAAAATGCACATGTTAATGTCTTTTCATTTATAGGTTATCTCATATCACCTCATTATTAATAATTTTTGTCACATATTCTCATAATTTTATCTCACAATCTATTTCATCGCTTTTTTAATTGAATGTAAACGTTGAATTTCAAATTTTATTAATCCATTAGATTAATTGATTTTATTTTTTATGAAAGTACTTTTTGTACACAAAATATTTATGACATTTATATCATTTTTTTAACCATATCAACTAATTACATTTATTCTCTTTTGCAGGTGCAATCTACGAAATCCACAAGGTACACCCCACAAACTTGTAAACAACATTATGTTGTCAAAGAAAACCATTGAAACATAAACACACAGGAAAATCCTTTTCACCAAACCCTTCCACAATTGTGCACGATGCAATTTTAGGGTATCTAGATGTTCCAGACTACTGGGTTGCACTTTCAAACCACATCATTATCATGTGTAATCAAATAACAGGGAAAAGTGTTCTCCAGGTTTTACTCATTTTTCTCTATTTTCTCTTTTCGCATTGTAATTTCCCTTTTCTAAGTGATTGTCTACATCGAACGTCATGTTTCATTTTGGCTTAAAAATAACCTTTCTTTTCTGCACCCTGCCTGATCACATAGCTTAAATAGGATTTTAACTCTCTACATCACACATTTTACAACACACTACCTAAAACTTCACGAACAAAATCAACACATCGAAACATTCCTTTCACGGTACACCGATTGCGATTTGAAGTGATTTGAATACCCAAAAGGAAACCTTTTTAGACATTTCCCTAGCCAAAACTACTGAAACTAGCCTTAGAATTCCATTCTTTAGGCACCTTCATTATCCATTTTACTTTTTGTTTCAAATCTCGTAATTAATTGTGATGATAAACAAATATGTTTCTTGATTTGTTTGTCAAAAAATTACATAAAAAAATGTTTCTCTATTTCACACCTATTGTCACTCTCTCTCAAATTGAAACAAAACAACAATGTCCTCCACCCAAAAAAATTACTTCTCCTAACGATCTTATCCAACAATATTCTAAACTCAAAACCACGCCTTCAGTTACTCAACTCCCTGTCTCTATGGCCTTGCTTCATGATAACCATGTCATCCAAGATTTTCCCTATCTTAAAACTAATCCTCATAACCCTCACCAAGCCAATCTTCCTAAACAAACCGCACCATTATCCCCCACTCCTCTAGAGACACTCGGGACTCCTCCTAACCCCATATATGATTTAGTATTTGAAAATTTCCCACAATCTCTCAATCCTCTCAATCTCCTCAATTGGTGGATCACATTCCACCCACACCCCTTTTTGTCAATTCTATTTCATGCGTTACTAATATTCCTATCCAACCATCTCAACCTCTTCACACTTACATTCCTACCCATTGCATTCTTCAGTTTTCTCAACCACTTAACATTCATATCCCCACTTATCATTTACCACAACAACCTACCCAATTTCAACAAACACATCATGTCCCTATTGTTCAAAGTCAGCCTATGCAACAATCTCAACCCATGACACATGTTAATCCTTACCAAACGGTTCCCCAAACACCCACACATCCAAAAATATATCATTTTCCTCATCAAACTACTTTTCAAACCACACAACCAATCCAATTTCAACCTAACAACACATTGAGTGATCCAATTCATGCCTTAATAAATCGGTTGGCTAGTTTAGAGGCTACTACCTTAGCACCCAAGGATACATTATCCTATGAAAAATTTGTAATGAACCAATTCATCTGTCGGGTCCAATAAAACTCTACCCTCCTCATTCAAAACTTCTTGAGTTTACTAAGTTCAACAACAAGGAAGATCCCCAACATCATCTTCGCGCATTTAAACACGCATTTTGTCTTATTGTGCATGATCACGATCTACTGCTTGACACTTTTCCCATGTCTTTTTTCGGTCCCGTGTTGGACTATTATAACCATATCCTATAATATTCTATATTCTCTTTCACCCATCTTACACAACTTTTCTTAAAACAATTTTCAATTAAAATTGCACGCAAAACTACTATCATTGACCTATACACCATTAGATAGTTTGAAGATGATACTATCACCGACTTTGTCGCATGATGGTGTGGTGTTATAAACCAACTTTCCTTCACTCTTCCGCAAACCGAACTCATCAAATTATTCTCACGTTTGTGTGCAAAACATATATCATCTACTTTGCAAATCTAATCATTTCAAACCTTTGAAGAAGCTTTCATAATGGCTCACAAACTTGAAACATGTGCACTTGAGAAGGGTCATCTTAAAGTAAGTTCAATTAAACCTAAAATTGAATCTACGAAATCTTTCACACATAACAACAAACTTAAGGGTGCAGCCAACACTGTGGTCATTAAACCCTTATCTGCATCTATATCTAGCACATGGCCTCAAAAATGATTCACTCAACTAACGATCAACTATACCCCTTGGGAGAATCATACGATTCAGTATTTGTTAAGTGGGTGGTGTAAACTCCATCCAACTTCCATCCATACAACCCATGGAAAATTCATAAGCCAAGCTTGCTTGGTATCACGAAGCCCACTATTGTAAATATCATCGATTCAAAGATCACGACATTGAGAAATGTCATTCCTTCAAAGATCATGTCCAACAACTCATAAATCAAGGGGATATCAAAATTGATAGCTCCACTACTCAAACTTTACCTCATCAACCACTAACAAATCAAGCTATGCCCTTTACATCTAAACTATAAAATACTTATATGATTAACAATGTCAATTAAGATCTCATCTTATTACCGACTCCACATGTTCCTACTTTAGACATTATGCTCACTCCTTATGTGGAATCTGTCGCATCCACATCTATCACACGTATGTCGAATTTTGCTACTTTTCCTGAACCTACATCTTCTTCTACCCTTGCCATATCTACATCAAATTTGAATATAAAATCTACTTTAGCCACTTCAATCAGGCCCTAATCTACCACATTCGATTCATCCTTAGCACCTATTTCCACCCCACTGATATCCACACATATCCCTACATCTCTCACATCTATTCCTTCAACCACATCTACCTCAAACACACCTATTACTACACCTACATTACTCATAACCATCCCAGCTAAACTCATTTCTACCACATGTACCTTTACAACCCCACCTCCGACATCAACCCCATTAGAAAAGATATCATCCTTACCCCTCAAAGCATTTATGAGGCAATTAATCCCACCTACTTCTACACTTGATAATACTCGTGCATTTATTGCATTATCTATAATGTCTACCCCATCAATTATCACATCACCCACATCTCCGCATATCCCAAATATGCCTACATCCCTATCTATCCCAACTACCCCTATATTTATCATATCAACAAATCCAGCTATCTCTACCTTGACATATTTACCTATATCCTTTCCTATGGCCATATCACCTGGTCTAGCCCAATAATCTTTACCTAATTTGTTTATCACAACGAACAAATCTTCTCGATCTGCAACCCTATAAAATATACCCTTTGAAACATCTACTTGAACCAACACATCCACCTAAATCAAATCAAGATGTTTTACACTATCCCTCTATAAAATCAACTCTTTCCATGCCAAAACCTAAACAATCCACATCTCACATAGATCTCATTAATTGCATCATACAAACACGTATTTCTCCACTAACATCCTCCTCTTACTTTAGGACATTTTCTCCATTAATAACCACACCACCACCGGCACATCCTCCAATTAATATTATTATCATCCCTACTAGGATTAAATCTTCTCGATTAAATTATAAGGCTCGTGGAAAACGCCCTTGACAATCTCTTGCACATCCTCAAAAACATTCAGACTTTCCCTCTTTTCAACTATCCAATGCCACCATATCTATTTTAGAATCAATCCTTCCATCTATGACATCTTGCAACAATTAATCCACATCCAAACAATAAAATCCTTCAACCAAATTTGATTTTTCTTCCAAAACACAAAATTTATCTCTCCAATGTACATCCTCACCTCAATCCCAATCGAAAAAATCCAATCCTCCAACCAAATTTGATTTATCTAATTCACCCATCCAATCTATATCAATACCTAAGTTCAATCCAAAACATTATAAGAGTTATCTTCCTCATAACACTTCGATTGGGTCCTACGCAGACATTTTTGACATTTAGTTTGAATATATGCCATCATGCTTCCTCCCATTAAAGCCTTTAATCCCTATGATCCGAAGCCATCATGGTTCAATCCTAATTGCAGTTGCACTTATCATCATACCCCGGGCCATGACATCGAACATTGTAAGGAATTTCAGACAATCATCCACAACCTTATTGAGAAAGATGATTTCCTCATTTAGGAAAATATCCTTCTCCATCTACATTTAATCCAATTCGTATCCCATCCATCGGGTTTCCCATGATTCCTTCATCCACATCATCCCTTAACATCCCTCTTGCACATGACATTCCTCCTAAGGAAGGTCCTCCATTGTTCATCAATACCGCTTATCTTTCCAAGCACACTTGTGGTCTCCAACCATTTATCCCATCCAAATCTAAAACAATCTCATCTAAAATATTTCAACATCCTTTAATTCCTCCACATTTAATTCATTTAGGGAACAACCTTCCCTCGCCCTTGAGCATATTATCCATACAACTCCCTTGTCACTAGGGGACTTCACTCATTGACATTGTTTTGTTTACCTCCTTCACATTCATCCAATCAAAACTAATTCTATTTGAATCCTCATCTCATTCTAAGTCCACCATTGTGTCCATTTTTTTCCTTCTATGAGGGACCATTTTTGTTATTTTCTTACCAAATTCCACCATTGTGGCCATATTTTTCTGTTTTGGGCACCATTTATTTCATCAATTCCACATTTGTGGACATTTTTGCCCTGCCATATTTGTGTCTCTCTCGAGGCATCATTTATTTTCATCCAAATCCACCATCGTTGTCATATTTTTACTTCCTTAAGGATATATTTTGATTTCTCACTTATCTATCACATCTAATCCTTTACAAACTATCATCTCATCATGTCACAACTTAATGTCTTCCCTCTCTTGGTGGTAAACCAAAGACATAACCTCTTAATGCATTCTTTGTTACTTCCCGTCGATAACCTAATTATTCAAGCATTGTCCCATATTTTTATCATCCCACCATCAACATGCATTTCCATGCAATCAGTTCAATATTCTTTACCTTGGATTTTCTCACTATGATCCGGTTCCTTCAATTTTCTTTTCTCTATCATCTCTTTCATTTTCATTACCTCTCTACCTTCATCTTCTTCACCCTCCTTCATGCCATTCGTTTTAAATAACTCTCTACCTTTTTCATAATTTCACCCTCTACTCTGTCATTTTCATGTCTTCTCTTTACTTGTCCTTCATCATTTCCCCTTTTGTTATAATCCTTCTTTATTATCTTCTTCCTCCCCTTTGATTCCTTCTTTTCTCCTCCTCCATCTTCATCCCTCTATTCCATATCCTTGTCGCCTTCACCTTCAATATTTCTTGCTCTTCTCATAATCAATCACTCCTCCTTTCCATTCCTTTTTCTTTCTCATTACATCCTTCACCACCTCCCTCACACATAGAATTCAGAATCAATTATGATGTTTCTTTGTTTATGTACCATCGTTGATCCATTTCATTACCGATCTCATCCTTCATTTGCAAAATTGACCTCTTATATTTTTGACAAACTTGTCACATATTTTATCTTCATCAATCCCCTCATAGGGGCATCATCATGTCCATTTCTAAGAATCTCTTCCAATCTTTCTTGACATTTTTTCTTGGAGGATACCGTAACGGCCATCACCGTCTCGATCTTGTTCTCTTCCTTGAATGTTTTCTCTGCTTTTGTTTTGTCACAAAATTATCTTGACTTCTCATCCTAGTTACCAAAGAAGTGGGAGTACATTGTATTTTTCACCTACTAATTTTCCAGCACTTATGCATCTTTCCTAAGAAACATGTATTCAACATCGTATTTAACACACTCTTGTGGCATTTTATCCAATCATTCTTCATATCCACATTCGTTGCCATAACCATTCCCCCTGGGATATTTTATATCAACATCCATCTCCCATTATGTAATTTTCGTGTCCTATGTTCGGGAACCTTTTATTCCTTGTACTTGTCAATGCATATAACTCACTTTTTGTCCTTCTCTTACTCTATGTTGCGGCATCATTATTTTCATCCTCATCCCTTTTACGGACACATGATTTTTCACTCGATTCCTTGCATACGAAAGATTCCACATACGCTTCTCATTCAGCTGTGCATATTTTGATGTTTTCCTATGACCATTTTGTAACCGTGGTTTAAATCCATACTGCAGTGGTATTCACCTACTCACCAGTGCAGCAGAACATTGTCAACTATCTCCATTGAGACCGCAATTGTCCCCTACCGATGTGATATTGGATTCACCACCATATTTTTCATTGTTATTTTGATCCTTTTTCACCCGGGGCATATTTCCTTTGGTCATGTCTTCATCCATCCTCAGAAACATATTTCATTCAACGCTTTTTGTTTTTGTCTCATGGCTTGCTACCACAAACCACTCCACAAAAAGGGGTAAATGTATAGACACCAATTTTGGTGTAACTCTTTTCCTTCATCCAAAATTTATTCTCCTTCATGCAACTTTCCCCTCACTTTTCTTTTTCTTAAATTCGAGTAAATTCCATTTATTTACTCATCCTTCATTAATTAATTATCAAATAGGCTCCATGTGGACCTATTTGATAATTAGAATTTGGCATTATATCACATATCCTAGATTTATTCAATTCATGGGCAATAATATACCCATCTAACACCCCAATCCTAAATTCAAAAAGGGATGCATAATTGCACTTAACTATGTCAATCATGCTCCCACTCCTTATCACATCCTTATCTCTTTAACCTCATAGTCAAATTGTGAGCCCCACATGATCACATCATGTCCCTTAACTAGGGTTAATTTATCAAACCCCGCCAGTTACCCTAACCTCAATCTAGCCTCCTCCAAATCTATAAATACGGGTCTTCCCCCTCTTTGAAAAAAAGGGGAAGAAAAGTGGAAATTTTTGGGAAAATGTTGTTTTGAATTTGTAGCCTCTTGTTTATTATAGTATCCTCATAATGTCCTTGTAATGACACTAGAATCCCCATAATACTTTGTTCATGATTTGGTGGTTCACTTATCATGGTTCATGTTGCATGTTATGTCTAGATTAGTTCGGTAGCACCATCTACATACCAACATCTTCAGGTTTCTTTGTTCATCAGCTTTCATGTTATCTATTTGTCTTGTATTTTATCATTATTCTTTATCACACAGGGGTTGACATCCTCCAAGGGACTTCATAGTCTCTTGGAATAGGTGTTATTCAGAAACCCCGCATATTGTTGCCTAATCACATGTGTTTCAGATTTTGCAGATCTATCTTCTTTTATCACAAATCTATCTTCTTTGCGCTCGTAGATCCATATTCGTATCTCGAGGTCTTAAGACCTCTATCATTTGAAGTTGTTGGTGGCTTCTAGTATCGTCATTCACCCACAAAAGAATGAGGTTGCCTATACAAAACTACTATTATTGGAGTATAAAGATGAAGACTCTACTATTATCCCAAGATATCGGGATTTAGTAGGAGGGTACATGGAACCTATGAGATCAAAATGATTTAACAACAAATCAACAAACTCAATTGAAAGAAGAAAAAAGAATGAAAATCAAGTGCTTTTTGTTATCTAATCTACATTGGATATATCATTTTTTCCCGTATAGCTAGTATGAAAAAGTCAAATGATGCATGGGTGGCCCTACAAACTACATACCAAGGATCGAAAAAAATAAGGTTGGTAAGAATTCAAACCCTTTGAAGAGATTCTGAAAGTTTAAGTATGAAGGAATCGATTCTATTCAATATTTTATTACTATGTCTCAAAGTATTGTGAACCATCTTAAAACTCAAGGGGAAAGTGTCACAGAGCAAAAATTGTAGAAAATATTTTAAGATCTCTTCCTCTAAAGTTTGATCCAAAGTGGTCATAGCCATTGAAGAAAGTAAAGATCTAACCACATTTAAATTTGCAGAGTTGATAGGTTCTTTTTAATCTCATGAGGAGCGTATGCAACGTTCTACAGTGAAGCTAGTTCAAGCCTTCCATTCTACTATAAGAATTGAAGAAAAATATAGAACCCCTTCTCAATCAAAAAAATCTCAAGGGGAGTCTTCTACATCTATAGGTCATGGCAGAGGAAGAGGAATATGAAACAAAAGAGGAAGAGGAATAATTTCTATGGATTAGATAAGCATCCAGTGCCAATATTGTGAAAGGTATGGACACTATGAATCTGAATGTAGAAAGAAAAAATATGATTTGAATAAGTCAAGAGCCAACTATATTGAAGAATCTTTTGAAGAAGCAATTTACACTCTAACTTCCTTGCTTGAAATTTGGAAAAAGAACCTCAAAAGGATGTTTGGTTCTTGGATAGTGGTTGCTCAAATCATATGACAGGTAAATCTAATCTCTTTGTCAAATTAGATGAATCTGTAAGGAGTCAAGTAAAATTTGGTGATGATAAAGAGGTTGATGTAATGGGAAAAGGTACCCTTGCAATGAAAAATAAGCAAGCAGAAACTACATTTATTCATGACACTTTGCATATGCCCAAATTACAACATTATCTTTTAAGTATTGGGCAGCTTGTACCAAAAAATTACAAGGTTGTGTTTGAAGATAACTGCTACAAAATATTTGATAAATCAGCTAATCATTATCTTGTAGCAAAGGCTTGTATGATAGAGAATAGATTATTTCCTCTCACTTTAGATTCCACTAAGATGCATGTCCTCAAGGAAACCACAAATGATTCGTGGTTATGGCACCAACAGTATGCTCATTTGCATTTTCAAGGATTAAGTTTGCTTCATAAGAAAGGCATGGTGAGAGGAATTCTTGCAATTCAGGAAAAAGAAGAAGTTTTTTCAAGGTGTGCACTTGGTAAGCAACATCGAGACAATTTTCCGGTGAAAAAATCATGGAGGAAAAATATCCTCTAGAGCTTGTGCATAGTGACATTTGTGGTGACATGCAAGAGGAATATTTGGGTAATAATACTTACTTTCTAAAATTTATTGATGATTTCTCATGCTACACATGGGTTTATTTTCTTAAGCAGAAAACTGAGGCATTTGGATGCTTCAAGCATTTTAAGGCTATCAGAGAAAACCAAAGCAGTATTCTCTCAAAATACTCGAGAACAAATAAAGGGGGACAATTCAATTCCAATGAGTTTGCTGATTTTTGTAATATTCTTGGAATTAAGAAACAACTTACGGTAGCTTATACCCTACAAACAGTTCATGGAATTGTAGGAAGAAATAACCATACCATTATGGAGATGGCACGAAGTATGTTGCAGTCCAAAACCTTCCTAATTGCTATTGGGAAGTTGCAAATAAGAGTAACCACAACTTATATTTTGAATCAAATCCCAACAAAATTGTTTGTAATATCACTCCTAAGGAAGCCCTGGAGTGGACAAAGGCCCTCAAGAGCTCACTTTCATGCATTTGGTTTCCATGAATATGTTCATGTTCAAGAAAATAAGTGGAAGAAGTTGGATGAAAAATCCCAACTTTGTATCTTTGTGGGCTATTCAGATTTCACAAAAGGATACAAATTCTATAATCCTAACACAAGGAAATGGATTATTAGTCGAGATGTGGTTTTTGATGAAGGGGGAGTATGGCAATGGCAAAAAGGAGTTCAACAAACTACACCAATCATCATGGGTATTGAATATGTTCAAAAAATTCCTCCTCTCCCCACAAGATTAAGTGGAAGTTCAAGCCCCAGTTCACCAAGTTCCTCTTCATGTGATAGTTCTAGTCCACAATCAAGTCCAAGTTCTTCACAAAAGGTATGAAGTTTAAATGAAATTTATCGAAAGAGTTCTAATGTGAATCCAATTGAAAATATTTCTTTGTTTAGTACCAATCATGTTGACCCTTTAGTGTATGAAGAAGCCATGATAGAACAAGTATGGATTGATGCTATGAATGAAGAGATGCATGCAATTGATAAAAAAACACATGGGAATTAGTGCAACTTCCTAAAGATAAGCAAGTGATTGGTGTCAAATGGATTTATAAGGTGAAATATCATGTTGATGGTTCTATGAATAGACACAAGGAAATATTAGTCGACAAGGGATTTTCATAAACGCCTAGAGTATATTATTTAGAGACTTTCTCTCCAATTGCAAGATTTGATACAGTCGAGATTATATTGGCTATTATTGCACAACACAAGTGGCCAATCTATCAGATGGATGTAAAATTAGCCTTCCTAAATGGTTTTATTGATGAGGAAATCTATATGGAATAACCTATTGGTTATGAAATTCTAGGAAAAGAACATTTGGTTTACAAGCTAAAAAGGGCTCTCTATGGGTTGAAGCAAGCACCTTGTGCTTGGTATGCAAGGATTGACAGTTATTTCTTGAAGAAAGGATTCATTCAAAGTTCCTCAGAGCCAACCCTCTATATCCACCATCTAGGTAATGATATTCTATTTATTTTCCTTTATGTTGATGATCTCATTTATACAGGTAATAGCCCATCTCTCATGGAGAAATTTCAAGTAGAAATGAAACAAGAATTTGAGATGTCAAATCTGGGACTTATGCATTATTTTCTTGGAGTAGAGGTGCAACAACAATCTGAAGGTATATCCATTTCTCAAACCAAGTATGTGGTTGATCTATTGAAGCGGTTTAGAATGATGTCATGCACTGCAGTTGCCACTCTTGTTGCCCTTGGTGAAAAATTAACCAAGGAATATGCAAGTTCCAAAGTAGATGTTACTTTATACAGAAGTTTGGTTGGGAGCCTCATGTACCTCACTACCACGAGACCTGATATTATGTATGTTGTGAGCCTTATCTCTCGATTCATGCAGGATCCACATGAGTCTCATTGGCGTGCTGCAAAAATAATTTTAAGGTATGTGAGTGGTACACACAATTTTGGCATTCATTATTCTCCCACACATAAGTTTGAGCTATGTGGTTACACAGATTCTGATTGGGCTGGTTCATTGGATGATAGAAAATCAACATCTGGTTATATTTTATCACTTGGTTCTGGAGTTGTCTCATGGAGTAGTAAAAAGTAGGCAACCATCGCTCTCTCTTCCGTAGAAGTAGAGTATATTGCAGCAGCAACAACAGCTAGTTGTCAAGCCATATGGATTAGACGGATTTTGGAAGATTTGCAATTGGTTCAAGAACATCCAACCACTATTTACTATGATAATAGTAGTACCATTGCAATGACCAAAATTCAGTGTTTCATGCTAGATCAAAGCACATTGAGATTCGACATCACTTCATTCGAGACTTAGTTCAAGATGGGACAGTGGAATTACAGTTTTCCCTACAACGGAGCAAGTTGCTGATATTTTTACCAAAGCTCTACCTACAGCCAGTTTTGTTTCTTTGAGGAATCAGTTGGGACTCATCCCGTTGCTCATGCAGGGGGAGATTGAAGGATGCATGATCAGCGCTGCAAACTCTGCAGTCATCCTCAGTTCCACTGCAAATTTTTCCATTAATTAGTTTGTTCTTTCAGTTAATAACTGCAGCATCTTTCAATTATAGTTTCTTAGCATGATTGATGCCTTATTTTTAGGATCTTCTTTGAGTTCATCTTCTATTTTCTGCTCATGCTCTGCCTAATAAACTGTTGCAGATTGCTTTAAATAAATCTTTGTATTTTCAGAATGGTACGCACAACAAGAAGGAAAAAGACAGTTTGAATAAAACAAATACTTTATTCTTTCTCTCAGCTTTGTTGTTCGCTCACTTTGTGAGCAGATTTATTGTTATTATTATTGCAGATATATTGTTGTTCTTATTTTGATCAGTATAGTATAAGAACAGAGTTTTAAAATCTAACTAGAAACAAATCTCTAAGGGAACTGCAAATTACGAATACAGACATAGAGGTTACAAATATGCTAGATGAAAAATTCAACCAGACCTCAAACTTACTAGGGTCAAACACCATGATGAAAACTAATTAAGGAAACTCTTAAAATTTACTGTACAAATAGAAGGAGCAATCAAGATTTTCATCAAATGCCAATGTTAGTTGTCCAATCATTTTTAAAGCAGGAAAACAAATTTGCAAGAGTAAAACGGCATACCTGGCTTTCAAGAGGATCTGTTTCTCGAGAAATGACCTCCTGCAAACTCAAAACTATGAAACATGCAGCGACAATTGGATCTGCATTCATGTGTTGAAATGCTGCATTCCTGCCTTTGCCATCTATTGTTGCTTCAAACCTACCTGTTGCAGCATATTAATGGGCCTGGTCTTGAGGATATGGTGCCAATTGGCGATTCAGGATCAACATGCATTCCAAAAATAGCTTCAGCATCTGCAAGTGCACCTTCTTTGGACATAAGAGCTGCACTTTCTCCCCTTCTTCTGCAGGTTGGAATATGAGTCTCACAGTGCCCTTCAATGTTAGATTACAACCGAAGCATGAATTAAGCATGATAAACAGTAGTAGCAGAAGTAAAGAACAAAATCATAACAAATGGATCAAATTGGAAATAAGTAATGACTTCCCAGATTCTCATAAACAGGTGTATAATATAATAAGCAACGTACTCAATTCTTCATTACTATCCATTTTTACAAGCATGGTGTATCAAGTTCCCAAAGCAAGCCCACAGATTAACTACTAAGAAGTGGAAGAATTGACATTATCAGCTTTACAGAAAACTAGACAGAGACAAGTATATCTTTGAAATATAGAAAGTAGGATTACTACACCAAAGCAAGCCTAGAGAATCGATAAACTACTAAGAAGTGGAAGAATTGACATTATCAGCTTTACAGAAAACAAGACACACAAGTATAACTTTGAAATATAGGAAGTATAGTTACAACACTATAAAAATCACGGGAATCCATAATTATGGTTAAAAACTAGCAGTTGTTCCTAAAGGCACAAAACAAGCCGGAAAGGAGATAAAACTGTCACCACTTTCTCTGCTCCAACAAAAAAAAATTCAAAACCTGAAACAAAAGCACCTGTGAATATTTCATTTTTTCCGGGTATGCAGAGTGAATAAAGAGTTTGCATATCATCGAAGAGCCTAACAACCTAGATTTATCAGTAATAGAAAATCATAAATGTAAACAAAAACTGAGTATCAGCAAATCGTAAATGTAAACAAACAAATGAGTATCAGCAAATCATAAATGTAAACAAGAGGGCTGTCACCAAAAATGCTTGTAAATCATTCTTGAACAAAGAAAATCATGCACAATCAAGATTTAGTCAAACTGACTGCTTTAACGGCTTCTGCAGAAGCTCTATGACCACCACCTGTATCACTCATAAAAATAAGAACAGTCTTAGTGAATTCCGCAGCTACATGCATAAGCTCCATTGAATCTCTCTGCAAATATTATTGCACAGCTGAATTCTCATCTGAGATAAAATGGGCAGACACTTTGATAATCGCACCATTAAACAACAATCAAGAAGAGTTTAGCACGCCAGGTGAAGAGAAAGCAGGTGCCATCTGCAGGGCAGCATAGACCTGAATCTCCGCAGAAGATAAATGGTTGTTTTTGTGCTCAGTGTCATGCACTATTTCATGCCAAAACTGATTTTTAGAATATTTGATATGCTGCTAGCATCTCGTCAGATCCACTCAAACACGTCATAACTACCACGTTTCTTCTTGTATGTCATTACCACTACTATCTGTTTCATCATTAATGTCTTCAGTTTGTTCAGGCGACCGCTAAATATGCCATGCATGCTAGCAGTTTTTATTTTTCCTCAGTTTCAGAAATTAATTTCTTTACATATTCCGATGTCTGTTGGAATAATTTGTACAGAAGAAACTCGTTCCAACAAAATCCTTCGTAAGAAATTGAATCAGCAAAAGGAATAATGAGTAATGAGTAATTAAATATTTCCCCCGCGAACGTGCGTGAGGGATAGGTAGATCCGAATGAGGGAGCACGCGAACAATTTCTTTGCCCGTCTTTGTCTCTTATTTCTCTCTAGTGGCTTGTTTTCCTTCAATTGTATCCAACAACGAAGGTCGTTGCATATATGCATCAATGTACACACATTGCAGGGATCGGCTTCAACGGTGGATTGGTTTTATCCGTTTTTGATCTGACATCTGCGGAGACATCTTCGACTGGACAGCAAAGAATTTTAACCATACATATATTTATACAAACACCTAATGAAATGAATGCATGGTATTTTTTTTGCCTTCGCCATATTATAGAGATGTAATTCTAGTATAATATTGATATTTGATACAAATATAAAAGAAAGTTTTGATTTATTTCAAGAGTTTTTAATATTTGATTATGTATATTAATAAAAAAATTATATAAATCTATATGAAAGAAGAGTGTCATATTCTATGTATACAAGTCGGAAGAGATGGTGATTTCAAAAAGTTGCAAATAATTTACGGCTAAAAACGAAAAACATGTAAATGGCCGTCAAACTTGAGAACTTGTACACAAGCCTACCACGTGCCCTTGTTTTTTATTTGATAGTCGAGGAAACTTAAGGTAATTTCATACTTAAATTATAATTGTCTAAGTCTCACTATTCTATTATTGAAGATGGAGGAGGATATATAACAATGAAGTGCGAATATTTGTGAACTGCCCATTAAGTTGTTCGTCCTATTAATGACATGCAATGTGCTTGGCAACATGGAAGTTAGTTCTTCAGGAAAGTGCCAATTCTCTCACAGGTACTTTGTTACCAAGAAATGCTTAGGACCTTGCCTGTTTCTGCCTTGAAACGTTTAGGAAAACGTGAAACAGGTATGAAATGCCACCGAAATGTCGTGGAAACCTCTCTGAGACGTTTTCCCCACTTTTTAATTTTTAAAGCATCATAACTTCAAAATAAATACCTTCATTTATTGCACCTAAACTTAATCTACCTACCTAAACTTGCTAAAGACACTTCCTAAAAGCTATATAATGACATCTTGGGTCCATTCTAAATCACACTTCCTAAAGCTATATTGATGAAGAAGAATCGAGATCTTTTGCACAAGGGATGGAGAGTGGAGCTAGTGGTGTTCATGGAGATGACTATGAGGAAAATTTAAATGATATATTCTAGAATCTAGATTATTATCATGTATATGTGAAACATTGAAATTATAACCATGTTGAATGATGCCTTTTTCAAAATTCAAATTTCAATGAATACTAAATATTTTGAGCGCTTTATCAATTATCTCTTATGGTCCATGGAGTACAATTATAAAATGAGTACTATATATATATATATATATATATATATATATATATATATATATATATATATATATATATATATATATATATATATTGCACGTGGCTGCGCATTTCCGCCATAAGATTTCATATCCAAGGTTTTTTTTTTAAATTTTGTTTCAGGCGTTGCTTGTATCTCCGCTTTCTCGTTTTCTAGCAACATATTCATATTCATTTGATTTTAGCATCTAGAAAGCAAAACTAACAATTGATTTTCTGAGATTTCCATAGTTAGACATATTGCAAATTTTATCTAGAAAAAACTGTGTAAGAGTTTAGAGAAGTCCAACATTTCGGGTCACAAATCTGGACCCATCATCAAGGAAAAACAAAATAAAGTGAAATGATAAGATTGCTGAAATTAATTTCTTTAATAAATAATAATTAGGAGGAAAATATTAGCAATTTGCCGAATAAGAATAGAGAAAGGTAAAAATAATGAACAAAGGAGGAAAAATTTTAGATAAAAGTTTTTAATAATAAATTAAGATAAAATCAAAACAAAATTTATCAAAGTAAAAGATTATTATTAATTAATTATCACATATGTAACTAATTATGCAAAAAAGGGGGGGACAAGGAAATAAATTAAGAGTAAATTATCAAACGAAATGACTTAATCCTAATCACTTCTTTATAGCATGGAAAGGAAGCACAAAGTGAACAAACAACAAGAGGTAAATTCGGTGGAGCAGAAATATAGTTTCCAACAAACTAGACAAAATAGATGAAAAGAAAAAATATGATTAAAACAATAGAAATATACTAGCTATTTAGGAGGTTCAGAACTGAATGGTTTCTAGGTGTTGCTCAAAACCAACCTCTATCCCTAATTAAATTATTATCATGGTGCATAATTTCAATGGATTCACGGAGATGTCTTTTTGACAAAATTTGCTTGTAGGCGACAACCAAACTCCGAGTCCATACCGGATAAGCGTGCTTAGTATTAAGAGAATGTGCTCCAATGCGTAACGCCAATATGGTCATATATAATATCTTCATCATGTTCCTTAATCTCTGGGTCTTAATCGACTCTCCCTCGTTTACCAATGTAAGGTTTACTACAAGAACATTTAATCATATATACACAATTGAAGTTACTCTCGATTTTATCCTTGAGAGAATTAAGGTTACTTTTTACGTAAGGTTTGGGAAAGAAATGTCATAACGATGCTTTTTTTATTTATAATTATAGCAATTTTTAGTGGTGTTCTTTAATATAGGTAGGAAGGATTTTTATCGAGTATGGGAAATTAATTTTAGGATCGAGAAGGATTACAAACATTCTTAAATGTATTTAAAATCAAAAATCATTATAACCATTATTCTTGAAAGCACCTTTAGAAAGGTGGGACAACTCATGATCAAAGTGGCTCGATATCATAAATCCTCATGGCTCTAGAGGTAAGATTTTCTTTGGGTCACCTGCTTTTTTGGGAAGGGGTGGATGGTGGGATTCTCGCCTTCCTGAGATAACAATCTGTTGTGCACTTTCCTTCTAAAACCCTTAAGAGTGAGAGTGCCATTTCTTTTTCTTTTTTACGCAAGATATCAAAGAAAGGGGATAGAATCCGCTATATAGAGGTAGTAGTTGGTTTATTTGGAAGCCTCATGATTTATCATGATAGATCGAGGATGGATCCCTGATACAGTATGAGCTCATTGTTTAGTGGACATCACCAAAAAGTGTGTTTGAAGTAAGAAGGCTGATTAGGTTAGTAAGTTTTTACAAGAATCTCATTAGGAAACTTTAGTGGTTACACTAGGACCTATCACAAAAACAATGAAAGGTGATAGGAAAAGAGTTTATTTGAATTATGGAAGCAAAACATAGCTTTGAGATTTTCAAGAACAGAAGCTGAAAACGGCTTCCAAAGTATCTCCCCGGATTTTAATAAAGTGGTATTTCATGTCGATTGTGGATGCTAGAGGGACAACAAGCTTGCGTGTTTTGAATAAGAATAAGTCCATTGTTTACTCGAAAGTGACAAGTCGAGTGAAGCTATAAAAATAATGTTTATAATAAAGAATTTTATGCAATTTTTCACACACAACAAGAAGTGGAGGCACTATTTTACATCGAAGGAGTTCATTTTATTCATGAACCACCAAGCTTGCAGACTGTCAGAACAATCAGGTGGTAAGTTAAATCAAAAGCACGTGGAAGTGGGTTGGAGTTTCTTCAAAGTTACTTCATTTTTTTCAAGCATGTGAGCAGGTAAAGTCCAATAAATTTGCCGATGCACTAATCGGGAGATGTCTCCTCTTCTGGAAGAGATGAGAGTGAGGAAGTAGTTGGGTTTGATCTATAAAGATAGTTATATAAAGAAGATCAAATTTTAGGGAAGGATGGATAACCTCGAAGAACCCAACTCAACATGTATAGAACTCCTTAGTTGGATTTCTTCATGTAAGAAGGTTGTCGATTGCTTCAAAGGGTGGTGATTATGTATACCTTGCGGCCTCAACGATAAAAATTTGATAAGACGGAAACATACTTCGAGGTTTAGCTAGTCACTTCGGAGTCAGATAAACATCGTGTAGTCATGGTGAGAGTTACCGTAAAAATGATCGATGTGAATTCCTTTATAAAACTTGTAAATTCTACAACACACTAAGGGAAAATGTAAAAATAGAGGTCAGTATCAGCCATTTCAATACTAGAATGACCGTGGGAAGATGTGGAGCATGGATTTCACTCAAGCTGCCAAGAACTCCAGAAAGGAAATGACTCTATCTCATGCTTGTCGTGGATATGTTTTAAAGGATGGAATACTACATAGCTTGCGAAAAAGAGTAGCAATGCTTACCCATGTCAGCAGTTCGATACATGAAGAGGAAAGGTTGTATTGTTTTCCATAGCACTGTCTCAGATGAGAGATACAAAAATTTGTGGAATGATTTTTTGGTAACACTTTGAAATATCCCTTTATAGGACAAGTATCTATAAAATTATGGTTTTTCCTGAAACCCTTATGACAAAAAAACACTAAAAACTGATTTTAATTCATACCACAATATATCGGAATCAGAAAAATAGAAAACACTCGACAATACCTAGAAGTATATTTCACTTAACCTAAGTACAATGAAATAAAAATAAAAATTTGGAATTTATTTTATTTA
>CM031237.1:809361247-809496853 GCA_018340775.1 Taxus wallichiana var. yunnanensis
ACATTTACCCACATTTAGAGGGATGTCATTTGAAGACCCTGACCAATTTTTGTTTGAGTTCAAGGTACTATGTCAGACCTATGACTATAAAATAGATAATCAAAAACTCAAGTTGTTTCCATCCACTCTAAAGGATGCAAAGCAATGAGGTGGTTCATGGGATTACCATCCAACTCTATTACCACTTGGGCACAAATGGAAATGCCTTCCTAGAAAAATACCAGGATTATTGTAGAGGGAGAAATAGGAAGGAAGAATTCTTCAAAATCAAGCAGGAGGAGGATGAAAATATAGAAGACTATTTAGATAGATTCCTCTTTGTGAGAAAAAGGTGTGGATTTGTACTTCAAGAGGAGTTAAGTAAAACCATTTTTCTTAAGGTTTGGATGATGAATCTAGGGAAGCCCTTAACTTGATAGGAGGTGGAGACATTGATCAATTAAGGATGAATGAAATTAAGGAGATTTGTAGAAGCTATTCCAGAACAAGGGGTGGACCTAGAAAAGGAAAATTGGTGAAAAGTCTGAATCCAAATATGAACAAACTAATGGATGAGTTAGCAAACTTTAAAACAGACATTTTAGTTCAATTAACCTCTACTATGGATGGATTACAAGCTAAAGAAAATGCCAAAACTAAACCATTGGCTATGTATTGTCCTAGATGTAGGAAGAAGCATGCAATAAGAGAATGTCCTTTAGATAAAATAGAAATATGTCTTATCTATGAATCTAAAGAACATGATACTGATGTTTTTTCTCTACTCCCATCATAAATAATCAAGCTTAAACAAACCAGTACATCATCCACAATAGAAGAATTGAATTTTGTTTAGAGACAACCTCACCAAGGGCAGTTTATGCCAAGATCAGTTCCTAATCCCTGGACGATGCCATGGGTTGCTCAGATAGTACCAAAAATTGGGGACAACCACCTTGGGTACCTCAACCAACATGGAACCCTTAGGATTGGGAAAGTCAAGCTTGGTATGCTTAGGGACATCAAAAACCATGGGCTGGTCAAGGAAATCCTTATGCTTGGTCACAACCTAGATGGAACCCTAGTAATTATGCTCAAGGAAAAACATATCCAAATTAGAATCAACAGGCCATCATGGGATCCCCACAGAATTCACAAACTGAGAATATAGTCCAAATGCAAATACTAACACAACTAGTAGCAAACCCAAGAAACAAACAAATAACTCTTGTTTATGGAATAGAACCAGAAAAATCAGTTGATCTAAATGCCATGGATTGTAAGGATATTCAAACTAGATCTAGGAAAATAATTAGCAGTCCACCTATTATAATCACTAAAATGACAGAAGAAAATGAAACCCCTAGTATTATTGTTCCAAAAGAGGATATAAAAAGAAAATAAAAGGAGCCAGATAGCGACACTACTGAGACTCCATTTCTAGAGAGATTTAAAGAAGCTATAGAAACCAAGGAGTCTGAATTGGTACAGGAACTAAGGAAATTGAATATTGAAATACCACTATTACAAGCAATTAAGGACATTCTAGAATTGAACAAATTAATCAAAATGTTATGTTTGAAAAATCCTGGAAGGAAGAAATAGTACCCCAAGACTATCAAAGTAGATGGGAAACTTGTTGATTTATTAGGAAAAATTTTACTTCCCAAATACGGAGATCCTGGAAGTCTGTTATTTCTGTCTCTATAGGAATAAGGATATACATAATGTTTTGGTAGATTTGGGAGCAGCTATAAATGTAATGACAGTGGACACTTTGAAAACATTACCATTAATGGGTATACAACCTACTAATACCATATTACAGATGGCAGACCAGTCTGTAGCAAAACCAGAAGGGATTATTGAAGACGTGGCGGTTATGGTGGAGTCATGGGAATATCCAGTTGACTTCCTTATACTACAGCCAAAAGGTAAAACATTGGGTTATCCCATTATTTTGGGTAGACCATGGTTAGCTACAATTGTTGCCTTAATTGATTATAAGTCAGGTGATATGAAAATCTCGAATGGTAAGAACTCTAAGAAAATTTCCTTATATCCTTTTGCATGACCTTTTATTGACAATCAAGAACAATTGTGGGTTGATTCTCTTGATACTAATAACAAAAAATTTGTCTTCTTTGGCTATGATCACATTACAGGATCATGTAAGAGAAGTAGAAGAGATGATTAATCCACCATTGAATGAGCACTAGTTGTCCTCGAAGCAAAAATATGGAAAACCTCGCGACTATAGTTCTAGAACCTGTGAACTTAGTTTGGAACCACCACATTTAGTTCGGAACCACCACATTTAGTTCCTGGAACCACCATATTTAGTTCTAGAATCACGACAACAATGGTTCTCTGTGATTGGAAATAATTTCACTCAGAGGAATGATATTTCTTGTGGGGAGAGGAAGAATCAGTAGCTTTAGTTTCAAATACATCAAGGAGTGGTGAAGAATTTCTAGAAAGTAGCAGTGATGAAGAGTTTGACCTACAAAGAGATAAGTATCATAATTCTCATTATTGTCCTTTTTCCAGTATTTGTCTCAAGGAACTTTTGGAGATGTTGCTACATATCATATGTTGTTACCACATGCATGTCCACTAAATACTTTAATGGAACCCTTTCAACAAATTAGTTCATCACACATTGGAACCAAGCATGTTGAGATTCAACTGGGTAAAACTTTGAACATTAACATTGGTTGAAGGATGATGAAGAAGCTAAATTGTTTGATGTTCTAAAAAATCATACTAAAGATTTTCTTGGGATTACAAAGACATGAAGGGAATTCACCCAAGTATCTGGCACTCATCACATCTATACTGAAAACATTAAACTAGTTAGGAAGCCTCGAGAAGGATTAACCTAGCCTTAAGGGATATAGTCAAACAAGAAATTGAAAAACTATTACAAGTAGGTTTTATCTACCCTATCTTAGATAGTCAGTGGGTATCTCCTCTTATAATTGTTCCTAAAAAGAATGGAAAATGGAGAATATGTGTTGACTATAGGGAACTGAACAAAGCCACACTGAGAGATTATTTTCCCTTACCATTCATAGATCAAGTCCTAGACAACCTTTCAAGTAAACAATACTTTTCCTTCTTGGATGGCTTTAGTGGATACAATCAAATCAGAGTTTCTGCTTGAAGATTAGGACAAAACTACATTTACATGTCCATGGGGTACCTTTTCCTATAGGGTGTTACCATTTGGCTTATGCAATGCTCCTGCAACTTTCAGAGAGTTGTACTTGCAATCTTTGTTGATCTAACAAATGATTGTGTTGAGGTATATATGGATGACTTCACTATACATGGAGATACATTTGATGATGCTTTGAGAAATATGGATAGAGTGTTAACAAGATGTGAACAACACAATCTATCTCTTAGTGATGAAAAGTGTTTAATGATGGTTGATGAGGGGATTGTATTAGGACACCATATTTCAAAAAGAGGAATTCAGGTTGATCAAAACAAAATTAGGATCATTTCAGATTTACCTATTCCTCAAAACCCCACAGATATCAAGTCATTTTTAGGACATGTTGGGTACTATAGGTGCTTTATCAAAGATTTCAGTAAAATTGTTGCCCCCATGTTTAATTTTCTAACCAAGGATTGTGAATTTATTTGGGATGAAAAGTGTCAACATGCTTTTGAAGAAATTAAAGAAAAATTAATCACTTACCCCAATATTGAGAGGACCTAATTGGGAAAATCCATTTCATATCCAAATAGATGCCTCAAATAATTCCATTGGTGTAGTTTTGGGACAGAAAGATGAAGAAGGAAAAATGTATGCTATTTATTATCTTAGTAAAAATCTTACTCCCACTGAAAAGAATTACACCACCACTGAAAAAGAATTTCTTGTTGTGATTTATGCAATCAATAAATTCAGACATTACATTACAGGGTACAAAATATTTGTACACACAGATCATTCAACAATTAAATATTTAATGAACAAACTAGTGGTTGGAGGAAGAATAATTAGATGGTTATTACTTTTACAAGAATTTGATATTACCATTGTGGACAATCCAGGTAAATCTAATGTGGTAGCTGATTTTTTTGTCAAGACTAACCACTACAGGGGAGCAAGATCAAGTCAAGGATAACTTTCCAGATGAACAACTATTTTTATTTCAGAGTTACACCATGGTTTGTTGATATGGAAAATTATCTTTGCAAAAGGAAGTTTCCTCCTTCTTTCACTAAGAAACAAATAAAGAAGTTAATCAAAACTAGTGCACAATTCAAATGGTTAAATGGAATGTTATTTAAATGTGGTCTTGATTTGGTTTTATGTAGGTGTGTAAGAGAAGATGAAATCTTTGACATCCTCGAGCATGTCATGATGAACCAAGTGGAGGAAACTATTCAAGTGAAAAGAACAACTCATAAGATACTTGGCACTAGTTATTATTGGCCATCTCTATACAAGGATGTGAAGAGATATATCAAGCGGTGTGATCCTTGTCAAAGGATGGGACAACCAACTTTCACCAATGAAATGCCTCTTCAACCTCAAGTAGTGATTGAACCATTTGAGAGATGGGGATTGGATTTTGTTGGTCCCTTTAATCCTCCTTCACAAGGAAAGGAATATATTCTTGTGTGTACTGACTATGTGACAAAGTGGGTAGAAGTGTATGCATTGACAAATGCCACTAAAGAAGTAGTTGTTGATTTCCTTTGGAACATAATTATGGTAAAGTTTGGAGCACCAAGGAGCATAGTTTCATATCAAGGACCACAATTTATGTCTAATATGATCCAATATTTCACAATGTATTACCAAATCAATCATAGGAATTCATCTCCTTATCACCCACAATCAAATGGACAAGTTGAAGTAACAAACAGAGAATTGGAAAACATCCTTACCAAAACAGTTGAAGTTGGGAGAAAAGATTGGGTAAAGAGACTACCTGAAGCTGTCTGGGCTTATAATACAACTTGGAAAACTACAACAAGGTTTTCACCATATGAGTTAGTCTATGGGAAAAATCCCTTGTTGCCCATTGAGTTTGAACTATAGACATTGAGGAAAACAGTTAAGGTGGGTATTGAGTTAGATGTAGCTCAAAAGGAAAGAATCCTTCAACTCAATGAATTGGATGAATTGAGGATGGAAGCACTTCACAAACAAGATAATCCAAGATCAAAGGAAGCAATGGCATGACACACATATCAAGAAAATTCAATTCAAAGTAGGAGACTAGGCATTGTTGTTTGATTCTAAGTACAAATAATTCAAGGGAAAATTAAGAACCTAGATGGTTGGGACCCTATCAAATTGAGAAGATATTCGACAATGGTTCTATTCAATTACTTCCCATTGATGGAAACAGAAGAACACTCTTGGTCAATGGACATAGGCTAAAACTCTATAGGAAGCCTCCCACTAAGGATGAATTCTTGAGGAAGATTGAAGCAGACAAAGAATTTGATCATATGGAAGAACCCAGTTCTTCCAAAATGATCAAATAACTAGATGATAGATCCAAAATAAAGGGAAGAAAATGAAAACCAAGTAAATGGCATTTTCTTCCCCAAAAAAATAAAAATAAAAAATATGGCAAAAAAATAAAAAAATATTAAAAAATTTTCTCTGAATTAGAAGGTCAATTGAAAACCAGTAATGGCGGTTGACCTCCTCATTTGGCTAATTCAAATAAAAGGGAATTCTTTGGAATTATCAACTATCTTATCTAACCATTTTTTTCCACTTGTAGGAATGATGAGTCATCATAACAAAGGATTACATCATCAAGGATGGTAATTATATCTTTTAACTTATTTAGGGTTAGATTAAAAGTTTGCATGTGTGATTAGACTTGATTTAAAAGTTGGTATGATGAGTCATCTATTTATACATTATGATTAAAAGTGAGTAATCATGAAGATGATTTGGATGGAATAAGTGGCGGCATAGTTATCATGATATAATCATTAGTGAAAAAACAGTCAAATGAAATAGTTGCGAGAGAAATTTTGAGGAAGAAGAAGTGAATTAGGCTTGTGGAACAAAAGAGAGTTCATGAGTGAAAAAGTTATGCTAAGAAAAGGAAAAGAGGAAAGAAGTGAAAAAAATTATGAAAAGATCCAAAAAAAAATTCATTCTTTGAGGAAATTGAATAATAGAATAAAAGATGGAAAATAATGACTCCTCTGGACCAAGCCATGGAGATGGAAAAGAGATGGAAAAATTTTCTTGAGAGAAGATTTTCAAGAATTTTTCAAACCATCAAATGGCATTATCACATGAAGAGGAAGAGTTGGCATCTAGAGATGAAAAGGTAAATTTTCTTTGATAGAAGAAGAATGCTCAACTCCCAATAAATTAGAGGAAGAAGAAAACAAGGTTAAAGGAATTTGTTTTGTCTAGAGTAAAGCGAAAGCTCATTATCAGGGAAAAGGATGAGGAATTGGATTTCCTCAAACTCAAATTAGAACAGAGGGAAAAGCTCATTGGAGAGCTAACAACTCAGCTTGCAGTTAGGACTGAGGAATTATCAGTAATTAAAAAATAGCTGATAGAGAAAGAGGAAGAATGTCAAACTTCTAGAAAATAGAATGTTGTGTCCATAGTCTCTGCACAGACTGAGTTAACTTATTTTCCACTCAAACAACTATGGAATGACACTTGTAGGGAACTCAGAGAAGCTAAAACATCAAATGAAGATTTGAAGACCAAGATGGAAGAAGAAAAGAAGGAAAGAAAAGAGTGGGAAGAAAAATTTTATAAGGAAGAAGGAAAAAATATAAATGTCTTGCAAAAATACATATGGTCTGCATTATGAGTGAAAAATTGCTTTTACTGGGAGGCCCTCTCCTACATATAGTGTGTTTTTAGAAGAACAATTCATTCATTGACAAGTATGTCAAGGATTGCATGTGGACTTCCACATGAACTAAAAGATGAATCTAAATTCATGAAAACTTATTCTTTAGCCAGTCCTGAGTAGAAAAATCTTCTGTGTGAATTCTATCTTTGTAATCTGATGCTAGAAAAAACAGGATTTATGATCAATTTGTATGTGGGGGAAAGTCATCTCAATGCATTTGTCTCTATTCTACAAAACCAGATTGCATGGAAGGAAAGGGATTCTGAGTTTTTATTGAAAGCTAGCTCAACTGGTCTCTGCATGAGAGCTCACTATGGTAAACCTTTTGCCTTCTTCATACATTTTAGAACTCATGCCTTTGATGAACGATTCAAGACACATTATTTTCCAGCTTACAAAAAAGTATTGATACCTTTACCTCCTATGAGGAGGAGAAGTTTGAAGATATTTATGAGGGATGCTCAAAAAGGTGGGAACTTCTTATGGTTTCCTTGAGAAGAAGGGAAGTAATATCCCCTACAAATCTGATCTGGAGTTTAGAAAGAGCAAAATATTTATGCACAATAATTCCTCATATCAATGAGACCTATGGGAAAATATGGATGGGAATGTGAACAAGGCCCCCTCTACTTCTCACCCCCATGTCTCCTTGGAAAAATAGAGAACCTCAAGATCCTACTCAATTTGAAGAGTGGCAGAGGAAAATAGAAGTAGGAGTAGGGTACAATACCTCTAAGTTTAAGCATTGGAAGATCCAGTTTTCAGCCATTTGATCTGAGCAATCAAATGGAATGTAGAACATATAACCCCACTTTTGAAGAATGAAGTTTGTAAAGGGACTTACAAACAAGTAAGTTTAGGGGAAATGATGAGGCCAAAATATGCCCGTTAAATGTATAATAAATGATCTCATCTTACTCTCCTTTTTATTAAGTTTGATTGCATTTTGTGACTTTTATTTGATCTGATATGAGTTAGGATGTAATTGTCCATCTTTTGATTGATTGTGATTCTAATGTTTAAAATCTGAAATTCTGATGAAGTGTGTTTGAAATTCAGTTTTGTAATAAAGCGTAGGTCTAATCAGTCGAAGAAATGAAGTATGTAGCATTCAACATGTTTTCGGTAGCATCTATTCCAATACTGACTTAGTTCTAGAACTTCCAAGCTAGTTTTCCAGAACTCCATTACATAGTCATCATCTAGTTCTGAAACTTTCAGACTTAGTTTCGGAACTCCAGTATTTAGTTCCAGAATTTTGGACTTAGTCCGAAACTCCTGGGTATAGCTCCAGAAACTCTCATGGTTTTGATCCTTAATGATTTCCTATGGTTTGGAACTTCTCTAAAGTTCCAAAAAACTGATGAAATTTATCTATTCTAACCACATCCAGTGATTTAGCATCAATGACCCTTTCAATCAGGAAAGGATGAGAAGATTTCCAATCGTAGATCTAGGGATAGTTATCTTATACTCTCGATCAGCCACAATCGAGTCAGCATCTATTCTAGGCATGATTTGATTTCATCATAATCGTAGAGACAACTATGATTGTAAATATATATATAAGACAGACCTGCAGTAGATAATATATATAAAATATAGAATAGAGAATAGAGAAGATATAGAATAGAGAATAATAAGTACACAGATCTAATATGTTTTGTAATACTGAATGTTTTATCAATAAATAGCCATTCTATTTGAGAGAATTCTAAGTTGTTAAATCCTGATTCAAGGAGGAGCAAGGGCCCACTCCCCCAAGGACTAGGATATTCATCTATTTGGTATTTATATTTCCTAAGCAAATAGTTTAGATCTATTAATTCTGTATCACTTTTAATTCTTCTAGTTAAACTCTGTTGTATACTTGTTCTTGTAGGTGTCTAGATAGATTCTTATTCTTCTTGCAACCATTTTTAAGCACTCTAAGTTGTGTGTTTATTTCCAAAAGCAAGTGTGTTTACTTCCAAGTGTGTTTATTTCAAAGCAAGTGTGTTTATTTCCATTTTGCAAAGTGTGTTTCCTTTCAACAAAGCTTTCAGTGTGTTTCCTTTTAGCAAAGTTTTCATAGTATGATTTAAATAAGGTTTTACCAAGAAGTCCTTAAGACATTGAAAAGATCCCCAGAAAATACAAAAATAACTACAATCAACTACTAGATCAATAGGATTACTCTTGTTGCATATAGCTTTAGACACACCCCTGGTTTGAATATGACATCAATAGAAGTTGATTAAATGAAGGGAATAATGACACCCATCAAGATATCAACTCATTTGAAATGATGCAAAACAATGGTTCCATAGCCTCGAATGCCTCTTCTGGCTCAAGACATAAACTCGGCTGACTTAATGAAGAGTACATCCAATGCATGAAATAGGGCTCGATGACCCAACTAGAACAACTTGGTAGAATTTTCAAATAGATAAACCTCTAAATTTTCAATGCACAGACCTCCAAAAAGTATACCAAACTTGGTAGTACAACTATATTTAGTTGTAACTAAGTAAGCTAGATTTAGTTGAGAAACCTCTAATGGGAAAAAATATATATTTTGATTTCAAAATCTAATTTTCTTGAACCAAATTTTATAGTAAATAAAATATTTTCCTAGGGTAGGAGGCACCAATGTAAAAATAATTGCTTTATAAACACTTGAAACTAGAAATAGAAGTTGCGAGGATGCACAACGGTTGTGGGAAGTTTCTAGAGGCAACGCGCAGATCTCTTGGAATGAGTGTTTTCTTGCATAGACTCCTCTAACTTTGCTTGGATACCAAATGTTGAGGACCGAGAAACATGGAGGCATCTGTGTATGATTTTATTAATATAAAACAACAAATGTTATCCAAATAACTCTCCTAGTTATTTTGGATAACTTATATCTTCATTCTGACTATGATGCTTTACATTTTAGGTTACACGCATGCAGGCTTTCTCATTTGGTGCTTTGTATAGGATGCAATCCTTTTGCGTGCTCCTGCACCTTGAAATTCTTTCACGCGCACCTCTACGGACACCTTCCAAATCGGTTAAGTTTTGGGTCTTCCTATTGTGTGCCCTCTTTTCTTTCTACCACCGCACCCTTCCTCATTGGATATTCATGCCATGCTTCCATACTTGTCTTTCGCAAGTATGCATTCTTTTCTATGGCACACGGACCTATGCATGCACATTCTCTCTACTTTCCTCTCTCGCGCTTGTATCTTGCCGCACGCCCGGATTCCTTGCTTTAATATGTCCATGTGCCCTTGTGCACCTTCTTAGTTCTCTCTTCTCATTCTTCTCCCCTTCCATTTTCCTCTTTCATGTCTTCTTCCCGCACACCCACTTTCTTCCCTTCTTCCTACGCGCACACCTTATTTTTTTCCCTCGCACCCTCCTCATGTGCCCTTTTGTAGAAATGCCTTAAAATTAGCTGTCCCTTCTCTTCCTCTTGCACACCTATGTCCACCCTATTGTGCCATGAACCTTCCTTCAGTTGAACACCCATGCACCCTATTTCCATGCCTTCTATAGGTATACTCCTCTCCTGTGTGCACACCTACATGCGTGCTTTCCCTCTGTTTCCCTTCCGCACCTCGCGCCTGACTCCCGAACTTAAAAAGGCCATAACTTTCGATCCAAAGCTATGATTTTCACAAAATTAGAATTTTCAGAAGTGCACGAGGAGTATGGGATTGTCTTGAAGCTTGAGAATTTTTTGTTCTTCAATCTTCCAACAATGGAGGTTTTTGTCCCCAAAATTTGAGCCACACTAAATTTTTCATCTTTAGTGGAGAGTAGGGCACACTGCTCGTCGAAACCCAAGATATAGATCTTTAGAATAAACATGCATAACCTTTTCAAATGATCCAACATCAAAATAGGAGCCCAAAGTATAGGCCGACCTTTAAGTAATTCTATTTCTTCATTAACCTCTATGTAGGCTCTCCAACCAAGGCAGGCCCATAAGGATTGGAATTATTTGTACCAAATAAGAGGCCTTCATGCCCAACCTACCATTAAAAGTATTTAAAATTGTTTTACGCCATTACATCAAGTAGAATTCATCATCCATTGAGCTAATATTGACTCAAACAAAAACGTAATAGGAACTAGAAGAAATATTAATGTAATTCTCATTATGCCCCATTTAGGGGACATTACATGTTATCCTTCTAGCCTAATGATATGACACATTTAGTAGTGCTTGTTTGTAAAGTAACTATCTCGCCCTTGAATTTGTAAAAATAAAAAAATTATGTAAAAAATAAGTGTAGATATATGAAAATTAAAGAAACATATCCAGCTCCAGTTAATTAAATACACGGTCGATCCGCTAAATGACAAAAATTCGTGAAAAATCCAAAAAAATTACCTCCACTCGAATGACATATGTTTTGCGTTTCTCAACGATATCACACAAAATTGGAACTGTTGGAATCATGGCTCTAAGACCAATGTACAAAAATAAAGAAATTTAGGATTTAAAAGGAATTGATGGTAATTTTGTAGAAATGCGCCTGATTGAACAATATTTTATTTGGTAGTTGGGGTGCATTAAATGAAGCATGGGCTGACATTTCTCATTCTTTGCAAGTCATGGGACAACATGGTGAGCCTTTTGCAAGCAACAAAACATCATTTCACTTCATTTACTACCTCTTGCAAGTGGTGAGAAGATAGATTTCATGATTTTGATTTTTCCTCTCTCTCTCTCCTCTCAGAATTCTATAAATTGGAGTGTTGGGATCATTGTGAGGGAGAGAGTTTTGAGTAGAAAAACTCTATCAAAAATTGTTTTGTGAAGATAATGTGCTATATGCCCTTTTAGTGGACTCCTTTCATGTTGATCCAGGCCCTTATTCTGTAATAGATTGAACTATGCAAATCATGGAGCAATAGATACAAGTTGTGGATGTCTCCTCCCCTGTTGTGTTTGTTTGTATTATTCTTTATTCTTCTTTCCATTTCAAAATCACTAAAAATACACTGTGTCTATATTATGCTGGTTTAGGGATCCATTATCATTGTGTGTGCATGAAATATTGTGGTGAATGTAGTTGCTAGATTGTGGAGAACTATTATGACCCCTTCTAGTTCATATTTTGCTTATACTTTTCAAATATTGGAAGACTATTCTCATTCCCTCATTTTTTGGTGTATCACCACTTTAGTGTAGGATTTGTTTTCATGTACTCTCTCTCTCCCTAGTCCCTTGGAAAGTTAGTTTAGGATAGATAGTTTTTTTCTACATTAAAGTAGATTGTGGCATGCAATTTAGGAGTAAGAACCAACTTTCTCTCGGAGGTCTATCTCAAGTAGCAAGTACCACAAATTAGAGATAGTACCCATGTTATCCAATCACAGTGTGATCTCAAGCACACACACTTGTGAAAACCAAAGGGTGCGTTGATTCGGTGATAAAAAAACTACAAACAACTTACAAGATGATTAACGAAGAATGAAAGTGCTACAATATTTATAGAAGCAGGAGGTTGCATAGGTGCAATAATACTCCATACATGAATAATAAAACAAATACAAATAGTTATAACAATATAACCATAAAACACAATAATACAAGTCACCATAGTAACAACTAAACTACCCTAATAACAATATATTAACTAAGGTAAAATGAATAATCAACCTAGTAAAATAGTTTTAACTAACAATATCTCAAATTTTTATATATTGTTCTAAAATATTACCTCAAAAATTATTAGGGAAGACATTGAAATGAAAAACAAACCTTTTCTATGGAATCATAATGTTCCACAACCTACGGAATGAGTGGCTACACTACTATATTTATTCAAGACTTCGACTAAATAAAAAATTGCATAGGCATCCGGAAAACGCATTTGGAAAAAAAGATGGAAATTAAAAAAATCTTTTATATAGTGGGAATGGATCACTTGAGTTTCTACAGACTTAATATTTCAAAAAAATGCTTACGCAACTTCTATACTCATGAACATGTAAGAAAAAATTATATAATTACTATATAACACATACTTACATATGAATCAGTAAAAAAGTTTATAAAACTACTATATAAAACATACTTGCATACTTAATTAAAAAATGCTCAACATACTAGAAAAGTAGGTGTGAAGTTTTGATCTTAATACCTCTTACATATGAATATTTTGACTTCAATTCTTAAAACCAATTGAAATACATGAACTTTTGATAAATATATTTACCAAACTTAGATATACCCATTGCTTTGTACTATGTGAGAAATTAAATTAGTAGTTGCTGTTGTGGGGTTTCAAATGTACATCTTGAAATTCAAAGTGTTTAAATTATATCAAATATAAATTATTCATGTCTTTTGTGAATTTTTTTGAAAAATAACTTTAAATTCAATGCGCATATATCTTTATGATGTTTGATTGAAAAATGTTTACAAATATCTAAATATCGATTGATACAATGTTTACATGTACATGGTTATATGTTATGCATAATATTATGCATTTAATTGCTTTCTTGGAATGCTATATGAATCTTCAAGTGTAATTATAATGAGATGAAGAGATTTTTTTATTTTTTGCATCTATATCTTCTTTTAAAAAAAAAGGTAGAATGAAATTAATTTTTTTGAAAAAAGTAATCTTGAAGAACATCAATCAACCGAGATTGCAATAATCATGAAAGCTACAATCAAGAGGGTGATAATGATTTTATTGTTGGGCGTTAATACCGCATTAATTTTTTTAAGAACATGTTTGTAAACAATAAAATCAAATTGTATGACAAAGCATCAATTTTGGATTTTATGATTTGAAGTTGGATAAAGTGAATATTTTGAGTGTTTCTCAAGGTGTGAATACCTACATTAACTTTTCTAAGAACATGTTTGTAAACAATAACATCAAAATTGTCGACAATACATCATTTTTAGATTTGTTGATATTTATTTGGATATAGTGAATATTTTGAGTGTTCTTCAATGTTTGAACGGTGATTTTTGAGTCACCATAAAAAAATATTTTTAAGCTGACTAAGACCCTATATATCACCCCTATGAGGCTTGATTATTATCCTATTTAACAAGTTGATCCAACTGGTTAATATGGAGAGACTTTAAATATTGAAGGAGGGAGTGAGACAAGAAGTGGGAGATAGGGGCATTGCCAAGAATAGAGTCCTCCCAACAATTAATGCGTTGGAAATTACCTAGGAGACAAAATATCATGTCCTTGATATTACCAAACTTGTAAATCAGATTCCATGTACGAGAGGCACCTTTCATTGGGGTGATATTTTTAATAAGAGCCATCCCTTGAAGTCCTTTACCATATTTGTGAACAAGTATGCACTTCTAAAGTGAAGAGGGTTGAGTTATGAGGGTCCAAACCAATTTGGCTCCAAAAACTATACTCATGTAAAGATTATATGTAATTCCTAAGATGCCTTGACTTTTGGATTTGGTAATATTTTTCCAGGTCACTGGATGAAATTTCTTTTGGTATCTTATTTTCCCTCTTTCCATGGTAAGTTAAAAAATAGTTTGTTAATTTCTTGAAGAATGTAAACATGATTATGGTAAACCATGAGTTGGTAAATGGGAAGAGTAGTAAGGAAAAATTTGATGAGAGTAACATGACTTGCCAAGGAGAGCCATCCATTGTTATAACTGTGAATTATCTTGTCTATTTTTTTCCTTAAGACTATTCCAACGGTCCACAAGTTTCATTTTAAAACTAATAGGGGCCTCAAGGTAACATGAGGGGCCATCTCTGCCATGAGGGAATTGAAGAATTTGTGAGAAGCTTCAAATCTCAAACAAAGAGGAGGTGGAGTTATAAACTATGATTTTATTTGTGTTAAGTTTGACACGTAAAGCTTCCAAGAAAGAGTCCAAGATAGCCCTAAAAATTTTGGCATTGGATTTACTAGCTTCACCAAGAATAATGGTATCATCAACAAATTGACTATGGATAACATCCTTGACTCGTTGAGTATCCTTTATCCTAGATAAGTGGTGGTTGTGTCTATTTGATGAGAGATACCTTCCAAGATGTTCAATGAATATGAGATAAAGATAAGGAGAAATGGGGCATCCTTGTCAAAGACCTCTAGTAGCCTTGAAGAATTTGTAGGGGTATCCATTAATCAAAGGGGAGATCTAGGGATATTTGATGCAATAGTGGAACCAATTATAGAAATCAATGGGAGCCCCAATTTTCTCATGATGTGAAGGAGAAAGATGTGGTCAAATTTGTTAAAATCATTAGACATAGCCAACTTAATAACCGTGTTCTTCTTGTTTTGATTTTCTCAAGAATGTAAGGATTCATGAACTACAATATTGTCGTAGATTTACTTTCCTAGGATGAAGCCACCTTACTCTTCACCAATAATTTTTTTGATGAATTTCTTAATTATGTTCGAAATGATCTTGGAAGAGATATTTTAGGAAAAATTGCATAGAGATATTAGTCTAAATCTATCAAAGCTTAACATATTTTTGTCTATAGGAATCAAGGAAAGAAAGGTAGAATTAATAGAACCCAAAATTGTACCTCTCTTATCGATGTATTCAACCATGATAAAAGATCATAACTGATGAGATCAAATATTTACTAGAAGACGTTATTGGTGAAGTCATCAGGAAGAGAAGACCTATCTTTAGGAGTTATTCGCTACCTCTTGAAGCTTAACCATGTATATAGCTTGAAAATAATGTCTTTAAGGTCCTTTTGAAGCATGTGGGGGATGAAATTCAAAAGATATTATTGGGCTAGAATATCACCATCTTCAACATGAAAGAGGTTTTCAAAGTTTTAGGCAGAAACATTATTGATTTCCTTGGGAACATTAGTTGAAGAGATCTGAAATTTTGATTTCTTTAATTATGTTTTTGTTGTATCTTTTTGGGATTTAAAGTCCAAAAATTTGGTATTGGAGTCTCCTTCCTTAAGCCATAACATATGGATTTGAGTATCCACTTTATTTCTTCCATGCAAGAAAAATCATTCAATTTGTGGAGGATGATTACCCCTTTTTCAAGTAGTTTAGGAGTAGGTGCAAAGTTATCAACAATAGTTTCAATTCACTACAAAGTTAGAGGATAAGTTTCTTAGACTTGTCTTGAATGGATCGTTGTTGAATACAAGCTCTAATGAATTGCTTTAAGTGGTGAATTTTGAGGTTTGAGAGTTGTTGGGGATTGGAGGGAGGGCACCAAACATTCCAACCACCTTCAACCAAGATTTTAAAACCATCTCATGATAACTAAGAAGCATCATATTTGAAAGGATAGGACCTTTCCTGCGATGATCTTGGTAATCAAGGATGATAGGTTTGTGATTTTGAAGCTATGCAAGACAAGAGTGTAGTCTTTGTCTATGATGATATTAGGAGGTTTAATTATTTCAAACATTTCCAAAATAGAGTTCCAAGACGTTTTATTTTGATCGGGAGTGTTGGGAGCATAGACATTCAAGAAAGTAAAGTGGAGTTTAGAGTGAGATTGGAAAAGGATAGAAATTCAATGTTCACCTATCTACTGATTTGGGAAGGATACCAATCAGTAAGAATTCCTATGTTAGGAATATGTTAGTGTTCAATAGGTTAGCAATATTCATGTGGGTTAAATAATATTTATAATAGTTAGGAGTGTAAAATATATTATATAGAATAATATATTTGTGTGTGAGAAAATTATGTAAGTGATTTGTAATAATAACTCATTTATTTATTCTAGATATGAATAATTTTTGGATGATTGATATTTAGGATATTGAGTGATTCATGGAGATTATGATATGACAATTTCCTATGTTAAAGTAATCTAAAACTCTATATATTATGTATCCTCCATATTGTAATCAATCTCAAATACATTGAATCAATACCAAAAATATTTTGTGTTATTTTGTCCAAATAATGTCATTTGGTATCAAAGTGAGGATTGTTACAATGGAGGCATAATTTAATTTGTAGGGGTATTATTATTTATAATTGCTCCAAGTGATAATAGAAAATAATCTATAAAGAGCTCTCAAGTAGGTTATTTAAATTTGTATGTGGTAGTTTTGTGTGCTATTTGTCAATTTTTTGAGGTATGATACTAGAGTATTTTTCTTAGATGTGTGGGTTGTGAATTGAGGGATTCACATGGATATACAGATCTGAGTACAAACATAAAAGGAAAGACTATAAATAATAATACAATTCGCTTGTTTCTATCATGTATTATCAAGAATGCGTTTAACAAACTATGCATTTTACACACGGTTTCAAAAGGTACAACAATCAATACTCCATATATTTGAACACTAATTGGAGAAAAATGTAGTGGAGCACTAGTTTATGGTGGAAGAGATTGGAAGAAGTGCACAATATTGACTTATTCAAATGAAACCATTATTATTTGCACCAAAATCCTCTCTTTTAGAACCTCACACATCACAGGATTTTGCAGAAGTTTTCTTGATTTTATTTTTGCATCCAAATTGGATTTTCATTTTACATTACATCAGCCTCCAGTTTGCATTTACAAAGTCTTATATCTATTGATGTCCACATTTTTCACTCTTCCTAAGAAAGTAAATCGTCATTCACTTGAGGTATTCAATATCAACTCAATAAAATATTTCAATATTCCAAATACTCGTGTTATCCTATGCCAAATACGGATAGGTGATGTTATTATATGTAGATATGTGAAGTTATCATCTGAAGAACTGTGGATGTGAATCTTTGTGGGAGGCATTTAATCTTGTTACCACCTTTGTTGGTGTTTTCTAACCACATGAAATTTTATTTTACAACAATCTATCAAGGAATATTTTCTCTCATTCACTAATTTGGGAAACCCAAATCTACCTCTGCAAGTTTCACTACATGTTTCCTCAAGGTTAATCCTTAGACAACTTTTTGAGAATTCCATATCATGTCTAAATAAATATTGTTTTTTCAAAAGAGTCATTGTTTTGTATTCTTTGTGTTATAGTCAAATTGTTGTTAAGTGGTTCATCTATAATGGTGTTAAAAATAACATGTCTCGTCAACATATTGTTAAGAATGTAATATCTTGAAACCCTTCATTCATTAAACAAATCAAGAAGTTGCAATTTTTATAGACATTGAACAACAATAACATCCACGGGAAGTGGATCAAATAGTATAACTATGGAAAATATGTAGAAATAACATATTGCCCCTAACTAATCACATTCGGGAACAATAAACTAATAATAGAATAGCCCCCACTAAACTAGGGATGTGACAACTAAGTAATGTAATAACTAATAGATGACTAAGTTAAAGTAATAAAATTTAATTACTTTAAATCTACAACTTAGTAAATGATGAGTTAACCTAAGTTTTTTCCTAACATTCCTCCCCTTAATTCATCATGGTCTTAAGTGAATAGGAGAGAAATTTCTTGAGCCCAAGAAAAATAATTACATAATATGTTTACATGAGGCAAACATTTATTAACACACACATGCTAAATTAAACCTATTCTAAGGTAAATGAAATAACTTTATCATTTTCCCCTTAATTTAGTATGGTATCTCTGGATCTCATCGAATAGGAGTAGTTAGATGAAGGTGCTTCCTCTGAAGGGTGCGCAAAAGATGGAATAAGATCAGGAATTGTCTTTGGATGTCTGGAACCTTTTTTGGGTTGGCACGTGTGCTTGAAAAACAAACTAGTAGTTCTAAAAATTTTGAGAACCTCTGTTGGGTTGGCTTGTAGATCAAAATTGGCATTGGCACGAAAAAATACCCTCCATTCACTTTTCTCTAATCTGCAAGGAATACCACTATTTGAACAATCAATGAAGGATTTGCAATTCTTTCATATTTTCCCCTAAATTATGAGTGAAAAGTGAAGAAAAATATCTTCATGGGAATGAAAGTTTTTTGTGGCACTTTATAATTGTAGTGTGTTTACAATTATGTCTCTTCTTTTGTGGAAAAATTCTCTTTTGGGATACGTTGTGAATACAAAATTGCATATTAACCTGTTTTACAACTTATTTCAGCCTTTGAAATTTTTCACAAAAAATATGTTTGCCAAAATATCTCCTAGAAATAAACGATAGTAATCTAGAATGGAATTTAGAATTTTACAAAAAATGTTTTGTAATTTTTACTGAACGGAAAGAAAGTTATGGCAGTTTGAGTGAAGGCTACTTTTTGTACAATAAAGGTCTCTCGTGAGACTTTTATTTTACTTTTGGGCTCTTTGGTATTTTTGCCTTTACAAAATTGTCTCAAGATCAAGTTTCAGATCAATCGAGAGAAATATTTTTTAATTTTTTTTTCCCAATTAGTGTTTTCTCGCTAAATTTAACGCAAGATTTAGTAATAGCTAGGCCACTTAATTGTGGTTCTGGACCGCTATCTTTGGCGGAATTTCTATCTTTGCCTCCAAAATTTTTAATAGGAAAATTTGAATAGGTTTGTCAGGGGGATCAACCTCTTGACCTCTATTCCCCAAGACTGTTAGGCTAACAAACTCAACACATTATGCGCTTTTCATAAGAATTGTAGAAAAATAAATTTAAAGACACTTAAAAATGCCGTAAATGTGACTTGGCAACACCCAAAATTATCCACGTGGCGCCATGGAGGGTTAATGGTTTAGGCTTGTTCCCAATAAACCATATCCGAGTCGTTTTGGCCACTTTTTTAATTTTATTCTCCCCGCTTTTTCTTTGTTTGGACCGCTGTTGTTATCTGATCCTCACTATTTTTTTATATCCGTTGTTTTTTTGTTTGTAGGAGCGATGTGAAGAGGAGCGAGCTAGATTTGTTAGCTCGGCATTGTACAGGTTAGCTTGCCCCAATGTGTGGAAAGGTGTTGTTTGGTGCTTGGGAGTGGGTGCACGTAGTTGTAACTGCTGGTGCATTTGGAAGAGCAGGGTCGATGTAGGTGTGCATGTATAGCTTGACCGGGAGGAGTTTTCCATTTGGTCTCACTTGAGTTGAATCAACATTGCTTTGGCCTGGGAGCACTGTTGTGTTGGAGGCTTGGCAGGGACAGAGGAAGCGACCTTGGGCGTGCCAAACTGATCTATGTGAACCCCCAGCTCGGACGTGGCTCATGCTTGGTTTTGAAATAGGGGTCTATATGGTTGATGGAGGTTTGTTACAATTGTTAGCACTTAGCAGGATCCGTATGATGCAACAACTCGACCCAAGAATGTTTAACACCTATGCAAACCTTCAACTCAGTTGTAAATCACAAAAGCTCAATGGTGTGAAACACATAACTCGCCCCAACTCTCCAAGGGTCAATACAAATAACCCAATGGTTCTGTACAGAGCTTATGAATCGGCGTGGTATAATAGCTCGCCCCTTCAATCTGATGCACTTCTTGCCTATCTTAAATGCAAAGCTCCATATGAAGCGCAATTAGAGTCTATGACCTAACTTGCCTTGATTATTTTTACACAACCCGATGAAGATCTATGTTTGGATCTAATGCAAATAGATCGATGTGGAGCTCAATTTCCTTTCTGTAATGATCTGGCTCTGCAACTTGGATCTATACTATGCACAACTAGCTCGGTCCTCCAAGAAGTATGCCAAACTTGGCAGTATAACCAGTTTTACCTGTAACTATCCACAGTTGTAGATTTAGAGGAAAAACCCACTTATAGGAACTTTTTATTTTTATTTTTTTAATCTACATATTTTCTTCTACTACAAATGAATATGCGAAGCTATGTGCATATCTATCAGGGGATGGTGGATGATTGGATTTTGAAACTATTTTATTTCCTCCTTGGTGATTTAGGGATCCTCACAGTAGCACAAAACATGGTATTAACGAGCTCTGATACCAAATGTTAAGAATGAAATATCTGGAAACCCTTCATTTATTAGACAAATGAAGAAGCTACAATGTTTATAGACATTGAACAACAATAACAACATCATTGAGAAGTGGATCAAATAATCTAACTATGAAAAATATGCACAAATAACATATCACCCCTAACTAAACACATCCGAGAACATCCGGGAACATAAACTAACAATAGAATAGCCCCCACTAAATTAGGAATGTGACAACTAAGTAACAACTAACTAATAGCTAACTAAGTTAAAGTACTGAAATTTAGTTACTTTAACTTTACAACTTAGTATGTGATGAATTAACCAAAAGTTTATTCCTAACAATAGTAGTTGATGTCCAAGTATTTAATGTTTGCATAAGTAGTTCTTTCCATTATAATAGAGTCTTTGGAATTTTTTAATTTTGCATACAAATGTTTAGTGTTTTAATTTGTGTCAAAAGTACATTTTTTAAAGCAAACATTTGATTACTTTTTAAATGTTACCTTTATTTAAGTATCAATCAAGTGGAAGTAAGTTGGTATCAAAGTGTTCTTGTTAATGTTGTGTCCCATTTTAATCATGTTAACATTTTGAGTCGAATTCATGTGTCCATTATAGTATTGAATTGCATTCTCAAGTCATAATAAATTTACGAATCATTGTGAATAGAGTTAAGTGTCAAAATATTGTTAAAAAAAATTGCCTCACATAATTTTTTTCATTTTTACCTAATGTCATGAAAAGAAAATATTTCACATTGAGGGGGAAAAGATAATAAACAATGTGGAAATATTTTAAGCTTCATATCCAAATCTAGATGAGATAACATTGCCACATTGGAGGAAGAAGGCACATGAGGATGAAGGAAAATCAATGTCCTCTCATCACTCACCAATGATGGGGCCACACAATAGTTTTGGTGGAATTTTATGTTTTTGTTTCGGTTTGAGTTGTGTGATAGTGAATACGAATAATAGATATATTCTTGTTTAAATTTGTAATAAGTGAGCATGTTTCCAAATGTAATCCCTTGATGTGAGATTGTACAAGAGATCTGAGCTATAAGTACCAAAGTAAGAGATGTTCTTGACAAAATTATATGGTAGATGTGATGTTCCCAAATTTGGTTAGTATAGTTCACTTTGCATGGTTGATGAGTTCCCACATAGTGGTTGATGTTCCAATGACTAGTTGATAGTGTTACAATTTCTTGGCTGATGTGTTCCCAAAATAAAATGCACATATCCAATGTAGAGGAAGGTCAAAACATGTGTGTGTTGCTTAGTCAGAAGATAGTATTTCTCCCCATGTTTTCACTAAGGGGGAATGTTAGGAATAATATTTTAGTGCTCAATGGGTTAGCAATATTCATGTGGGTTAAAATAATACTTGTAATAGTTAGGAGTGTAAAATATATTATCTAGAATAATATATTGTGTGTGAGTAAATTATGTAAGTGAGTTGTAATAACAACTCATGTAGATATTCTAGATGTGAGTAATTTGTGATTGAGTGATGTTCAGAATATTGAATGATTCATGGAGATTATGATATGACGGTTTCCTATGTTAAAGGAGATTAAAACTCTATATATTATGTATCCTCCATATTATAATCAATCTCGAATACATGAATCAATAGCATAAATATTTTGTCCAAATGACGTTAGCCTCACAGAAGCCCCTTTGGCATGGACAATCATAAAATCTGAATTAGGCCAAATATGTTTCCATTACTTATCGAGTCCATCAAGTTCCATATTATTTTCTTGTAACCCAATAATCCACAGATGATTGTCTTTCATAAGATCCTTGAATTAGTTTTTATTGAGAGATCCACCCAAATCCTTACAGTTCCATGAGAGGAAATTCATTTTGTATAAGTCTTTTTGGGTTGCTTGGATAAACCCTCGAAAGTCACCCAAGTCTTGGCTTGGACATTTTTCCCTCTTATGTTCTTAGGTCCCAGTTTTATTTTCTTCCCACCTTAGTAGAAAATATAGTTTGGGTTTGATCAAGAATTTTTCTCGGAATAAGGCCTTCCTCAATCTACTTGAAAAAGATATGTTATTGAGTTTCCTTTAGGGGGAAGAGTGAATTATCCCTGCTATGTCCTCATGAGTTTCACTTGGGGGAATTTATCCATGAATCCTCGGGGTCCTTAGTAGATGACGGAAATTTTTAAGACCCCCACTAAAAAACCTATAGATATTACTTGGCGAATGTGTGCAAAATAATTTTGAAATCATGATGAATTGAAAGGAAATGGGCTTTACACAACTAGAAAATCATTTGACAATGTTTTCAACTAGTATCAATTTTCAGCTAGTTGCATGTTGTATGTTTTAATCCCCTAGCATGATGTATGGTATTTTCCAATAACAATGATGTGCATTTGGTGGCTTGTCTTATAGAGGCCATAAATTTTGATCCGGAAACCGAAATGACTCCATTTTTTGGACTGAAAGCTCTCGAAAATATCTAAGTTGGTAGCATGATGTATGTTTTCATCCAGTTGTATGATGTATATTGTTGTCCGATAACATGAAATATGTTGTTGGTCAGTATAAATAATACAAATTTAGTGAAATATCTTATGGAGACCATAAATTTTTATTTGGAAACCAAAATGAATCCATTTTTAATGTATAGATATGAAAAAATATACTTTGGTAGCACAATGTACATTGTTGGCCCATAAATTAATGTATGTTGTCATCTCGATAGCAATTATGTAGATTTGATGGTCTATCTTGTGGAGGCCATAACTTTTGACCCGAGAACCAAAATAGCTCCATTTTTTCTTATGGAAAGATCTCGAAAATATCTATCTCACTAGCATGATGCATGATATTATCTAGTAGCATGATGTATTCTTTTGGACAATATAAATGATGTTAATTATGTGGCCTGTCTTGCGGATGAGATAAATTTTGATCAAGGAATTGAAACGACTCCATTTTTTCAGAAAGTTCTAAAAATTATCTATGCTGATAACATGATGTATGTTTTCAGCTGGTAGCATGATGTATGCTACCGGTGAAAAAACATACATGTTATTAGTCGATAATGCATATGAATCGCAAGTGGAATTTGATGTTTAATATCAAAATCTTAATTAGTATATGATTGATATGTGGAAATTTCATTTTTATGGTATAGGTGATTTGAATATAAACATTCGGGTAAACACTAGGTGAATCGAATCGAAAAAGTGACTTGTACCTAGAAAATTTAGGCAAAATAGCAAGTGAGCCGACTCAAAATTTATCAAATCCAAAATTCAAAAACCTGAATATTCGTGAATAAACAAATATTCACCACTAAATGTTTCCCCGCAATATCCTGAATGGTCTCCAAGTCAAGAGCAATATCAATATATTATTCAATGAGTTGAAAAGGATTGGTGTCGGCATAGGTGGGTGGGAATGCAATCTCTAGAGGGTTTTGGGTGCCTACTTCTCAATCTTCTTCTATATTTTTTGAGTAGGAATGAATTCATCATCAATCTAGGTTGCAACTTTTGAGGAGCATCGAACTTGTTAGGGAAATGTTTGGAGAGGAATTTTAAAGGGATGTGTTCCATTTTTTTAGTCCTCTAACTTCAGAGAGGCCTTTCTTGAAGTTAACTTGAATGCATATTTGTGCACATGAGGAATTGTGAGCTTTGGGAAAACCCAATCAAAAAATTTTCCAATCTAATTTCCTATTTTCTGTAGAATATATTTGTTCCATAGATGAAGGGGAGAAAAGGGAGTTTTACCCATATAGGAACCTCATAAGGTACATCTACTTAAGGGTCACGATGTGAAGTCCAATGGTAGAGAAAGAGAGTGATGGATCCCATAAACAACATAACACCCTAAAAAAATGGAGTCTTGTTCATCACTAGATGCAACGATGATGACGAAATAATTACACTCACATAGCTTGAGTTCAAAACAGTAGATTTTAGGTCCCCACGTGCTTGTGATCAATTTCTATAATGTCAATGGGATTGGACAAAGCCTAATAAAGTGGATGGTCAAAGCATGTGAATAAAGGTTTACAACTGAGTGTTGGATACATTAAGAAGCCAACTCAACCAAAGGAATCTCATCAAATTTAAGGACAATAAGGTTCAATTTAGATGGTGCAGATGAATGTGAGGAAGCTGATGGAATAAAAAATATGTGTTGGGTTGGGATTTTGGATTGGATAACAATGGGATCATAGGGGAAGAGTGAAAAACAGAGCCAAAAGCCTAGCATTAGGAACAAATCCATTCTCATAACTACCTTTATGTTTTTTTATGTTCTTACATGGATGAATGTGTCTATAGGTATCTTTGTTAAATTCAAGGTCCCTATATCTTCATCAAATTGTGTGGTATTTTTTTGATGAATAAGATCTTATATTATATTAACAAGTAAAATGATACAAGATAATTTTTTAAAAATTGGGCGGTATGAAAGCATGCCCCAAAGCCATGATCAAACTAGGTGAGGCCTAGGAAAGTCAACTATATCAACATAACAAAAAGCACTGAGAAAATGAAATTATGTCACTACTGCAAAAACTTAACCAATAGAGGGTGGATAATTATCATCAAGGCTAAATAAATCTAGGAAGGTCCTTACTACATCGACATTTCCCAACCAGAGCCAAGGTGGCCCTCTTCTTCATTGTCTTCCACAACATCACAAGTGGGCGAGATGGCTAAATCCATTATGGGAAAATTTCTAGCAGAGGTGGGAGGCTCAAACCATCATGGGGCGCATGGCTTAAGGGAAGCTAACGAGATGGCGGGGGCGGGTGGTTCCCAAATCTAGTGACAGTTTGGGGAGCAGAGGAGAGAAGCTCCTCCATGGTGGTTGAATGTGTTGGGACCAACAAGCATTACCGAATGAGTGACACTAGGAGCAGCTTCAACAATCACCTTGGGGATGAATTTCATGTGGGCGAAGAGTGCCTAGAAGGAGAAGGTGGCCCTTGAGAAACATTGCAAGGGGAATCACCTCGTAAAGGAGAAGGGTTTGGAGATGCTTCGCCTCGAGGGCCACCTTATTTTCTTGCACTTGCATCTGCCCGCAGCAACACCACGGGGGGTTCATTAGCTAGGCAATATCCTAGCACGTGGGTTCATATTGAGGTAATTAAAATTAATAAAATTAAACTCAATATACCGGTAGACATGAGGGGGTGAAAGGGTTTAATTTATTAATGTTTTGAATCAGGTATTGGGGGTAGGTTAGAGAGATGGGCCAAAGGAAATAGAGGTTTACTTTTAATATAAAACTAAAACGTTTGAACCCTAGTTTTTAAACGTAAATACCTTAAAATTGCAAAAGGAGTGTGGTCATAAATTAAATTATAATCTCTTTTTAATAAATAAATCTAGATTCTTAACCAAGAAATAATAAGATGGTAGAAAACTAGAATTGAGTATGATTTTCAACACAAGTGATATTATTTCACCATCTTAATTATTTGAAGAACTATTGATAAATGCATAAAGCTTAACATATATAAGGTGACTCGTAATATGTATTCAATGGCTTCGAACTATCTTTCGAGAGGAAATGCATATTAAAAAAATTGAGTGAGAAATATAATATATTTTTGTCTAATATATTGGGGTAGAAATAAAAAGGGGTAAATAAAATTGTAATTGAAAAATGGGTAAGTAAGGTACATGGAAAAAATAGGGGGTATTTTCATTCTAATAATATAACAGGAGGGGGTATTATCAATTGAATAATTAGAGGTAGAAACTAGAATTAAGGGTATTCTTTAATACCCTTCGAACGCAGGTGCTATACCATACTTTTACTAAGTGAATCCCCGTGAGCAACACATTGGAGATAATCACCAACTTATTATATATAGAGAAATGTTGATCAACTTCAACATTTGTAAATAAAAAATTATTCCTTTCTTTCCAAATCTAAAAGAAAATTTCCCCTCTAAAAGCATGCAAAATTTGGGAAAACATGTTAGGCATTCTGGGGTATTTTTTGCATTGCATTAGATTAAGTTAATACGAGTTCCATATAACTTGCTTAATTTTTAGCTTGAGTAGAATTTTTTTAAATTATTTCACTTCTTCCCTAAAAGATGGAGGACATAGCCATTATTTATAAACTTTTGGTTTTTGTGAAATAATTAAAAAACATTTAGGGCATGTGGTTTTTTACACGCAAATGAAGTGTAATAAATACAAACAAAAACAAAAAATAGGTAGAAGTTTAACTTCTCTTGTAGACTACTATTGTACATAATGTACAAAAGAAAGTTTAATTTATAGTCACTTTATTTATTGCATTATTTAGAAATACTAAAACTTACATTTTTCCTCTTTATGAAATTCTTAGTTATTTTGTATTTAACGAGTTGTACCTTTTCCAATTCGGAACTTTAAAATATAATAGTTGTTTCTTTAAATAAAAATATGTGTATATGAAAGTTACATTGATATATGTCAACATATGACAAAACAATTAACCAAAACAAACATTTCCATTACTTTTCTTTAAACATAATGAAAATGCTACTTCTATTCAAAATATTAAAATGATTGTTGTTGAAATTTAGTTTTATGGAAGTGTGTCGATATATATTGAGTTATAGGAAACACAAGGGAAATATTAAATCATATTGGTCAACACATCTCTCATTTATAAATTTTCACATGGCTATGCCATTTTTAAAGCTATTTGTGGACAATTGTTCCTTGTGACTAGAGGGATAGATAAGTAAGTGGGATTATCATTATCCCATCTAACTCCTGAATATATTTTTTCAATATCAACAACTACATATAGTGGTAAGTTGTGAGGTCTAGTACCTTGTTTCTAAACAACTGAAAGTATTTTCCCATGAACTCCATTGACTAATTCATCTTTTACCCACAAGTTGGAAGTCAACATGATTTTCTCTCCGTATACATAAGTAATATGTGCTCAAGTTGCATACCATGTATACTAGTTACATTTTGGTAGATATGTTTTTCTTTGCTTTTAAAAAATAAATATTATTATAATATATTACGAAAAACAAAACAATTTTCCATATAATATAATATTTTTTATAGTATATTGACATATATCAATATAAATTACACCCACACGCCCCCACACACAAGGAATTTTCATACTCTATATTGGATGGTGTTAGAGACCCTCCCTTCCTATTTCAAAAGGCCATCAACTATCTAAAATTCATTTAGATATGATCCAGATCCCCCTTTTCTCACCCCGCATATACACTAAATTAGAGAGTTGAAAACATATTTAAAGAAAACAACCATCACAACACACAATATACAAAGTAAACTATAATACTTCCACACATAGGGAATATACCTATATGTTTGATATTGAAATTTTTTATTTTAATAATTTATTGGATTTCCTAATAGTTTTTGTTTGACTTAAAAATCTAATTTTCATTCAAAAGGATATTAACCAATCATTTATAATTATCGCAATAGTTCTTTGAAAAATTCTTAATTACAATTATTTCACTTTGATTTTAAATTTTAGTTTGTACTTAGATTTTGAGAATATATCTTCATTGGAGACACTCACATCTTTAGGAAACTTATGTCGCATATGTATTTGAAAATGCAAAGTGAAAATAATATATTGTGCAAGATATGATCCCCCATTCTTTATAATAATTAAATGCACTATACATATTATGGTCTTAATCAAAATTTACAAGACTATAAATTAAACAATCTTAATTTGAAACTACATGACTAACAATTTACACAGTAGATTTTAAAACTTGGAGTAACAAAAAAATCTATTAACAAATAAGTGTAGAGATTGGAGATGCGTGTAATATCATCTCAAAATTATATTTTTATTATTTCTTCCTATCACAACATTGACTAAAAATACATATTATAGAAATAGGAGTTATAAATAGCTCATGTTGCAATAACGGTTGTTGTGAGCAATGGAAAAAGTAAAAAAAAACCTTGTGTGAGAATAGGAAAAATGATAAACAAACAAAGTTTCGTATTCTAAACGGTAGGAATTAAATTTATCAATGTACAATAAAAATATATAGGTTTTCTAAAAAAATTGTTCGGAACTATTGCCAAGATTTTATGTCGTTATGTGTGATCTTGATTTGCCCTATAGAAGGGAAATAAAGTCTGCAATAGTTAGGAAATAACATTTATTCATAAGGTGATGTTCCTCTGTGTTTGAGAGGGTTATTTCCCTCGTATGGTGGTATTTTTATTTCTTATGCTTTAAACCTAAATGGACAAAGGAGACAAAAATGGGAAAAAGAAAGAAGAAGGGACATAATGGAGAAAGTGAGAAATGAAAGGAGATGGAAGGGATAAATCCACAAGAAAATAAACAAAAAGGAGTGTTTGGATAACTTAGGATAAACTTAAAGGATTGAAACCATATTTCTAATATGAGGATAATAATATAGGCTACTAGTGCAAAAAGATAAAAATCACCCGAAAGCAAAAGGTCTTCACCATTTCTAGATTGTTTGCATATGACACAAACTCCACCTACACATATATGTAATAAAAATCTTTAAAATCAAAGTATCACCTATAACATAGATAGATGGAGGTATAAATGACATAATTTATACATGAAAAAAGAAAAATTTCATGATTAGAGAGCATTAACACTACAAGATTATTTTAATTCCATTTTATTATATTATTTTATTCATGAAGAGTGAAAATAGTATGTACATACAAAGTTGGAACAATTAATCTTCAAAGTTGAGAGAGAAAAGAAAGAACCTATCTAATAGAAATTGCCACCCCTATTTATAATTTTATCCCATAACTACCTAATAACTACCTTCCTAGTAAAAATATGAATTTTACAATTTAATTTTCACTCAAGTCACAACTTAAAGTGACTTTATGAAAAAAATCACTTTTCCCAATGAAGAAATAGAAATAGTCATATTTTTTTACAAAATTTACTATCTCAATGGAAAAATTAAAATCCAATTGAATGGAGGAAGAAAATAAGAACAATAATTTTCACCCACGCAGGTTCCTTTCTTGATCCACTCAAGCACTTTCGCCTTCAACACATGCATGATAGGAGTCAAATTTCAACTAGCCATTCTTGTCTTCAAGTCACTAAATTTCATATGATGAACATTACCATCACCAATGGTAAAATAACCATGAATAAACTTAAAAATTATGGTGTCATGGTAAGGAGGTTATAGACAAATTTTGAATAAGATTCAGTGGGCAGAGCTTGAACTATGAGCAAAACAAGGTCTTAAAATGAAGTAAAAACAAACACTTGAGAAATAATTCTCACAAAAACATATTTCATTTTAGAGGTTTTAAAACCTATAAAAGATTAATAATTTTTTCAATATCTTTCCAATGCTTCAAATGAAACTTAAAATGGAGTTTGGATAAGAAAGTTATGGTAAAAAAACAAATTGGTTCCACCATTCCATCTCAGGGGTGCACCTTCACCTTAAGTCTTGAACTCACCAACTAGAGAACTCTTTTTGACTTCATAAATAGATTGGGCATACTTGTAATGAGTTCTTAAAACCTTGAACACATCCTTTAAACCTTTTTGGAACCAAATTAAGTCATAGGTGCACTCTTTATGAAGTTTTAGAGCCCATAAAGTGCATGTGTGCACTTGTAATGAGTTTTTAGAACCAAAAAGTGCATGGGCACACTTGGGAAGGGTTCTTATAAACTTGGGCAATAGATTTAGACCTTTTAGGAACCAAATTAATTCATAGGTTCATTTTCAATGAATTTTTAGAACCAAAAATCACATGGGCACACATATAATGAGTTTTTAGAGCCAAAAATGCATGGTTACACTATAGAAACAAATTAGAACCAAAAGTGACTTGAACACCCATGCAAGGTGCAAATGGAACCCATATGATGTGTTAGCCTCACTTATAAGACTCATTTGGAACAAAAAAAGCCAAGGAAAACTTCCATTGCATTTTTAGAACCCCAAAACCTTAGTCACACTTATTGGTGATCTTGAGAACTCATAAAGTGCCTTGGGAACATTTTTGAATGCCTTTTAGAACCATCTAAAGGTGAAGAACCCTTATGAGTATTGTGTGGAACAAATTTCTAACTCAAGATTAAGTAAATTAGAACTTCTTCTAATGCAAAACACCTTTTGGAGTGCGTAATGAAACCAAATAACTCTTGTGAAGATGAGGTTGGAACTTATACAAATGAGAAACACTTCATGGGAGAGGAGAACCTTGTAACCAAGAAAAAATGTGGGGTTTATTCCAATGAGTGATTTTTCTCCTTCAACACTACAAGTAATTTAGAAACAAATCTTCTTCATTCATTCCACTTGAGCTCCATGATGGCATACTATGAGAAATAACCAAAGGGATGAAAGTGAAGGTTGATAGGAGGTCAAGAGGTAAAAAAGAAGTGTGTAGGGGAAGACAAAACATTGGAACAATTAGAGAAAGAAAACCATGATATTTTCAAGAGGGAAAACATGTTATCATAGTAATTTTTGAAATATTAGAGAAAAATTTGACATTAAAACAAGAACACAACTTATATTATGTGATTTTCCATATAAAATAAAATATAATTTAGTTATTTTTCACAATTAAAAACTTATAAACATGGAAGATAATAAGAATATAATGTAAAAAGAGAGAATTAGTCACATAATTTTTATTTTCTTATGGAATTAGTATTTTTTCCTGTTGGACCTTCCCTTTATTTCTTAATAACTTTATAATATCTTTAAAAATACTATTCAACGACATCTTTAAATAACTTATTCTTAGCAAAGGTCCCTGATTCATGGTGTTAGGAATTGCAACGAGTTGTAGTATATATTGATTCATATTAATTTCAGTAAGTAACATGCACATGACTTAGTAGGCCTTAATTCACAGATCCAAAATGACTAAATAAAGGACACACTTCAAGGAAAGAAGAGACAATGAATGGAAAAAGGCATAAAATAACATGAATGCTTAATACTCAATCGAACACTAACATGCTTTAAGAATGGAAAGAATTAAGATATATTTCTATTAGGATCCAAGATCAACCTTTTGCACATAACGCTTACATAATTTTATACATCATGAGGTGATTGTTGAGTTACCGGTCCCTTCTTCTACTTATTTTACGAAAAAAGGCTATTCACATTCTCTATCTATTCAAGAGAGCCCTATATATTCTACCATTTTTCTTATTTAAACTATGGATAATAATGGGATTTCACAATAATACAAAATATATATGTCATCTTTCTAATTCTTTAAATGTTTCAACACTTTCCCAAACTTCAATAATTCTCATCCCGAGACAAAAATTATTGTTGATGCGTAATCACAACACCCCTAAATGTATGCAACTCGATGGGTTGAGACTCTTAGTGTGATTGCATAACATGGAGATTTTACCAAAGTGTGGGACTTTGCAATCGGGAAATCTCTCCGGATGAAGGTTGGTTCCTATTCCTCTGTTCAGTGAACACATATAATTTTTCTAGAGGATCTAAGTTCTAACTTTCCAAGGAGACAGGGTTAAGAAGATGCAAGAAATTAAACCTATTCTAACAGAGGTGATGCACCAAAGGAATGTTGAACACCTGCTTTGCCATTAAACATAGACCATTAAAAATGAAATACAACCATCATGAAGAGATAAAAAGATTGCAATGAGAGATCACAAAGATGTAATAACAAAAGAGAGGGTTGAAAATCATCCACAAACTTTTTATCATTGCTCCAAAGATTTGATACAGTGCATTACAATGTTCCAGAGGAAACATTGTATTTTAAATCTTAGATGGGAGGTTTGAACTCCAAAAATTCACTTACAGACAAGAGAAGAAGAGAGGGTGCGAAGAAAAAATCTCCAACCTTTAGAAAAATGCCCCTCCTTACAATATATAGGAAGAATTAGAGAAGGAGATAGAAGAATTCTGAAATCCAACTTCAAGAACCCCCAAAAGAGCAATGAATTCACCTCCAACAATGATGGGTTCTACTACAAAACCCATTCCTCCATGTACTATTCCTTATTGGGAAAGAAAGGAAGCCCATACTTCATTATTGGGGTAGGTGGGAAGCCTGACACCTTCAAAAATGGTAGACTGTATTTCTTCATTTTGAATAACTTATTCCAACTCAAATTAAGATATCTACTCATAGTTGCGTAGAGAACACTATAGTATTTCTAAAAAGTCCTCTCTCATTAAAAATTGATCTTCTAGTCGAAAGATATGACCATCCAAAGGTTGAGCTGTCATTACGTGAAAAATGGACTGAGAGCTCCAAAAGTTTGAAATCCGTAAGCCTGAAAGTTTGAAATTTTGGACTTTCGGGTTTCAAAATTTTGGACATTGAGGGGGGATTTTCATGTTTTAGGTTTTGATACTTCCAAAACTCTGCAGTCCAAAACCCCGAAAGTTTGAAATCCAAAAGTCCAAAATTTTGAACTTTCGGGATTTCGGTATTTTTTCTTGATGCATTTATGGCACAATTCCCAAGATTTATGAAACCTCAAAACCCTGAAAGTCTGATTTTTTTAGACTTTTCAGACTTCAGTGTTTTTAGAGTTTTCCATTCCATTTTTGCATGCTTCCTAAAGTTTCAAAACCCCAAAATTCCAAAATTTAGACTTTCAAACTTCGAGTTTTCAGACATTGCCGCTCCATTTTTTTTTGCACGCTTCGCAAAGTTCCCAAAATTTTTAGACATTCATACTTCAGATTTCAAAATTTTCACTCGAGAGTTCTAAAACCTGAATGTCCGAATATCTGAAATTCAGAATTTTGGGGTTTCAGATTTCATATATTGCGTGCCCATTTTTGCCCCTCCTTTCCCGAAGTACTAAAACCGCAAAAACTGAAAACTTTGAGCCTTACTCAATTCTTCTTCCTCTTGAGCTATGATATTGTTTGATGTTTTCTTAACCATTGATTTATGACCTTGAATTTCATTGACTATCCCGTCTCGCAACCTGATTTTTAAATTGAATGTGAGCCTCGCATGACTTGAACCACCCTTTAATTTTCTCTACGTGCAAGGTTGTGTTGTCCAATTTTTCTTGAGGGGAAAAACTGGATAACAATTTGGCGACTTGCGGGATTACTCGCCTACTAGGTGAATGGATTAGTTTCCTAAAGTATCCATTGGGCACGAAGTCATGAATGATATCCCGATACTAATCTTGTATTTTGAATACCGAATCCGCCCACTTGTAACTTGCTGACCCTAGAACCTATTCCGCTGATTGCACTCTCGATTTTCATAAGAAAATCTTGAAGATGAGATTTGTGAGAGTATAAAAATGTGTCGACTTAGGAATTTCACCTGCTTTTGAAAAGGAATATTACAACATTCACCTTTGGATGCAATTTGAACTGCATAATGATAAAACTTGGGAGCAATAAAACCTAAGATAAAGGCACTTAGGGAAATTGAAACCTAATCTACAATAAGATAAATGTCCATACACACTTAGAGGAATTAAAATCCTAGGCTAATATTTACAAGGGCGAAACCTTTTATTTCAACAACAATGTTTAAGGTAGATGCTATTAACCAGAATCAGAAGCTCCTCTCCATCCAATGTAGAAAATTGGAATGCATTGCTACTTTTACATCCTATGATCATGTAGGGGCCACTCCAAATGGCATCAAACTTGGAATGCCTTCCTAGTTTTTCCCGATCTGCATCCCAATTTAGAACTAGGTTCCCCTCCTGAAATTTCCTTGATTTTTCTTTCTTTTCAAACCATATTTTGAATAAGGCCTGATCTTTCTCAATATTTTGAATTCCATGTTCTCTAATCTATTCCAATTCCATCAGCTCTTCATACCTATCCTCCATTGGTTCAAACTCAGATAGTTCCAACTTCTTCATGAGTTACAATGTGGGAATCTCTAATGATATAGGCAACACTGCCTCTTTCCCATAGACTAGCTTGTAAGGGGAATTACCTGTAGACCTATTTGGTGCAATCTTGTTAACCCATAATGCTGATTTCAGCTTGGTATCCCATGTCCTTTGATTTTCATCAAGAGTCCTTCTAATGATCCTTATAAAATTCTTATTTGTAGACTCTACCTGCCCATTACCCCTCTGGGTAATAAGTTGAAGATGTTCTCAAGTAGATTCCATTCTTGACAACCCATTCTGTGATCTTATAACCTAAGAACACCAATGCATTGTCTGATATGATAGTGGCTGGTACTCTAAACCTAGTCACTATCCCTTCATAAAAGTCTTGTATGCTAGTCTCGTTTGCTTCTTTGAGTGCTAGAACCTTGGTCCACTTGGTGAAATAGTCTATTGCTGTTAGTATCCTCTTATGGCCTTGTATTGAGTTTGGATTAATGACCCCAATGAATTCTAATCTGCATTGCATGAATGGTTGGTTAACTGAGATTGGATGTAATGGAAGTGCTAATTACCTTTCCTTACCCATGAAGAACGCACATTTTTTGCATTTTTTTATCCAAGTATAGTAGTCACTTCAACAAGATAGGCCAATAATAACCCATCTTCATTATCTTGAGAGCTGTTACCTATGGAGAAAAATGACATATAGATCATCCATTTTGAAACTCCTATAACAATATCTCAATTTGATCTGTTCCAATGCATCTCAGTGGAATACCATTGATGTCCCTTTTGAACAAAACACCATCAATAAGCACATATGGAATGGCTTGTAATTTGAAGTATCTCCTCTTTTTTTTCTCACTTCTAGAGGGCATAGTCCTATTTTCAGGAATTGTATCATATTTTGAGTCCAACAAGGAGTGGGCACATCATCATTTTCTTGCTCTTGACTATCCTGTAGTACCAATATAGTTTCAATTTCATCACCTGCTTCAACCTATTGACTCAAGGCCAATTGTTCACATAATCCCTGTCCATGGACTAGCTTAGTGACTTTAATTTCAATGTCATATTCCATGACATGAGTGATCCATCCCACATGTTTCTCGTTTAGATCCTTTTTCAAAAGGAAGTCCTTGACTCCCACATGAGAGACCAACAATTGGATCTTGTTATTTGAAAATAGGTTCTTGAACTTATTCAAACTCCGTATCATTGCAAGTAAATGCTTTTCGATGAAGGAGTATCTCACCTCATAGTGCTCTAAAATTTGACTAAAGAAGGCAATCGATGTTCAGATCCCTCTTTGTTTTGCTGGAATAGGATTGCAGAAATCATTTCCCTACCACAAAAGGTGTAGAGCATGAACTCCTTAGAAAAGACTAGATTGCCGAGAGTTGGAGCTTGGGATATAGCCTCTTTGATATCCTCAAAACTTTATTTTCCCTTAGATGTTCACATAAATGCCATACTCTTCTTCAACATCAATGTTATTGGCTTCACAAGAGTGGAAAAATTTGGTACAAATATGCAGACAAAATTGATCCTTCCTAAGAAGCTCTGAAGAGCCTTCTTATGACTTGGCAAGGGAAATGCTCAAATTGCTTTAACTCTTTTTGGGTCAATCATCAATCCTTCCTTTGACACAATATGGCCTAGGAGCTTGCCTTCATGAGCTAGGAATATGCATTTTTGGGATTCAATGATACCCCAAATCTCCTACACCTTTGAAAGACCTGTCTCAGATGAAAGAGATGATCTGCTGCATTTTTAGAGAACATAGTGATATCATCAAGATATACTAGTACTATTTTATTTAACAGCCCCTTGAATGCCATGTCCATTTCCCTTTGGAAGGTGGCTCTGGCATTTGACAATCCAAACAAAATTTTCCTATAGGCATAGGTGCCCCACTTAGTGGTGAAAACCATTTTGAACTGATCATCTTCTTTCACTATTATCTGATTATACCCCGAATAGCCATCTAGGAGAGAGAATATTTCTGATCCGGCTATTACCTTTAAAATTTGTTCCATTGAAGGGAGTGGGTAGTGGTCTTTGAGATATTCCCTATTCACATCTTGAAAGTCCACACATAACCTGATTCATCCATTCTTCTTCCTAATCAATTCAAGTTGGTAACCCAACTTGAGCGCTTGATTGGAAATATAATGCTCACCTCTATTAGCTTGTTTATATCTTTCTTCATAAGAGGTTTAATGTGTGTCTTGACTGGTATTTTCTTTACGCTTGATGGGCTTGGCATCTCAATCCATTTTTATGGTATGTTGTGCCAATTTTGGATTAAATCCTTACAGTCCTCATAACTCCAGTGAAGAGGTCTAGAAACTCTTGGAAAAGTTGTGTGAACTCATATCTTTCTTGCTCAGTGGCCACCTTTCCAATTTGGAGTGTCTTTCACTCCCCAACCGAAATTGGTTATGAATCCTCTCCTTTGACATGTATGTTTTCATTTTCCTTTCAAAATTGATCATTTGGGTTGAATATAGAGTCCAATGTTACTAAACCCTTTGGGAGCTTGTTTTTAGACAACTATACGACTTGATCCCATTCGCTACTCGATTTATCTTGATTCCTAGATGAAAATTCAAATTATTCTTGTAAGAAATTAATGATCTCGTTGATCATTCTCAAAACACTGTCACTCGCGTGTTATTGTCTTGCACTCGCTAGCCTTACAATCATATGGATATGTGGTTGTGTTTTGTCTCTTTTTCTTATCACAAACATATCAAAAGTGACTCCAACTATGCAAGCCTATCTATAACTTCATTCTTCTTCCCGGGTATGAACACAATGTTGAAAGCTTCAAATCCTCAATTAGGTCCCATACCCTATTTTTGTAGCTTTTGAGTAGGTCATTCTTTGTAAAATGTTGTCGCCCGACTTGGTTAACAATCGAGCTCGCTATCCCTAATACCTACATATTCTATATGTCTCTTTTCCTTTCCCAATGAAGTCCATGAATCAAGGCTTGATATTTAGTTGTGTTTTTCAAACATTCATACTGAAATCTGAAAGTTGAATAATACTTTATGTTTGTGGTGAAACTAACATTGCGCCTCTTCCAACACCTTTTTTTCTTCTTGAATCATCAAAAAATAGTTTCCAAACTTCATTTTCATCTTTATTTTCTGGCTTGGTGATGTTAGGAATGGGGAATTTTCTTCGTGTACACAATATACACCCAATTCAGATTCTTCCATTTCCTTAAATGGGTTAAAAGAATTCCTTTTCTTTTCCCATTCATCCAAAGTTAAATCTGGAATACCCTCAGATTTAGTACCTATTTCTAGATCATTTGAACACTCTTCCTAATCAAAATTTCGAGAAGTTTATGCTTTGATAGGACTTAGAACATGAGGCTCAAAAATGGAATTTTGCAATCGGTTCTCGACCTTATGGTTTCTTTGGCCCCATATATTTTTCTAAAAGCATGTGTGGCCAATCGGTAGATAGATATCCACCAATTTTGGGGGTGAAGTCTCTTGATAGGCATAGTGCAAAGAGAGGTGGAAGGTCGACACAGACACATCCTATAAGATTGTTACATTAGGACATGCATGTAGTGTAAGGATTAACCCTTGATGACCCCAACCATTCCTATTGATGTTCCATCTAGCCGCACTACTCCTTTTAGTGCTGGATCATACTTTAGACCCAATTGATCCGCTATTTACTTGGGCACCACTAAACTACTTACACTTGAATCGATCATGTAGTTGTGTACTAAGTGGTTTCCGACAATCAATGACACATCAAATGGTGGAGGATTCAAATTTTTGTTTGGTTGACCCCCATTATGTTGTACTGCATTAGTGAGAAATTTCTCTTGGCCTTGGTTTGATCCATTTGAGGTAGACCAATTGGCCATTGCAGCTTGTAACAAATGTTGTTGTCCTGGGATTTCCAGTGAATCCCAGATGGAAATTTTCACATGTCTTTTATTCATCTCGATCAATGATGTGGAAAGGGGATGAATTATCCTTTTTTTGTCCCTTACTTGACCTATTCTGGAGCTTGAATAGGGACATGTGCTGCTACAATGGGTGCCTTAGGCTGATTTTGTATAGTCAACGCTGTATTTGATATACTAACACCTTGTTGTGTAGGAGTGGGATGAGAAATAATTGAATTAGATGGTTATCCCTCCTCAATGTTCCTCTTCTTTGATTGCGTATTGGCATCCATGCCTTGAAAAGGAGGTTGATTAACTCCATAAAAGTCTTTCATTTTCCAATTAACCAATGTGGTTTCTGTTGGAGGTACCTCTTACTGAGTTTCATGCTACTGATTTCCTTCTTGACTTGGTTCTTGGGACACACTAATGGTCTAAACCATCAAGTCCTAGTTTAGTGCACCATTGAAACAAGTTGATTGATTATGAGGTAGATTGTAGGGGTAACACCATTCGTATTCCTATGGGATGTTATTTTGTGTCGGAACCAAGGCTATTGATTTGGAATCTCCATTTGGATCATATGTTCAGAATGGCCTAACAACTTGAGCTTTTCCTTGATTTTGATTTAAGACCTAAGATAGTTGTCTATTTTGTTAATATGGGTGCCTAGCTTGATATTGATTTGTAGGTTGATATGGTCTAGAACTCTAAACTTGTTGTCTCTTGATAGTCACTAGTTCATTTCCTAGGTTTTTTAGCTGTTTCATAACATCCGAACCTTTTTTGAAGTGCTTGACGAAGTAGAAGCCTTGTTATTGCTTTGATTTCTAGGGGTGGAATGGGATTCAATTCTAGTGTTTGACTAGCTGTAGGAGCTCCCATGTCTTGATAGAGAGGAATTGATGGCCTTGGTGCTAGCTTACCAAATTGAATCAAGAAATTTTCATCTCTAACAACAATGTTATAGGATCCTAGCAATGTTGTTCCTCCCATTGATTGGATCATCATGGCTATATATGAATTTATAGCCTTCAAGAAATAAAGGAATGCTCCTTCGGCAGTTGGTCTGACAACTATCAGAATCCTATCCCATGTCCTCTAGAACCTGAAGTTGAAATTGGTCAACTGCTCATTAGGATCCTCTTGATTGTTTTCAATTGTTCTAATAGAGATAGATTATCCCCCTTTTCCCCAAATTGATTATGGAGGGTTGTGCACAAATGGTCCCAATTCTAGATAGACCTGCTGTTAGGCTTCTAAACCATTGCAAAGATTTACCCTTAAAATATGAAGCTAACAACTTGACCACAATATCCATTTCATTGATTTCATGAATTGCACAGACATTTGCAATGTCTTGGATGTGGTCAATCGAGAGTTGTCTGGTTCTCTCCAGTGAAATATGGGATGTTCTTTAATGCTGCAATTGGAACTAGATTTTGAGCATTTAGGGAAAGTGGGCTACTTCCCATGAAGTTAACATATGGATTGGGTTGTGCCATCCTGATTGGTTAGAGAAATCTTGTTGATTGAAGAAAAGGTCTACCAGGTGGAGGTGTTGTTGACCAAAATAAGCACACACTTATTTTTAGGTCAACTTACACCATTTTCCCCCTTTTGTGCTTCAATTTGAATTTTTACATATTTTAAGAACTTAAGGCCCCTTGAAATCATTTTCATTAGATTATAAATTTCTTCCCCTTTCTAGAGATATAAGGAAGTCCTTCTAACTCTTCGTATTTTTCAAACTATGAGTGATGGGCCCCGGGAAGGAGTTTTTGCAAAATGCGAGCCGACGGGCCTAGGGAAGAATTTTCACCTATACAAATTGTAGACTGGGGTGGGGTAGTGGAAGGCATTTTTACATTTTTTCACTTTTTGCAAAAAGGAACAAGTATAATTGCAGGTCGTGGGCCCGAGAAGGAGTGCTCATGAAAAGTGTAAAATGCGGGCGGTGCCCGAATTTGTCTTTTTCCCAAATAGAAAATATGGGCTGATGGGCCCGGTAAGCTATGTACCTTGGGATATAATATTATAATGTATATGGGTTGATGGAGATGCCGACATGTGGCACACATCCCCTTATCTTATTATATTAGTCATTTATGATTTATAATTTCAAAGGTGCGGCCTAAAGGAAATCCCCAAATGAGCGCCAACTCGCCACATGGTTAGAGACCAAAGAGGTAAGGTTGGTCATTGAAAAATCCAAAAGCTTGCGGAGGCCTCCACGTGTCTCATCCACATAGCTTAAAAATAAAAACCTGGGGGCATTTTCTAAATAAGCACAAAGCCTCCACATGTCTCAAGTTGGGCACAGTGTCTCCGCCAATGAGAAGAACTTAGGTAAAATAAAAAATCAACCAAGGAACCCACGAAAGCTACCACGTGTCAATCCAACACAATTTCAAAAGTGAAAGGAAAGGGGTGAATCTTCAAGATGCACGAGGATGCCACATGGACCCTATATGGACAGACCCTTTTAAATATTGTGCACCCATGACCCTGATCTTTAGATAGCCATATCTTTCGACTAGAAAATTAGATTTGGGTGGGAGATGACTTTTGGAAAGATCTCGGTGCCAACTTCTCATCTACATCCATTAATTCTTCACTGATAATTTTAGGTCTATCAAGTCTTCCACCTACCGCCATGATGAATAATGGGCCTCTTTCTTGCCTTAATAAGGGACAACAACAAAGGCATGGGTGTTGTAGCGAGATTCTTCATTGCGGTAGGTGGATTTCAATGCTTTTTGGAGTGGTTGGAGTAGGTGGAATTCAATGCATCGCAAGGGTGGTTGGAACAAAGTTTGATTTTCCTCTCTCTTTCTCTCTCATTCTTCTATATATTGTAAAAGAGGGGCATATTCAAAGGGTTGGTCATTGTTTCTCCTCTTCCCCCCTCTCTCTTTCTTCTTTAGGGTAGAATGTGGAGTCTAAGCCTCCTCTCATGGATCTGTAATGGAATTTTCTAGCCTCTTGCCCATTAATGATGTACTGTGTGAACTTTTGGAGTAATAAAATATATTTCGTGATGCATCTGTCCATCCTTTTCTTATTTTATTATTTATTTTCACCCCTCATCATTGTAGGGTATACCATGCATACTCTGATATTTATTATAGGTTCCGGGAGCTGTGCTTAGTGGGTCTTGAAGTTGTGTCTACATGTGACATTTATCTTTGGTCCGTAGTGCATCATGTCCACCCCTCCTCTACTCATCTCTCTCCACTCTAGGCAATTGGATCCATGATCAGCCACTTCGGTTTGTGGTGTATCACCACTTAGTGTAGGCTCTATTTCACTCTCTATCTCTCTCACCGTCCCTTAGAATGGTTAGATTAGGATAGATTAGGTAAACCCGTACTAGAGTAGCTTGTGGCGGAGTAGTTTAGGAAGTAGGAACAAACCTTCTCTAGAGGTCCATCTCAAGTGTTGCAAGTCCCGCAACTTGAGAGATGGCCCAATATTGTGAAATCACACCGAATACCCCCATTTCAAAATCAAGGACATTTAGGGGTGCTCGATTTTGCACAAACAGTTTGAATCTTCAATATGCGCGAGCCTCGCCACATGGACCCCTGTATGGATAAACCCTTTTAAATATTACATGCTCGTGACCTTGATCTTCATACAAAAAAATATTTCGATCTGGAAACTTGAATTTTGGTGGGAGAGGAATTTTGGAAAGATCTTAGCACCAACATCTCACTTGCCTCCATTAATGCTTCGGCTTGCTAATTTTGGAGCTATAAAGTCTTCCACCTTCCACCATGATGAAGAATTGGCCTCTTTCTTTCCCAGTAAGGGATAATGACATAGGCATGGGTGTTGCAGTGAGACTCTTCATTGTGCTAGGTGGATTTCAATGATTTATGGAGTGGTTGGAGTAGCAGAATTTAATGCATCACAAAGGTGGTTGGAACAAAGTTTTATTTTCCCTCTCTCTTTCTCTCTCATTATTCTATATATTGTAAAAGAGGGGAATATTCAAAGGGTTGGTCATTATTTCTCCTCTACCCCTCTCTCTTTCTTCTTTAGGGTAGAATACAGAGTCTAAGCCTCCTCTCATGGCTCTGTAATGGAATTTTCTTGCCTCTTGCCCACTAATGATGTGTGTGTGAAATTTTGGAGCAATAATTTTTTTTTCATGATGCATCTGTCCATCCTTTTCTTATTTTATTTTTTCTTCTTGCCCCTCATCGTTCAGTAGGTATACCATGCATACTATTATGTTTATTACAAGTTCGGGAGCCGTGATTAATGATTCTTGAAGTGTTGTCTATGTGACATTTATCTTTGGTCTATGGCGCATCTTGTCCACCCCGTCCTCTCGCTCACCTCTCTCCACTTCGTAGTTGGATCGTGATCAGCCCCTTCCTTTTCTAGTGTATCACCACTTAGTGTAGGCTCTATTACACACACTCTCTCTCTCCATGTCCCCTTGGAATAGTTAGATTAGGATAGATTAGGTGTACCTACAATAGAGTAGCTTGTGGAATGTAGTTTAGGAAGTAGGAACGATCCTTCTCTGGAGGTCCATCTCAAGTTTTACAAGTCCCACAACTTGAGAGATGGTCCAATTTTGTAAAATCACACCGAATGCCCCCATTTCAAACTCGAGAATATTTGGGGGTGCTATGATTTTTCACTAACAATTTTTGCACACCGGTGGGACACTGAGGTTAGATTTTTCTCATATTTCCAAGGTGTCTCATTATCAACAACAAATCTTAAGCCACCGTGTGACCATACTAATAGTTTTGGCATGCCCGGTGGGATAGGTCTGAAGCACCTTACCACTTTATCTTAGTAGGTTGGTGTGTCCCTGTTAAGATTCAACCTTTTGAGGCACATACAAGCAGATCTCGGCAACTCCATTTGGTCAACAACCCATCTCTAAAGTTGTAGACCTTCTCCCATATATTTTCATCCATTTCTCTCTTTTTATTCCATTTCCATGAATTTGTGTAATCATGACTTCATTTCTATCTTGGAATTCACACTTGCAACAACATCAATGTAGTCCACCTCTAATGTATTTCAAGATCATCATTATGATTAGATCCAGAACCATTATGCTTACCCATATGAGCATTGTCGAACTAGTTTGGCTATGGAGATTATCAAGAACATGGGTACGCATATGATGATAATTGCTACATGGAAAATGTTGATTTTCTGGAGAATATTCAAGGGATGGAGGCACACATGGTGTAGTCCAGCACTACAACACAAATGAAGGCATTCAAAATTGGCTATGGGGCACCTTGTCCATGGGCTGACCCTATGCCAAGACATTACAACTCTCAAGAGAAGGTTGAATTTATGAATGAAATGTTGCCTTAGTTTTGCACAGTGGATTGAAGATATTGAGGTATATGAGCAAAGTGCGAGACAACCTTGTCAATTGGTAAGTTAGTCACCAGCTCCCTGTCCTTCATTTCCTCTTTCTGAAACTTTATCATTTAAGCATGGTCAAGAGTCAAGCCCTCGATTTGCTGCCCCAAGTGTTGACTTCCCTTCTCCATCTCCTAGTATTCCGTCTCATCTTAATTCTTCTGCCATTTCCCTTCCCAAAAATTCATCCCCCCAAACAAATAGGAAGTTCCACCTCCCTCTCCACCAAAAACAATAGTAAAACAGGTTGAACCCCAACCTACCACTCCTTTTACTTTCCCAAGTACAGGTATGGAAGAGATTCCAAAGACCAATCAAGGAGAACAACTAGAAGAGGAACCCAAAAGAGAAGAAATGATAGAAAATCTAAAGATTTGGGCTACGAGTTTTGGATTTACAAAGATCCCCTTGATGGTAATGCTAATAGAGGAGGTCAAGGTCAAGAGCCAAGCGGTGGTGGTGAGGCTGAGTTTGCAGTAGAAGAAGAACAAGAACAAGAAGGAGAAGATAAAAACTATGTTTTCTCAAAATTCCGTGTCCATAATGGCACTCTATTTAAAGAGGATGCTGATCTAACCCAAGCTGCACAACTAGTTAAGGAGGAAGAACAAACAGCTTCAAGTCCCATTGAAGAGAAGCATCTGGGAGAGATAAAATTAGAGTTGAGGCCACTTAGTGAAGAAAGCATTATTGAATATTTTTTTCTTTCATTTAAAGGGCTTGATTTGATTGATGAACCCATGAAAAAGGAGGACTATATAGTTTCAGAGGCACCAAGTGTGGAGAAGGCCACAGAAGAACCTTCAGTTCTTCGTCTCACTTCACCCCCTTTAAGATCTAATGTTGAAGAGGAGTTTGAGATTTCAAAATTCATGTTTGAAGAAGAGGTTAATGATGGTGAGAAAGTTTCAGATAAGGAGGACACCATGGAGGTGGTCGAGCACATGTAGCAGGACAACAAGGAAGAAAATTATCTGTCTGACTTGGAGGAGTGCTTTGGTGGAGAGGAGTGCATGGAGATAACATCATTTTAGTCTCAATAAACCACCTTCCAAGCACACGATCCTTCTTCCATGAAGGAGATAATTTAAGTACAATAGCATGCACTTCATGACAGCTCCCCGGAACCAAGGTTGGAAGATATGAATCCTCCATGTTCTTCACAGAGAAGGAAGGGAAGGAGAAAGAGGATGTCATCATCTCTTTCACACCATCCACCCGGGGAAGGTCAGAGGAAAACTCCATTCTTGGATTTGTAATTCAGAGCAAGGGGCACATCCATCATATCGACCATTCCCAATCGGTACTTGTCTTCATTGGAGCCAAGGGAGAATATAGAACTAGTCATGCCCACTTCAGGTCATGAGGTTTAGTATCAAAGCACCAAGGATCACCATTAACACCTCTAAGAGTCCAATGTCAATCAAATTGAGGAGGTATTTTTGATTGATGTTGATACCTTGATGATTAGGGTGGTGGAATGACTTATTGTCAATTTTTCACTCATACAATTAGCCATATTTAGTGTCAAATCATTTGCATGGCTGCCCCTTTTGAGAAAGGGATGCTACTTCTCCTTGCGAATTATAGGATTTGTTTGAAGTCCCTTTTCTCTTTGGTTAGCATAGTATAGGAGTAGGTTTGTTTTCAGCAGAAGAATTTCTTATTCACACTTTTCATGTTCCACTTGGAGTATGTATGATTTCCAATTTTGTACATACGTGTGTTGTGGTGTTTTGTTTCTTGTGCACAAGACATTAGAAGCAACGAGGTGAGTTCAGGGTTAGATCTAGTTCCAAAAATTTACAAGTGGCTCAAGGATCAGATTGTCAAATTTCAAATAAGTTTTGTGTTTACTAGGAAGACTCCATGCCCAATGGATGCTTCAAGGAAACTAATAATTTCACTTAGCAGGTAGGTGATCCCCATGAGTCACCAAATTGTTGACCAAAATAATCTCACACTTATTTTTAGGTCAACTAACACCATTTTCCCCCTTTTGTGCTTCAATCTAAATTTTTACATATTTTAAGCACTTAAGGCCCCCTGAAAGCATTTCCATTAGATAGGAAATTTATTCCCTTTCCAAAGATATAAAGAAGTCCTTCTAACTCTTTGTATTTTTCAAGCTACGGGCCAAATGGCTCTGGGAAGGATTTTTTTCCAAATGCAGCCGACGGGCTTAGGAAAGAGTTTCCACCCATGGAAATTATGGACCTATGGGGTAGTGGAAGACATTTTGACATTTTTGCACTTTTTGCAAAAAGGCACAAGTATAATTCGCAGTCCACGGGCCTCGAGAAGGATTTCTTATGAAAAGTGTAAAATGCGGGCTGGTGGGCCCAGATATGTCTTTTTGCCCAAATGGAAAATACGGGCCAGCAGGCCCAGGATGACTCAAGTGTAAAACCGGTGTGAAAAGCCGAGGAGGAAATTTTTCCAAAGTGTGAATGTAGGCCGGTGGGTCTGCGGGGGACTTTGGAACTTTTACACTTTAGTCAAAATGACGTAGTTTCAAGTGTGGGCCTGTGAGCCCATGGGATCTCATCACCATTGAAAAGTCACGAGATCTACGGAGGGTGCCACGTGCCTTATCGTTGTAACTGCAAGGATAGAATATCAAATGGAGACCCCAAAGAAGTTCCAAGCTTCCACGTGTCCTAGGTCCGAAAGGGGACATAGTCAATAGTTGAAAAGTCAAAATGGGGTAGAGCCAGCGGAAAGTGCCACATGTCAACTTGGCACAACTTCAAAGGAAAAATCTAGAGTGGGTTTCCAAATGAGCATGAGGATTCCACGTGTCCCAGGTCCAAAAAGGGGATAGAGATGGCCATTTAAAATAACTAAGTATAAGGGTGTTGGCGGAAGCCTCCATGTGTCTCATTGGCGCAACACTAAGGTTGGGTCCAAAGCACGGGTTCCCAAACGTGCGCAGACTCTCCATGTGTCTAGTGTCCAACATAAGTCAAATGGAGGAGGCTTGACTTGGCTAAGTATAGAGAGCCAGTGGACAACACCACATGTTGGATTAGCGTAAATTCAAAGGCTTGACCCATAGCAGAGACTCAAACAAGTGCTAGCCCTCACGTGTCCAAAGCCCGAAAATATGGAAGAAGTCATTGAAAATTCTAAGTAGAGGAAGGCCAACTGAATGAGCCAAGTGTCAACACAAGACAACTTCAAAATTAAAATTCAGAGTGGGTTCCCAAATGTGCATTGAGCCTCCACGTGTCCAGGGTCAAACATATCTCCTCGCCGAGCAAAAGGGACTTAACCGAAATACAAAGAAAAGAGCAAGGTCAGAGAGAGCCACGTGTCTCTTTGGCACAATTTCAAAGGTGCGTCACAAAAGGAAATCCCCAAATGAGAACCAACTCACCACATGGTCAGAGTAAAAAGAGGTAAGGTCAGTTGTTGAAAATTCCAAAAGCCTGCGGAGGCCTCCACATGTCTCATCCACGTAACTTCAAAAGTAAAACAAAGGCGGTTTCTAAATAAGTGTAAAGCCTCCACATGTCTCAAGTCAGGAACAATGTCTCTACCAATGGGAAGGACTTAGGTAAAATACATAGGAAACTAAGGAGCCCACCGAATGTTGTGCAATCACACCAAATGCCCCCATTTAAAAATCAAGGACATTCGGGGTGCTATGATATTGCACTAACAATTCAAATCTTCAAGATGCACAAGGTTGCCACATGGACCCTGTATGGACAAACCCTTTTAAATATTGCGCGCCTATAACCTTGATCTTTAGATAGCCATATCTTTCGACTGGAAACTTGGATTTGGCAGGAGAGGAATTTTTGGAAAATCTCGGTGTCGATTCTCACCGCCTCCATTAATGCTTTGGCTCGCTAATTTTGGGGCTGTCAAGTCTTCCACCTACCACCATGATGAAGAATGGCCTATTTCTTTCCAAAGAAGGGACAACGACAAAGGTATGGGTGTTACAAGTGAGACTCTTTATTGTGGAAGGTGGATTTCAATGCTTTTTGGAGTGGTTGGAGTAGGAAAATTCAATGCATCGTAGGGGTGGTTAGAATAGAGTTTAATTTTCCATCTTTCTCTCTCTCTCATTCTTCTATATATTGTAAAAGAGGGGCATATTCAAAGGGTTGGTCATTTTTTCTCCTTTGCCCCCTCTCTTTCTTCTTTAGGGTAGAATGTGGAGTCTAAGCCTCCTCTCATGGCTCTGTAATGGCATTTTCTTGCCTCTTTCCCACTAATGATGTACTATGTGAACTTTTGAATCAATAAAGTTTGTTTTGTGATGCATCCTGTCTACCCTTTTCTTATATTATTTTTACTTCTTGCCCTCATCGTTAAATGGTATACCATGCATATTGTGATGTTTATTTTAGGTTCTAGGAGTTGTACTTAGTGGGTCTTGAATTAGTGCCCATGTGACATTTATCTTTGGTCTATGGTGCATCTTATCCACCCCCTCCTCTGCTCACCTCTCTCCACTTCAGCAGTTGGATCTGTGATCAGCCACTTCCTTTTCTAGTGTAGCACTAATTAGTGTAGGCTCTCTTTCACTCTCTCTCTATCCCCTTAGAATGGTTAGATTAGGATAGATTAGGTCTGCCTGCACTAGAATAGTTTGTGGCAGGTAGTTTAGGAAGCATGAACCAACCTTCTTTGGAGTTCCATCTCAAGTTTTGCAATTCCCACAACTTAAGAGATGGTCCAATGTTGTGCAATCACACTGAATGCCCCCATTTCAAACTCTAGGACATTAGGGGGTGCTATGATTTTACACTAACAAGTGTAGAAATAGTCATGTTAGGTGGAGATGGTGATCTTTGTGGTCTTCTTCCTCTCCTTCCTCTGCCTAGTGATAATTGCAAGTAAAAAAATAGTCCCTCTTCTTGAATATCAGATCTATTTCAAACTCTTCTCATGTACTTGGGAAATTTGTGTTGCTACACCAATGAATTCTATCCCTTCGAAGTCACCAAATGTGTTGGGAAATGAGCCTCTAAAGGCTATATTTTGACAAGTTACACACCAAAATTGACAGAATAAAAATGAAAACCTTGAAGGACCTGTGTATTTAAGATTCTGGAGCTTGAAATTTGATTTGGAATGATATTCCCAAAAACCTGAAAAATTTAAGACTTCCAAATGTCTGAAACCCGAAATCCTGAAATTTGGAGAAGTCAAAAATTCTGTGATCCTGAAACCCGATGTTTTGAAAACTCGAAACCCAAAATTCTGAAATCCTGAGATGTCTGAACTTCCAAAATCTCGAAACCCAAAATTAAAAAAATTATGATATTTTGAAATTCAAAATTTCAAAAAACTAAAAATACCCTTTTGAATATTAGCCCCCGATCTATCAAATGGTGAAATTTGGACTTGTTTTGAGCAAGTTAAGCCCTTGAAAATTGATTTTGGAGTTTAACATGAGAGGTGAAAAGTCTGAAATTGGAGAACTTGCAATTTCTAAGTCTGAATTTGATAAAAATTCCTTCAAAGCTTGTAGAATGACCTCTTGGTCCCATAGGCGAGAAAAAATTGTTGATGCGTAATCACAACACCCCTAAATGTCTGCAACTTGATGGGTTGAGACTCTCAATGTGATTGCATAACATGAAGCTTTTCCCAAAGTGTGGGACTTTACAATTGGGAAAGCTCTCCGGATGAAGGTTGGTTCCTTTTCCTCTGTTCAGGCGCACACATATAATTTTTACAAAGGATCTACTCTAAAATCTACTGTAACTTTCCAAGGAGACATGGTTAAGAATATGCAAGAAATTAAACCTATTATAATATAGGTGATGCACCAAAGGAATTCTAAACACCTGCTTTTCCATTAAAAATGAAATACAACCATCATGCATAGATAACCAAGATTACAATGAGAGATCATGAAGATGCAATAACAAAAGATAGGGTTGAAAATCATCCATATAATTTTTATTATTGCTTCAAAGATTTGATATAGTGCACTACAATGGCCAAAATGCAAGTTTGCAATTTATAGTTTAGATGGGAGGTTTGAACTCCACAAATTCACTTGCAAACAAGAGAAGAAGGGAGGGTGCAAAGCCAAAATATCTAACCTTTAGAAAAATTCCCCTCCTTACAATATATAGGAAGAATTAGAGAAGGAGATAGAAGAAATTTGAAATCCAGCTTCAACCACCCCCAAAAGAGAAATGAATTCACCCGTAACAATGATAGGTTATATTGTGAAACCCATGCCTCCATGTAATATTCCTTATTGGGAAAGAAAGGAAGCCCATACTTCATTATTGGGGTAGGTGGGAAGCTTGACACCTTAAAAAATGGTGGATTGTATTTCTTCCTTTTGAGTAACTTATTTCATCTTAAATTAAGATATCTAGTCGTAGTTGATAGAGGAGACCTGTAATATTTCCAAAAAGTAATCTCTTTCTCAAATTAAAGCTTCCAGTCAAAAGATATGGCCGTCGAAGGTCGATTTGTCCTTATGTGAAAATGGCATGAGAGCTCCGAAGTCCATGCAACTAAAAGCCCGAAAGTCTAAAATTTCAGACTTTCAGGTTTTGGAGTTTTAGACATTGAGGGGTGCTTTTCATGTTTTGAGGTTTGAGACTTATGAAACTAAGAATTCTAAAACCCCGAAAGTTAGTTTTTTTGGACTTTCGGGATTTTAGGATTTTTGCATGTTGTGTTTTTGGCATGATTCCCAAGATTGAAACCCTGAAAGTCCAAATTTTTGGACTTTCAGACTTCGTTTTAAATTTGCTACTCCATTTTTGCATGCTTCCCAATGTTATGAAACCCCGAAACCCCGAAATTCTAAAATTTTGACTTTCATACTTTGAGTTTTCAAACTTTGCCTTTTATTTTTTTACATGCTTCCCAAAGTTCCCGAAACCCCAAAATTTTGAATTTTTAGACTTTCAGAGTTTGGGTTTTTGGACTTTTCCTCTCCATTTTTCACTCCAAGAGTTCGAAAACTTGAAATTTTGAATTTTAGAATTTCGTGGTTTTAGATTTCATAAATTGCATGCCCATTTATGCCCTTGCTTTCTCCGAAGTACCAAAAATTCAAAAAACCGAAAACTTGAGCCTTACTCCATTCTTCTTTCTCTTGAGCTCTAATCTTCTTCGACATTCGCTTAACCATTGAATTCCGACCTTGCATTTCATTGATGATCCTATCTAGAACTTGATTTTCAAAATTGAATGTGAGCTTGCATGATTGAACCAACCTCTGATTTTCTCTTTGTGCAAGGTCGTGTTTTCCAATTTTTCTTGAGGGGAAAAATTGGATAACAATTACTTTGAAGATTTGGGAAGTTGGTTATGATTTTCTTTATTAATTGTCGAAATATTGATTGTGTTATGCAATGTGATACTATAATTTTAGTCGACATAGAGGATGTCATTTATTGGTTTTCCTCCTCTACGCACTACTTAACAACCCTTTTAAATTTTCAATTAAGTATACTTTTTGATAGATTTCCATTTCAATTTTTAATCTATGATGATTTGGGAAGTTGGTTGTGCTTTTCTTTCTTAATTGTGTAAAATATTGATTGCGTTATGCAATGTGATACTTTACTTGTAGTCGATATAGAGGATGTCATTTACTTTTTTTTCCTCCTCGAGAACTACTTAATAACCCTTTTAGGTTTTTAATTAATTATACTTTCGATAGATTTCCATTTCAAGTTTTCAATCTACATTCAAACTCCCTCATGGACACCGCTTATGGGTTTTCAATCTATATGGGTTTTCTTACATAAATTAATCAAAATTGTGCACTTTCAACAAAATGAAAATTACCTACCACAAATTTGTGTTTCTCCTTTTCGTATGGGTATTTCTCAGCGCTTAGGTTGTTTTGGTTCACCGCATGGAGTGAAAGGTGATGGTGGCATTGTGAAAGTTGATTTGATTAAGCATAGGAGAATATGTGGTAAAATGTAATGTGGGGTATTATTCATTATTTTTATTGTGGGGAAAAATGTTTCCAAATCCCCCTTGTATGTGTTCCAGTATGTTAATGCCTCATTCACTCGCCAAAGTAAAGTTTTAATTGTGCTAATACTTACACGAGTTCATGCAAATCATCCTCTTTACGTTGTCTATAGCTTTCCCATTGAGGGTGATGGAATTTTGAATGTCATGCTATAGCATTTCCAAACCGATCTCACATTGTTTGGACTTGGAATCTAACAAATGTATTACGTGGTGTATTGCGCTCCCACTCTCGCAGTTTGTCACCGACATTGTCTCGAGGCTGCAAGGATATATGCAACGCCTTATCCATTTCTTTAGTATTAGATTCAGTCAACATTTTACCTTGCATTGTGTTACTTATATCTATATTTTTTTGTTCCCCACCATTGTGCTATATGTATGAGTGTTCCAATTCAATAGTTCAAAATTAAGATTTTTGTTTATTCCTCAACTTGTTATAAGATCAATTTCAAAAGGAACTCTAAGTCCTTCACCTCCTTCTTGATTTTGAAAACTTGTGCCTTGATTAATTTTGCAGTCTCATCTTGCTTTCAATTTTCCACCAATTTTCCTATGAGTGTAGTTAGTTGCATTTTCTTGCTCATTACTTATTCGCCTATGGTATGAGTGAAAATTTGTGGATAATTACCTTCAATTCACACTTTTCTACGACACAAAGTCATTTCAAATGTTACTTTTATATCATTATAACCATAATTGTGATTCTATTTTTTCCTCCACAATGCACTCTACCTTTGTTTAAAATGTTATAACTTGTTCCTTCTTCTTCATCCCTTCCTCCCTTTATTGTTGTTTTACACTTTTGATCATGCAATTGCTTCCATATGTTTTGGAATCCATTATGCACTAGACATTGTAGCCTCCTAATCTATTTTCATTAGATGCACAATTATTTTCTCCTTATATACATTTTTGGGGAAGTACATAAGTCTTGAGGGGATAGAGGAGGAGAAGGTGTACCATCTATTTGTTGCGTTGCAGATTTGGGGACTATGATATTTATTCTTCAACGTTATGCCTCTTCTCCACTCTTTGTTTTTTCTCATACGCATCCATATTTTTTGTTTGGTGTGTGGTGGCTTGTTGTATTTCCTCTTGTCTAAGGAGGCTCTTCGTGTATACCGACTCCCGACCTAGAATTGTTGTTTATTATTTCATGACAAATCAAACTACTCGAAAGGGGTTGTTTAGTCATTATTTTCTTATGTGGTGTTACTGGAATTTATTCCTAGAGTATTGACACATCTATTCCAGCCTCCTTAGACTTTTGTTTATGTTTTGGATCAACATATCCTACATGAAATATTCATGTTTGATATTAATCATGAACGATGTTGGCATTAGAGGGAGTTCGACTTTTCTTCTTTCATCATATTGTTTGCAGATTGCTTCATTGATATTTCTTTCCAAGTGTACCATTATTTCTCTTCTAGGAGATACCTATTGGTGCCCATTTCTTTGAGTTCCATTGTAGAAATTATTTCTCCATCGATATTCATTTTATCAAAATCCATTTGGTGAACTATTTGGGAAACCTCAAATCTATCTCGACTTGTTTTGAGGATCTATGTGGTTATGCAATGGCCTTTTGCTTGCATTTTTCTTTCCTACTTGATTATGTTGCTTCTTTTATTATGGATTGTGCTTTGATATGTAGTTGTATAACTAATTTTCCCTAAAATCCTCTCACAATTGGTTGGTTTGGCCTTTAGATGCGGAATGGTTGAACATGTGTTTGGATCATGTCATGTTTCCTTCTCAACTCTTCCTTTGCTATGTTCATGGTGAGAAAAAATGGGAGTGGATTTGGTTGCTTGGTGTGCACACCTTTGGATACCATGATCCCATTATGTAGAAAGTGGTTTTTACATATGAAGAGCTATGTATGTGTATACTTCCTTTGGTATCTCGGTTTTTACACTAAGTTTTATATAGATTTGTTGGGATGAATTACACAAACTAATCATGCGGGTAATACACATATTCTACTTGAATGACACTCTTGAGGGGATGCATTGTGTAAAGAAGAGTACTATTATCAACCATTGGTACATGAATACATTTCCCCAAGTTTCTATTATCTTATGCACATTATTGTTGATTTTGGGTGTGAGAAATTCAGGCCCGTTAAACTCGGTGCCATCCTCCCACATCTACATGATGATATCTACTCTACCTAGGGATGCTTGTTTACTACCTCGAGTATCTTTCTAGTAGCACTCTATGTCTTTTTTGTTAAGACCTACATCACTTCATTTTTATGGGTCCTACAAGGGATTCCTGTGCCCTTGTGAAATTGGGCATATATGGTTGCGATTGATTGTTTATATGGAAGCTTAGATATTCCTTCATTCGGTGATCTAGTGGATCAAGTGACTGGGGGTATATTTATGGGTATTGCATCTTATGTAGTGAACTAGATTGCACCATTAAAATAATGAATCATTATAATCTACATGAGCTCGAGGTAGTCTCCCATGTATGGTAGTTGTGCTATTTGGTCAACAACTATTCCTCGAACTAAGTCCTTATCCATTATCTTCCTTCGTAGCTTCTATTTGGATTGTTCACATTTTTTTGTTCAATGATTTCTCTTCTCTTGTGAAAAATCAATGATTGGGTGAATTGAACCACTTTGTTTTCCTTAACATTGGGTAAATCCTGATATCTTCCTTCTCTAAATCACTAAGAGGGAGGAATGAAATTCCTTGTTCTTCCATAATGACTTAGACTCTAGGGCTAATGGGTTACGTGAATGCGTATACCATTACCATTCTAGCATGCTTTTGTTCATAGATTTATTCTTTGGTTTTGAAATTTCTTACACTTTTAATCTCCTTTTTATTTTTCTTCTATATTTTCTTACTTTCTTTCTTCGAAAATGTGTTAGAATTGTGGGATTGATCACTTGTTTATAATGCTTCTGAATGCAAGGTGGTTGTATTTGAGCTATTTATCCCTTGATCTATTCCATTAATTAATTTTTCCATTGGAGATTTAGCTTGATGTGGCGCTAACTTACCTCTTAAGTTCACTTTCGTGAGATCTTAGCTTCTTGATGTGTCAATCATGGAACTTGTTGAGTTGGTAACTTTTATGATTTCAAAATTTTAAATCTCCTTTTTGGCTCATTTACTTTCTTGTTTATTATGTGGGTTTCCTATAATTAATTGGTTTCTACACCTTTTTCTTGGCTTTACATCCCACTTTAAGTTTTCTCGATGTTTGAAGGTGATCCTTGAAACTTTAACTAATCTATACGCACTTGAACACAAACTAATGAAATATAGAAACTCCTATTTACCAAACTTGCACAAAATTTAAAACTTCCTGCTCTGTTAGTGTGCCCAAGGCATTTATTGTTACTCTATATATGTTGTGTACTTATCCAATGTAGGATGTTATCCTAACCCCATTAGTCCTACCAATCAACTCATGTCCTTGTAGATCCCGTAATATATTTGTTCCCTATTTAGTGATGTGGTGAAGAAGATAAGGACCTTTCCATCCGATCAACATTTTTCTTGGTTTTTATTTAAAATTGATTTCATAAATTGATACCAACTATTATTTCTAGAATTATTTACTACATAAATTGCAGTCATGCCATGCTTTTTAACTTTGTTTGTGAACTTTCTAGTCCCATTGTGTAGTCGCCATATATCCTTCCATTTTTGTCTAGTTCAAAAATTGTTATTTATGAACTTAGTATCCCCTAACCTTGTGATCATTACAATGCAAAGAATTGGAACAATGTATTTCATTGACATAATCACCTCTATTCCATAAATTAATTGGAATTGTGTAGGCCTTGTACTTCTCTTATAATTGTTTTATAAGCCTAGAGTACCAAAAATAATCTATCTTGGACAGTCCTTTCTTTGCACATTGCATATTTTTGTTACTACTCTTTTCAATACTTTATTTGTGGCCTCTGCTTGTTCATTAGCTTGTGGATTTTATCCTAAGATTTTGTGGGGTTCCATCATAAACTCTTCTGTGAGGATATTTATGGTGTTATTTAAGAAGTGCATTCCTCTTACATTGAATAAATTTTGTGGACAATGGTATCTAGTTGTGATGTTTTCATAGAAATATTTACTTGTGTTCCTTGTTGAATAATTCAAAGTGGTTTAGAATTCTACCAATTTTTGAAATAGTTCATTGTTGTAATGATGTATTTGGATCTAGATCTTCTTTATGGTGGGTGAATTGGGCCAATAAAGTTTATGCCCCATTACTTGAAAGGTTGTATGGCTAGGACCAAGTTGAGAAGAATATTTTATCTTTGATTTGGTTTTCCCACTCTTTGGAAAAAATCACAATACCTACATCTTGGAATAGAGCTAGCTACAAAATTACACTTTGCAAAAATTTCTTCATAGTCAACTCTCCTAAAAAATGTCCTCCTATTATACCTATATGCACTTCTTGCAAGATTAGTTCTCATGCATGTTCCAATGCAACTATGTGTTATACTTCATCCTTCCCTAGTTTATACAAAAATTCATTTATGATGGTGTAAAGAAAAGCTTTAGTAACCAACCGCTTCTTTTCCTTTCCTTTTTTGTAGTGATCTAGTAAAATGCCATGTTGAAGGAATTGCACAATCTCTTCAAGATGCGTCGGTATTGCACAATAACTTAAAAAAGTATAAATAGACTACATATTCATCCAATTCCTAAGATTATTCTACAAGTGTTTATGTGACTTAAGTGGTTGGGTCCTACATGATCTCTACTATGCTTAACACTTATCTTGAATTGATACTCCTAGAATTACACGAGCCATCTTGATATTATTCCTCCTAATAGTGGTTTATTCACTAAATACCGCATTTATTGATGACCCATTATTAGCAAACGGATTTGCATTCATGTAAATGACATGCGGCGATTAGGGGAAAAGTCCTCCTCAATGAAGGTGAGGTTGCCTTTATTGAAAACAAAAATTGTATTTACATCTATACATTCAAAATTGTATGTGGGGGATGTTTGGGGACATCAAATGGAAATAAGTGTGAATGAGGAAAATGGAATGTAATGAAGGAAAGAAATGGAAAGGAATGGAGGGAAGGAGCTTACAATAATTAGGTAAACACAGAGCCTACTATTGCATAAAGAATAAGAACAACAAATAACTAACTCAAATAAAATAGAATTTGAATCAGCTAAACAAGAATAAGTGAAAGGAACATACATGAGTATGTAAATATCAGTGCTTGATCACTATGAACAAGAACAACATATTCATATCATTGACAATAAGATCAAAGACAATATCTACATGCAAGATTTAAACACTAACATCTAATGATCATAAGAACATAATATTGCTAAAAAGACAATGAATGGGACACAAAATTCATATTTCATTAACTCTCCAAAATGTCTTAACAAAAGAACCCAAAGTTTCTTTCTTGGAACAAAGCTTGCACACAAAAGTATTTTATTCTCCTCTCTCCAAGTCACCCTTACAAATGAGCCCTTAACTTCCTTTTATAACCCAAAATTTGGTTACAAAGTAGTTAGGGTTTACATGAACATTAAATGAGGGTACCTTAAGTGAATTTGAATTTTTCAACCAACCTTTAAACTGTAATTTAAAATTAGAAACCACGTAATTTATGAATTTTTTTATAAAAGTGATTTTAACAAACAGATAACTTTTAAACACCATTTAAAACATATAACAAGACCTAGTGCCTTATCCATTAAAGTGGGTTCTGCCTATCTCAATCATTTGAGAAATGGACTCTCCCACTTCATTAGATACCAGAATGCTATCTCCTCATCTCATGGGTGAAATTAGGATCTTTCACCTTTTTCAATTGAAAATATTTGAACCTTTCCAATGTAACAAACATCTTCTCTTCCTTAGGATGTTCACTCGGTTGAAGAACATCCTCGTAAAACATATGCAATTCAAAAATCCTACGGACCATAATTTAGATTGACCATTTTCAATTGAGCATTGTCAAATAGGTTCCTCACGTTGATACAATGTTCCTTTGAATTAGATTTGAAATTTATGGCGGGAAGTACATGTCTTTAACAATTGTGAGAATTGTTCCTCAAAATGTTCTGATGAATGCCCCTAATTATGCTCATCCATGAGATCATAATGGATTTCATTTGTGAACTCATTAATTGAAGTGAGAGAAGTGAAGGCTTCACTTCATATGCTCTTATAATGAATCATGGAATATTTGAGAAGCAACTTCATTAACTTGAGATGTAGACACCAAATAAAGTGTGCCCCTCGTGATTCGAATTAAAGGATTCCTTAAATGGATAGATTTGTAGATTTCATGCTCATCAACTCCCGCAAACTAGGCAATATCTCATCTTGATTTGATATGTTAGAAATAAAATATTCCTTAAAATAAAAGATTGGATCTAGGTATGCACTTATGTCTTCACAGAGATTTATGACCATTTTGATTGTCTCTCTACTAGAGATGGGGATTTATGAAAGCTAGGATTTAGTGACATGGACCAAAGTGTTTACTTCCTTTGATAGATTGAGTGTTTCTTTGTTAGGCGCAGACACTCCATCAGCATCGGGAAAGTGGAAGTTATTGGATTTATCGATGTTGAACGTAATTCACCAATTGATTATTTTCGGCCTTGAGTTTAGAGTTCGATATTTATATTTATCAATCCTTGTTAACACAATATCCATTGAATATCGGGCCATTTCCATTTCACTTTCCAATGTATATTTCCCAAGTCCAAGTCTGGATACTTCATAGTTAGTAGACATCGTGGCATTATTTTCCTTCTCTAGTTGGGGAACGAAAAGTTCGCAAATTTGTTTTCATCTCCATCCACCATTATTCTAGAGAATAATGTAGGCTTCTTGGGGATGCCATCATTGAGAATCTTGGAGAGGGCGTCAAAGTCAATATTGATTTCCTTAACAATCCTCTTTCTTTTCTTGAATTCACAGTTATCTAAAGAAGAGGCCTCCTTGACCAATTCTACATATAGAAGCCTAGATTTTGAAGCAAAATTCACATTGTTCCTAATATCATTGGATTTTAAAAGAGTTCTTTCCACAACTTCAATTCCTAGGGAAATAAATTTGACATTGACCTCTTGAACTTCAAGGAGACCTTGAGAAACATATTTGTGAACTAGGGGTTTAAAAGCATTCGATATTTAGACCACTTGCATTTCAGTAGACTCTTATTCATGACATGGATGAGTAGAGTTTATTATGAGCTTCCTTGAACTATCAAGTAACACATGAAGATTAGTCTATACTCGAAGTTGAAATCCATGAGACGTGTTCTCTTCCTTCAATAGGGTCAAGACGCTTGGATGTTTCTCCTAGTAACATATTCTTTGGAGAAGTGGATTTGGGAAACCATTCTCTCCTTGCTTGATGTATATGGGTTGATGGCATGGAGGTTGACTGAGAAGAGGTTTTAGTCGACTGGAGACCTCCTTGTGTTTGTAATCTATATGAACCTGGGGTATGAACTTGGATGGATGGTAACTTTACAAGTTCTTGTTCATACAAGAGTATGCTCCTTTCTAGAATTAATAGATTCTTGCTATCAAGAGAAAATTCATCTCTTTTGGTATAATATATTTAGGGAAATGGAGTTAAGGCAATGACATAATATGAGGGATCAATCAAATCATTACCATCATCTACTAAGGAATTTGGAGGATATTTGAGGTGGAAGGCTTTGATTTGAACAAGGGTTATGTGGGAAAATTATCTTCTTCTTACTTCATGTTCATCGAGCGGGAAGACCAGAATTCTTCCATGGTGGGATTTTTGGAAGTATGTGTCACTTGTGTTGTTGTTGATGTTAATTCCATTGATGTCACACTGGTCTCAGGTGATCTAGGTATGTTGGATAGGTGATCTAGGAGTCTCCTAAGATGCATTTGTATGGATTGATTCTCTCAAAGGTGGTATGAGGGTAAAATAAGGTCCATGAGGTAACTCAAATGTGTCAATGGTTCTATAATATTTCCACATGGTCTAGTCATGAAGTGTATGAGTCAAGTCAAGTATTTCCATGTCTTTTCCTAGTTTAAATACATGGTGTGAATCAAGTAAACATGAGAATTAACTCAAACAAATGTAGGCCAAGAAATTTTCAATCACCATGAGGGAAAACAGAGGTGAAAAAAATAGCTACAAGATATAATCCAAGTTCATGGGACTAATAAAAGTTAGTATGATGTTTTTTAAGCCAATCCACAAGCAAACAAGGTGTGAAATGTTGACCCAAGGTGTGATGATGCAAAATAAAAATGGTATGAGAATGAAATGGTGATATATGGTGTGTAAAATTCCTCATAAGTAATTATTGAAGTGTTTTAGGCACTTCTACATGTCAACATAGTTCAACAGTTGGGAATCAGAGACCAAAGGGCACATAGATGAGATGGGATGGAAATATGAAGGGTGAAAAAAGAAATATATCACTTTTAGTTTTTAGAGGGATGTGTAATTAAGGTGTGAGAAAATTTTTAGAAGCTAAGGATGAATGGTTTGTAATTTATGCAAGGATTTCCAAAACTGGGTTTTTCAAAGTATGCAATTTGAGCACCAAACTTCTTAGCAGTCAAGAAAAATTATGGAGCCTCCTTTGGATAATTAATAAGAGAAAAAATGAATTAAATTGTGATAAAATTATGGTGCAAAAATCATTTTTGTGATTGGTTTAGAATTAAAGAAGTTCGATCATTTTTTTGAGCATGTCTTAAACCCTTCAAACCCCACTTCGACCAATTTTGAGAGATTGAGTTGGTTAGTTGACCAAAATAAAAAAATTGAAACATGTAGAGGAATCATAAAATCACATTTCCATGGTGATTTGGCTTGACACTTGGTGGGACCCACTCAAAAATAGGTTTTTTAAGAAGATTTTAGTGTACAGGTAAAAATTGCAAAGGAAATATGATCAAATATGAGGTGGATGATTTTATGGATGTTTAAATCAGATTAATAAAGTTACCTTAGAAACTAATTTGGAGAAATTTGGAGTTTTGGGTGCATTTTTTATCTTACCGGCAAAAAAGGTGCTTGTTTTGAGAAGCTAGTGAAAGAGAATGAAGGTAACCATGTTGAAGTACATTTTGTGGATGTTGTTTCTTTCCTTGAAAATTATTGTAATGTGTCATATGATGTATTGAAGTGCATGGTTCAGTTTGGATATGTCATTTCATATGTAAAGGAGATTCACCAAAATTGCTCCTTTAGGCCTATTTGAGAAGCATGTCTAAATGGGTATGAAGATGAGACTCTCTCAATTTTACCTATGATTATAAATACCTAAAAAAATTATACATCAAAATTGAATTTTTGGAGGTGATAGAGATATATGAAAAGTTCTTTGGAGGTGTTTGACCACATTGTATGGAAGACTAGTTTTTGTGTTTTCAGGACCAGCCAAACTAGTTGCAAAGATCCAAGTTTTTGGAAGCCTTATGCCATGAATTGGATAAGTATGATAGGTGGATGAGATATTATAATTAATGATATTTACATTTATAGGTTAATTTCCTCATGATGAAGATATTTGAGGTATGTATCAACTTAATTCTTGAAGACCAAATTCAAAGATGCTGAAACCAACCAGGAAAGTCTTGCAAAATGGTGTTTCTTGATGTGTTAAGCCTTGAGTTGGATCTTTATGGTAAATTTTAATGAAATAAGACATCATAAGATTAATTTTTATATATTACTTGGATCATGAGGATAAGTGGAAGTGGTCTAGTTAGATGGTTTTTTAGGACTGTTTTTGTAGAAGTTGATTTAGGCACACCTATGAGCCTAAATAAGTATCTTGGCTAATGTGGAGAGTTTCGAAGCATATAATAAATTATTTGAACTGGTGGGACTATGAACCAGGTGAATATAAAGCTTATATAATTATGGAAAAATTTGAAGAGCTAGAAGACAAAAGAATGAGTGATTTGAAGAGTCATGGAAAGTGGAATGTCAAAGGTCATGCCTAAGAAGTATATTTATTCATGTAAGATCATTTGAGAAATGGATTTTGGAAAACCTTGTTATCCAATTTTTCTACCCTAGTAAGTTGGATAACTGAAAATATTGTATTGTGGGGCCCACTATATAACATTAATGGAAAATTCAATATTAATGCATTTTTTTCTGTATTTAGGGAGATCCGTCAATTAGGAGGGGTTATGAAAGGTTAAGATTTTGCCTTTGGGTTCCAATGTGTTGGTCAAACTCATGACTGAGGTACTCCATTTCCCACCAAGCTACCTTGTGAAGAGAATGAGTTGTTTCATGGGTAACATCGAGCTAAGTGAGAAATGTTTTGGCACCAAAATCCTAAAGGATCCACCGAGCTATGCAATATGAGAACCAAGATCTTCACATTTTGTTGAACCAAGCTATTGAATCATGCATTGAGCTCATATTTCCCATCAAGCTATCCTTATAAAATGCCACGCTCAGGATATATTTCAAGAAATAGGGCTTACCGAGTTGTTTTAGAGAATCCCAAGCCATTCGATTCACAGGTGGATCAAGCTCAAGTTCATACTCGACAAGGTAAAAAGAAGAAAAGGGACACTAACACTTATTCCCAAGGTAAAACTACTACATGGTGCGTATTTCTAAATCAAAGGAAAGCCATGAAGATTCATGGTGAGCTCCACCAACTTAGAACAAAGTCACAAAATTTTGACAGACTCTGGGAAGTATTAAGATGGTGTCAAGCTATTTCTTGTGGAAGAGTGAGCTCGAGTTGGTTTGAGCAGTAAAGAAGGGAAACACTAAATACACAATCGAGTTTTTCCATGGCTCACCGAGCCATCGAATGAGTTGAAGGATAATGCAGAAAATGCATAGTTGGAAGGCCCAAGGCACACTTGGGCCATTCGTGCATACAATAGACCCAAATTTTCCACACTCAAAGCATTGTGGATATGTCGAGGACAATGGCCCACCTGGTCCAGTCAATGGCGGATGCGCAAGGACATGAGAGCCCGAATCTAGTGACACAGAGAAAGGAGGCCCGTATGGTCCAAGTCTTTGTAGGGACACAAGTTACCCATGAACCCAAAATCACCACAAAACAAATGATTTAGAGTCTATTGTGGATAAAGCGGAGGTCAACGGTTTTTCTAGATTCGGCCAACGACGGATCAGGTGGAGTTGGATGACCAAAATCTCTCGAGAAAGTTGGGACGTGAGTACGTGAAAGCGATGAAATATCTATACTCAAATGGATGTGGGTATGGCGTAAATAATTGGGCCAAATAACCCTTGGGTGTTGCGTGCAAGAAATTGGTGAAATACCTATAATATAAAGGAAAATTGGAACACGACCCCAAAGTTCAAACATGCATAAATTTTTACCCATAACTCGATTTTCATAAATTTAGACATTTTGGAAAGGGAATGACATCCTCTATACCAAATGTTTTTTAATGAGGGTAGGTGGGTGGAAATAAATTAAACATTTTCAGCTCCAAAAATTTAAATGCTCATTCCCGTTAAATGCAAGAAATCCCTAGCAAACTCAAAATAATCGCTCACACATAGAATGCCATGTCTTTTTCATTTCTAAATGAAATCATGCAAAATTTGTCATGTTAGAATAATGGATTCGATTTCAATGCACAAAAATTGATAAATCTAGTATTTGATGTGGATTTGATAGAGAATTTTGAGGAAAATGGACCAGTTCATAACGGTGTTTGAACTGGTAGTTCAAGTGTGATTAAGAGGAATGGTCATTATTTTCTCCAATCGTAGGTTATGGGACAACATGGGGTGCCTTTTTCAAGCAACATACCATCATTTCACTTCATTTATTACCTATTGCAAGTAGGTAAAAGGAATATTTTTGGATTTCAATCCTCTCTCTTCCAAATTCTATAAATTGAAGTGTGGGTTCATTATAGGGGGGATAGTTTGAGTAGAAAATTTTTTGTCATTTTGGTTACTGCTCAGAAGCCAATGTGCTGCAGGCCCTTGTAGTGAACTCCTTGCATGGTGATCCAAGCCTTTACTTTGTAATAGATTGAACTATGCATATCCATGAAGCAATAGATGCAAGTTTGTGGATGTATCTTCCCTTGTTGTGTTTGTTTGCATTCTTCTTGCCTCTTCAATCTTATTGCAAATATATTGTGTCTATTTTATGTTGTTGTAAGGTCTCGTTATCATTGTGTGTGTATGAAATAATGTTGTGAATGTAGTTTTTATATTGTGGAGAACTGTTATCACCCTCTCTAATATGTACTTTGCTTCCATTTTTCACACATTGGAAAGCTATTCTCATTCCCTTATTTTGGTGCATCACCTCTATAGTGTAGTTTTCCTTCATTTGCATGTTATTTCTCTCTCCCTTGTCTTTTGGAAATTGTAGGATAGAGATAAATAGTAGCTTCATTTCAAGAGAGTTAATTTGCACTATGATTAGGAATAACAACTAGCTTTATCTAGAGGTCTATCTCAAGTAGCAAGTCCCAAAACTTGGAGATAAGATGCCGTACGTACCCAAAATTGTAAGGCAATGCATCTTGCATCGGAACGGTGTAATAAGTGCCCCAATGATGATACAGGTCTCTTCGCAAGGTGTTCGGGATCCAGAGAAGCTTTACAGATATGCGTTAACATCCCGCATGCCCCGCTTAGCCCCCGCGTGCTTTGTTTTCCCTATTTTTCCCTCTTTTCTTGGCTTTTTGGTCTTCAGTGACGAAACCGCCGCCCTGAAGGGCGGCGGTCCGTGACCGCCGCCCTGAGCAGGGCGGCGGTCCTGTGCGCGTTTTCCAGAACGCTCTTTTGACGTGACCCGCGTGAAATATCACGACTCACCAGCTTTTCTTGCCGACTTGAGCATGCATTAATGTTTTTGGTCCCCTGGAATAGTGTTTTTCTTTTGTTTAATGTTTAGGAGTTCAGTTTGGATTTGATTTTTGGATGTTTGGATTCCTATAAATGCATGGTTTGTGCACATGCAAATGGCCTCTGAATTTTGCTCCAAAGTTTGCTTTTGAATTTCTTGTTACAGCAGATTTTAGTTTTCCTTTGCTTAGGATTCTTAGTTTTCTCATTGAGTGCTTTGGTTAGTATTGTGTCAGAAATTGGTAAGCCACATATCCAACTTGTGCAAGTGCAAACATTATTTCAGCCACCATTTCACTCCAACTTTCATGTTTTCAAGTCTTTGTGGTCCTTTTAGTTTGCTTACGATTGGTAGCATAGTTTATCATGCAGGTTTGTTTTAGCTTTGTGTTGCTATTGGTAAGCCATGCATCCAACTCAGTGCAAACAAGATTATTGTTTTGGAGTAGAATAGTCTAGGCAGCCATTAAAGTTGCAGGTTTTGCTCTTCATACAGACTAGTTTCAGGTTCTGGACGCTTTTGTTGCATGATTTCGCAGTAGACCCCGCTAGGAATTGCATAGGCCAAGCTCTGTACTCTTGCGCTATCCTCTCCTATCCGCATTCTATTCTGTCTGCATTCTGAAGGCTGTCCATTGATCCAAATATCTATTCCTGTTGATGCAAGCATTCCACGCTTTTCTGGATTCACGTGAGCACAAAGAACGAAGAGATCATACTGAGGGGACAAGAACACACACACCGTCGGATTCGCCACGTCTCGCGAAATCCAGGTTCCATCTTTCAAAGTTTTAGTTAGAACTTATCAAATAAAGTAGTTAATCATTTTATTTCAGTTATTTCCATTCTCGATATTGCCAGGGAGGTTGTGGGGATTGATAGTTTCTGAGAAACTATGATTCATTCCTCACTTCTGAGGTAGGATCGAGAATCTTGCAGATAGATTAGTTATTTCGTTGTTTAGAATAGATATACGAAATCACACCACAAATAGCTACACTTGGCTATTTTGTTTGTTTTACGTTGTTAGTTTAGTTGTCAATTCTAAATATTTTAAATAGCTGCTTTCTTATAAATTTTTTAAAATACAAAAAGAAATTATATATGCTAGAAGTGCACTTAGATTTTACTTTATTATAGTTTGTTTCATTACTGCTCTTGCATGACAATTACGGGACCTAGAGATCCCAGGGAATACATTTTCGAGCCAATTGTGCCCCAGCCCAATACCGTAGTGGCAATAACTGACATTGACCAAAACCTTAGGATACAAGTCTTCCAAACAACAACAGACTTCCAACAGATCAGGACACAGTTGAGAGGGTTAAACATCGAAGACGACCAAGCATATCTGTTTTGGTCAAATCAGCCAAACTACAGATTACCCTAGAAAATACCCACATGACTGTAGAAGGGCTCGAAAGAGAACAAACATTCGGGTGTGATCCTTTAGTTCCACAAATGCACGCTGGAGACACCCTAGTAGATATAGATACCAGCTTAAGAATCCAAGTTGCGATAACGCCTGTAAGGTATTCTGAGAAGATCGCACAACTGTTGGTTCTAAACATAGAAGCTAAAAAAGCTTACGACTACTGGATACTAGGAATCAGAACTTGATCTCCCGTATGACCATAACGGGACCGCAACAACCAAGAGTCTATGGTTGTGATCCACATCCCACAGCCTAACGAATCCATAAGAGAATTAGACATAGACACTGGCCTACGTAAATTAGTATTTCAGTCTACTCCGATTCCACCTCTCATCATTCAACAGTTATCCCTACTAGACACAATAACCAACGAAGCTAGAGAATTTTGGACTAGGCCAGAGAATCGTCCATAGAGTTGACTATATTCACCATATGACCCTATCAGGAGAAATACACGAAACCATCCCGGGTCATTTTCCACGCATCCCACAACCCATAGATCGAATCACGCCAGAGCTCGATATTGATTGGAGCCTTCGAGTAGTCATCCTCGCTGATCGATCTATCACACCAGTCCAAGTTAGAAGGGCCTTCTTTGCCTTAGATTCGCAAATACCATTAGTGCGTGTCGAAGACATTAGACTGCCTAACTAGTTTGCCTGCACATTCTACCCACACCGGCTGTCTCGGCACGACCTCGGGAGGTCGGGTACGCAGAAGAGTTACTTGTTGATTCTCAAGCTCACCTGTCACTTTTCCGACGTACAAAATTGGTGAACCCGACGTGAACCAAACAATTCTTTCACCTTCTCTTTGAGAAGTTTCATCTTCTCCAAATCACCTTCGCTCCTTCCCATTATTCTGCGGGTATTCATATACCCCCCGAATATGTCGGGATTCGATGCATACGGCAGACCCCTCTTGGGTCTTGAGGCATACTACGCCCAACAGAATAGGCAGTCATCACCCTCACTCTCAATGTGGGGTGACAACTATTCAACTAATCAGTTGTCAACACAAACACCAAGGACTAGATATAACTCGTCCTTCCAAACAGAGGGGTTGGAGCAACTTGCTCAAACACAAACAGAGCCTTCAGGCTCGAACAATATGACATTAACTGGAGAGTCTGCTTCATCTCCTCAGGTATTACTCAGACCGCCTATTAGTAGACAATCAGATCCATACTCAGTTCTAGATGACGAGTACTCAATACGTTATCCTAGGAGTGAACAACGCTCTCAAGGCATGTACCCACCTGTAGGAACTCGCAGATACAGCCCGAGTTCTCTCCTCAAGAAAATTCCCCTATGCCATCACGTATGGAAAATACTCTCAGAGATGCTTGGCAGGATAGTGATCAGTTCATAGCAGGATATCACACACCTCCGCAAAGCCATGTTATACAACAAACGCCACCAAGGCACGATATCGTGGCTTCACCGAACGAAGTCATTTCAACTCTAATAGAAAAGGTTAGAGGATTAGAACTTGCCCAAGCAAGTCAAAATTCGAGATTCATACAAACAGGGAGTTCCAATCCTCCGCACCATCCTAGCCAAGTAGATCTCCTCACAGGAGTAGGCACGTTAGGTATGACTCCTCAATATTCACAACAAGTGCCAACTAGACCCACCATCGCTAGCACTGTTCCTCCTGGTCCAGTACAGAGCAATCCATTCCTGGATAGTACACCTTCGTACTTAAACATGTACTCCAAATCACCACAAGGGGATATGTACTCATCCCCCGGCGTGTTTACTCAAATACAGGGATTGCCTTATGCCCCTGCTAACGCGTACATTACGCCATATCAACAACCCGTTCCGCCACCGCCTCCTCAACAGGCACCATCAATGGTTGAGACGTATGCGATAGGGACTTATTCAGAATATTTAAAGGAGCCCTTAGATTTCGCCATACGAAGCGTTATGCTTCCAAGGCCTCTTCCCGATTTGCCCAAATACAAAGGAGAAGGAGATCCGAATGCGCATATCAAAGCTTACGCTACAGCCATTCGTGAACTACTCCCATGGGATGGGGTTGTTGCTAAAATATTCCCCAAAACGCTGGAAGGCATTGCCCTCGATTGGTATTACAGAATACCCGAAGCTTCCATACATTCATTCAAACAACTCGTGTCTGAGTTCATCAAAGCCTTCGACATGAACAAACTATTAAGGACAGAATCAGGGAGTTCTTGCACATCAAGCAAGAACATAACGAGTCTATCACCCATTTCATCCAAAGGTGGCGCACGCCCTTTATTCTCGACAAGTGCTCCAAACATGGATCAGATGGAGTTATGCGATTTATTCCTTCATTCTCTTAGCAGGAAGTGAAGGAAGAAGTCCGTAAGTTCCCACTAAGGACTTATGACGAGGTACTTGAGAGCGCTCGCGAATTGATCAAGTAGAATAGATAGTGGTCGTAAGACGTATGGAGCAAATGGGAGGTTAATCACCTCTACTCAAAATACTACAACCACCACAAGCGTCAATCAAGGACCCAAAATCCTTAACAAAAATCGTGGGGTAACAACAGATGGGGTAACTGACCAGCCCAAGAGGGTAAATGTCGTTAATACTCCGTCACAAACAAACAACCAAAGAAACAACAATTTTACCCCGACGATCAATACGGTGGATTTTAATAATCCACAACAACAACAACGGCGAAATCCCATACAAGGACCAAGCCAAAACTCCTTTGGTTATCAAAACCAAAGTCAAAACCAGAAACAACAAAACTTTAGTCCTAATAGGCAACAGTTTGATCGGAATTTTAGGCCACAATACACACCAAACCAACAAAACGGGAATTACAACCCCAATTCTTATTGTGGTTTCCATAAAATTTGGGGTCATGACACTAGAACGTGTCGTGATTACAACAAATTCATGCAACGCTTGCCAAATGAACAAAAACAATTTTTTATGGATATGTTCTTAGCAGATCCTACGTCACCAACGGCAAGTACCTTCGCAGGGGCAGTTTCCCCTCATAATGCCCCTCTCAAGATCTTTAATGATCCACTCCCAAATCATGATAGCGATAGGTTGAAACCAACTGGAACAAACAAAGGTGCAATAATAGGAAACAACGATCACGAGGCCTCAACCTCGCTAAACTGCTAGTCGCGCCACAACTAGGAAGTCAACCACGACCTAAGGTAGTTGGATTAGTAGAGTTAGACTCCGAATTACCCGTTGAAGCAATTACGAGAACACGAGAGTATTTCTCTCAACCAAGTCCAAGCCACCTGCCGAAAAGATAACATCCAAAGAAACCGTAGCAAAACCTATGGGTGCTTACGATCTAATTAATGATCTAACAAAAACCTTCTCGCATATTTCATTCCTTGATTTACTAAAGAATTCCCCTGCTCACAGGGCTGCTCTTTTAGAGGCGTTAGGTTTGGGTCATTTAATTAGTATCACTCCACCACCAGAAGCACAAGTAAATCATATAGACTTTGATGTTTATCCTCCGGGACAGGCAGATAGGGATGTTGAATTCATATTCGAAATAAGTAAAATGCCTACAGATGCTGAGATCGCACGCCGAGGCGATCCAGCCCTACACTTGCAAGTACAAGTTTATAATAACTATGTAAAATGGGCAATGGTTGACGATGGAGCTGCGGTTAACATAGTTCCTTTCTCTTTTCTCCAAAAATTGGGATATGGAGAAACAAACTGTTCTACTACACGAAATACCTTGAGAGGCTACGATAGCCTTAAAGCCACATCGATAGGAACTATAATACTACCGGTCACCTTAGGACCTAAAACAATCCTGACTGAGTTTTATATTATAGATCGGGAAACTAACTATAATATGATCCTCGGCCGGCCCTGGATACATCGAATGAAGGCAATCCCTTCCACGCTATTTCAAGAAGTAAGATTCCTGCATCTGGGAAAGGTATTTGTAGCCAAAGGTGATCCAAAGCCGTTTGACGTACACCTAGCTGATTTAAAGAAAAGACCAGGTATACACTCAGAATTCGAACTTCCAACAAACCAACTTAACAAACCCTCTGACCCAAAGCCAGAGGAAAAGTTGATACCTACGACGGATCTTGAAACTACCAACATAGCCCAAACAATTCCAACCCCTAAAGGCAAAACTAAAGAAATAGTATCATTAGGGACTATTGCGAAGATCGTTGAGTTGATAGAACAAGATTCACCAATGTTCTTACCATTCGATTCAGTAGGTATCGGATTTTCCCTAGGTGTTGGTTCCTTGCCAGCAGAAGATCTCTGTATGGTAGAAGTAGAGTGTGCAAACACAGCAGATACACCTACATCCATACTCCCGGCTAAGTATTGGACTCTCCATTTCGATGGAGCTAAATGCCGCATGGAGCGGGGCAGGTATAATTCTTACCTCGCCCGAAGAGAAGGTCCTCCCATTTTCTTTTAAATTAAACTTTGAATGCACAAACAACAGTGCTGAGTACGAAGCCCTCCTCCTTGGCCTTACCTTAGCCAAAAGAATTGGTATTGATAATATCAGAGTTTTAGGAGACTCGCAATTAGTGGCAAACCAAGTTTCAGAGGTATATGAAACTAAAGCCGAACACTTGCAACTTTACAAAAACGCTGTATTAGATTTAAGCAAGGCGTTCAACTTCATATCCATTGAAGCAATCCCGCGAGAAAAAAATCTTCTCGCCGATTCAATAGCAACCTCAGCATCACGTTTTACTCCAAACAATGAGCTAGAAGACACTCACTTCACAATATCCATTCGAAACGAACCATTGATAAAAACAATGATAGATCCTCTTTCAAACGGAAGTGAATCTACCGTCCTAGACCATGTTGGAAACGATGCGGCTACTTTGGATTACTTAAATGCCTATGCAGCACTACATCTCTCCTATCACACGCTAGATTTATCTCTGATCCCGCATTCATCTTCCTACTTCGGAAATCCCGTAATGAATCTTCCCTCACAAAAAGAACCTAATATATACGCGGTGGAAAACGGGGATGATATAGATCTACCTCCGGCACCACCTGAGTTCGAAGAGGGTAATGCCTCTTTAATTGAAGAAACAATCGATGTCAATATCGGAACGGAAGATGAACCAAGAATTTTAAAGCTAGGTTCTTCGTTAACCCCAGAGGAAGTGGAAATACATACTCAGGTTCTCAAAGAACATCAAAAGGCATTTGCATTTAATTACAAAGAGATGACAGGAGTCGCACCCCACATTGCGGTACACAACCTCGTCACTAGATCAGATGCAAAGCCAATTAAACAAAAATCAAGACCCATGAAGCCCAAAGTAGCCCTCATGGTAAAAGAGGAGGTAATAAAACTCCTTCAGGTAGGATTCATCAAGCCAGTTGACTACTCCCAATGGGTATCCAACATCGTTCCCGTTCTCAAGAAGAATGGAAAGATACACATCTGCATAGATTTTCGAGATATCAACAAAGCTTGCCCTAAGGACGACTTCCCATTACCATCCATAGACGTTATTGTTGATGCAACAACAGGTTTTGAACTCTTGTCTCTCATGGATGGATTCTCGGGATACAATCAAATCAAAATATCCGAGCAAGATCAAGCTAAAACCACATTTATAACTCCTTGGGGAACCTATTGCTACGCTGTTATGCCATTCGGTCTCAAGAACGCCGGTGCTACATACCAACGGGCCATGACATACATATTTCACGATTTAATCCATAAAATCGTGGAATCCTACGTAGATGACTTGTTGGCTAAGGCCAAGAAGCGTTGTGACCATCCCGAAGTACTCCGCATCATTCTTTCACGTCTAATAGAATACGGAGTCACGCTAAATCCGTAAAAATGCGTATTTGGTGTAACAGAGGAAAGCTCCTAGGTTACATCATATCGTCACGAGGATCGATGTTGATCCACCCAAAATTCGGCTGTCCTCGAATGGTCCCACCTCGAATGAATCTCGAATCGATCATTTCTCGGAAAGCTGGGTGCAATCCGGAGATTTATCCCGGATCTAAGCTTCGCCGTTCATCCAATCAACAATTTACTCAAGAAGGACTATAGCATTGATTGGACTGAAGATTGCAATGAAGCTTTTGATGCAATGCGCATTTCGCTATCACCGCCTACGCTAATGCCACCAAAGCTAGATCGCCCTTTAATTTTGTACTCACGGGCTACCGATGTTTCGTTAGCTTGCATGCTAGCCCAAGAAGATGATGACAAGAGAGAGCGTGTGATTTATTTCATTAGCCGAACATTGCTCGACTACGAAACGCGCTATACACAAGCAGAGCGAGAATGTCTTGCCATAGTCTTTGCTACTAAACGCCTAAGACACTACATGCTAAATCAAGAGACAAGGGTCATAGTAAAGACGGACCATTTACGGACTTTTCTCACACAAGGGTCCTTGTCCAAAAAAGCTGGACGTTTTATAACCTTAATGGGAGAGTTCGAATTAACTTTTGTAAACCAAAAGTCAGTTAAAGGGCAAATCATCGCAGATTGGTTAGCTGATAACCCGCTAGACGGAGGCGACTTAGTAGACTTAGACTTTCCAGATGAATGCGTATACTACGTCGAAACCCGACCTGCTATATCTGAGTGCCCTTGGTACGCTGATATCATTAGTTATATCATGGACCATAGGTACCCAGAAGGAGCTACACCTCAACAAAGAAGGCGGTTACGCATTATCGTAGCTAAATACGTCATTATAGAGCAGGTGCTCTATCGGAAAGCATTCGATGGAATGCTCTTAAGGTGTGTTGACACAGAAGAGTCCAAGAGGATTCTCCATGAATCCCATAGCGGTATATGTGGAGGCCACTTCGGTGGCCATGCCACTGCTCGAAAAATACATCGAATGGGCTATTTCTGGCCCACTCTAGAACATGACACAATAGAGTTTGTACGCAGGTGTCATAAATGTCAGGAGTTCTCTCATGAGATCCATATGCCGGCACAAGCTTTGCAACCGATCGCTACTCCGTGGCCCTTTTCTACATGGGGCCCGGACTTGATAGGAAGTTCTCTCCTCGTCCACGTGATGGCCACAATTTTATAATCACGGCCACTGAATATTTCACTAAATGGGTAGAGGCCATGCCTCTTACAACTGTACCTGGTTCTATAATCGCTAAGTTCATTTTGAACCAAATCATTTGCAGGTACGGTATCCCACAAATCATTATCTCAGATAATGGAACTTCTTTCAAGAATGAAGAAGTTCGTGAGCTATGCAACAAATTTAAAATCAGCCATCATACGGCTTCCTTGTACTATCCCCAAGCCAATGGGCAGGCTGAAGCAACAAACAAAACACTGAAAGCCATTCTCCTTAAAACAGTGAAAGAAAACAAGCGGGATTGGCATTTAAAGTTATATCCGGCCTTGTGGGCCCATCGAACCTCAATAAGAACTCCGACAGGAGCAACTCCTTTCTCGCTGGTATTTGGGTCAGAAGCAGTTCTCCCACTCGAAGTTGAAATCCCCAGTCTCCGCATTTCGCTACAAGGGATTCTGGATGAGGACGCTTACAGAGAAGCACGTCTTTCTCAATTAGAAAGTCTGGATGAAGCTAGGTTAGATGCTGAACAACGACATAGAGTCTATGCCGACCGGATGTGCCGGCAGTACAACAAGAAGGTCTATGAACGTGACATATACGAAGGTGACCTAGTTCTAAGGTTAGACAGCCGGATCGACAAGAAGACCGGCGAAGGAAGGAAATTCCGGCCCAAATGGTTGGGCCCGTACCGAGTCACAAAGGACTACGGAAATGGTGCATACCTCTTATGCACGCTAGAAGGTGAGGAGTTTGGCGAAACACCAATTCTTCCACCTCAAGCGTTTCTACGCGTAAGCTGCTAACGCTACCTATATAACTATCTACATTGCATCTTCATATAGATTTAGATCATTTTGTCCACTTGTTTCTTACATAAATTGTGATCAAGGAATCTATCCTCAAAGCAATTCATTACAAACTCGTGATGTTTTTGGCATAAAGCTCTTTAATCATACTTCTCCGTCTTCGATATCATCAATCAACTCAGAATCTTTTATCAAATAAATCAGACATGACGAAGTCCTAACGGTAACCATACCAAGATCTGCAAGTTCATTCTCGCTTTGATTTCTTCTTAGGATAGGTGTCTTGCCTATGGTCTGTTCTAGAAGCTTCATGGTGTCACATCTATCCCATATACACATCTCTTTGGAAAATAAGCATATACTGACATTTTACTCAAATAGACAAGTCAAGAAGTGATTAAATAGAAAATTTTATTTTTACACATTTCCTTGCCCCACCAACCTTCGGTGATGAGCTTGCATCTCTTACTAGTGACGTAGGGTTGGGAAAGGATGGAAATGCCCTTACTCGCCATGCCTTGCCCATGGTGATAAACCCATGCTTCTTACAGTAAAGCATGGGGCAAAGTGTAGGGGGTCCTCTAAACAAAGTAAATGTTAAAAGGTCATAAACAATCAATTCAAACTTTGAGTCAAAACGAATGAATCGATGTTCAAAATTCCAAGAGAGTTAAAAATCCTAAAAACCCTGATTTTGTCTACTATGTGGCCATCTATGGGTCTAAGTCTGGATAAACCGCAAAGCAAGTCGCATCCAAAACTATGAAGTCATTCGTAGAATAAGCTTGTAGTTTTCATTTGGTTCCACCAAAGCTTCGTCTCTGCCTTTCATCACTATCACTTCACCATATTCCATAAACTTGCGCCCTCTCGCTCTTGGTGATGAGCCCTCGCATCTTACTAGTTGCGTGGAGTTAGGAGTGGGGCAAGTTAACTGCTCATCATACCGATTATTTTCATCACTTTGCCAAAACAAATCATGAGGTATCCAAATTGCTCACAGAAACCAAGATTTAAGATCACGATATATCTACAAAATCATGTATCAGCATCATGAAACACAAAAAGAAAGCAAACATTTGCATCATCTGTTTTCCATTGCATACATTCTAGAAAGCATATGAAACATACATCGTAGTATACACAAAAAAGCTGGAAACAGAAAGGGAAGACCCAAGTGACAAAGTTTTGATCCAAAATCGGCGCATATATATAAATAATCAATATTTGTATACAATGCCATCATGCACTAGGCATGGTCAAAACGCTCAAAGAGCCCATAATACACAAAAGAATCTATAATACAAAAGATGCATAGGGGCCAAGTGGCCTCTCAACCCCTACGCGATCCCGCTGAAGGTGCGCGCCCTCGCCTAGGACTCCGGCTACGCTGGCGCTCTGAATGGACGGAGGGCTCAGGGTCCCGAGGAGCGGTCGTGGTCTCGCCATGAGAACGGCTCCTCATAAGGCGCTCGGCTGTCCTATAGCCTGCCAACTCTGTGCGGAGAGTCGACACCATCTTGGCCACATGCCAAACGGGAGCGAAGACGCCAGATGCTCGCGGCCGCCGAGGGCTCCCAAGATCTACGGATAGCTCCGCACGGGTCTTATCCATAGGGATCATCAGAGAATCGGTACATACCCTACGGATTAGATCCCGCCACTCGTCAACGGTCTCTGCAAAACAAAGAGGAAAGACGAATTAAAAACTAGGCAAGAGGCTAAAATATACAGGATACCAATATAAGGAGAGATAGCAGTTAAAACAAGTCCTAAATCAAATTAACACTGCAAAGGAGGAGAAGATAACTTACTCGGATCACCGAGCCTCCAAGATGGGTCACTAGGGCCAGGACCCGCTGCAGATGCCGCTGCCGACTGAGGAGCTACTCCTGTAGTTGGGGCAACATGACGCCCCGCAACGGACTCATCATCTCCACCATGGCCCCGGGAGAGTGGGCTCTGAAACCGAGTCTCTCTCTCTCGCGCCTCGCTCCGCCCTCTCCGCCTGCATGATATCCTGAGTGTCATGCCACTCAGGATCACTCTCATCCGTCTGCTCCTCCGACCCTCCCTCTGTGGACTCCTCAGAATCGGAGTCAATATCTATAGGGTCATCACTACTATGAGCAGGACCCGCGGTAATCCGAAGTAAAGGTGCCCGAGGCGCACAGCTCTCCTCTCGGCCCGAACTATCCCCCGGCTGCAATAGGAATGCCTGTGGGTAACCACTGCCCAACCACGGCCCTTAGGCCCCCCTCTAGCCTCCCGAACTGATCTGTAAACTGGTGCTACTGGAGGAAGCATGCCCACATATGGGAGGCCGAACTGCTGAGGAACTCTGCTGAAAGGATGTACCTCTACCCGTCCCACACGGTCAATAAGCTGCCCTGTGATGGAGCAGGAGACCAATGTCATGGCCTCCTCTCCCCATACGCCGGCCATAAGCCGGTACGGTGTGGCCTCCATGTCTCGCTATAGTAAGGGAAGCTATCGGGCCGATGAGGTGCTCTAAGCACCGACATATCTCGACCACCCGGCTGCCCTCACACCCTGTGATCTCGCCACCTCCACGCCCGCCATAGGGAATGAAGCACTCATACACCCAACTCATAACTAGAGTAGGGTGACTCAAAGACTGTCCCTGTAAACGGACCACCCTGTATAAGTCGTGATAGGTGGTCCCCAAGATGTCTGCCCCCCAGGCGTATATCCGGCCATGCCCCTCTATCTGTGCAATGATGGGGGCCCAACAATATAACAAAGTGTCACCTCCCTTGTCCCCGATCAGTCTCGAGGCAAGGATCCCCATGATGGCCTGTCGAAATACGGGGATGGGCAAAGAAGGAATGGATCTAACTCTCACTCCCTTCTTCGGCCCCGTGGAAATAGCTGCATCTCCCATATATGTCGCCCACTGTGCAATCTGTGCCCGTGAGCCTGCTGTCTCTAGTGTGAGTCTCCTCCCAATGATCGGGACCCCCAGAATGCGGTAGACGTCCTCTAATGTAATGGTCCACTCACCACGGACCCCTGGCAATCGGAAAGTGTTCCGATCTGCATCCCAGTATGAGAATAAGTCACAGAGTATGTGACTAGACGGAGCAACGTGAGGCACACGCGATATCCGCAATATGCCGGCCCTCTGCAATGTGTCCTCCTCATCTGCTGAAAGGGCATCCAATACCCCGGGCAGCCAGTCACACTCTCTCTCCCGGCTCCATCTAATATACTCCTCCTTCGCCTGCGTACACCCAAAAACACACAAAACAGAGTAAGTTAGTATCTAAACGATATCGGGAGAATCGCAAAAACATACAGAAATGCAAGAAAATATAAGTATAAGTCTCCAAAACAAGCTCTGTTGCATTCTGTGCAAAACCGCCGCCCTGAGCAGGGGGGCGGTTTTGTAACCGCCGCCTTAAAGGCGGCGGTCTCAGAACCGCCGCCCGATCGTGATCGGGGCGGTCATGTAACCGCCCCCCCGGCCGGCAGGCGTGGCATGCGGTCTAAAACCCGCGCGGGTTTTTAACCCTAAAAAGTCCAAAAACACAAAAAACGACCGTTTTAGCTAAAAACAAAGCCTACCCAAGAGCGCCCCACACTTGACCTTTTAAACCTAACATTTTCAAAAATGACCCCCATTACAACAAATTTAGCATTTTAAAATCAAGAGGGAAAAGCACAAAATTGAAGAAAACCAACCCGTGATCTCGCTGGGGTGGTGTTCCGCACGTGGAGGCATGATCACTATCTCGCCGTGGACGTTTTGACGCTACTCGCGTGAGAAACCTGTTACCGTGGGCCCCAGAGCTCAAAATCTATCAAATCGACTCGCGTAAATGAATAGGAAAATGGGCCCACTTTCATATATATATCCTTCTGTTTTGTTTTAAAATGGCTTTTTCGCAGTTCTGAGCTACCGATGAGGTAAGTTTCTATCCTCGCACTAATGGTACATCCTCTTCCCCTATTGTTTTAGCGTTTATTTTCCAAATTATTGTATCTATCTGCACTTGAGTTCTCTTTTCATTTTGCAGGTGGCGGGAATTTTGGATGGCGTCATTTCGACACACGGACGTGTAAGGTATAACTTCTAACTTCCCATTTCGGGACGGCCATACTCGGACCCACCGTTTTATGCCTCTTCATGGCTAAAACGCTTCTCCGAGGGGGCAATATGTACGTACCCAAAATTGTAAGGTACTGTACTGCGGAACGATGTAATAAGTGCCCCAATGATGATACAGGTCTCTTCGCAAGGTGTTCGGGATCCAGAGAAGCTTTACAGATATGTGTTAACATCCCGCATGCCCCGCTTAGCCCCCACGTGCTTTGTTTTCCCTATTTTTCCCTCTTTTCTTGGCTTTTTGGTCTTCTTGATAAACCGCCGCCCCGAAAGGCGGCGCTCAGAACTGCCGCCCGCCGCCCTGAGCAGGCGGCGGTCCTGTGCGCATTTTCCAGAACGCTCTTTTGACGCGACCCGCGTGAAATATCACGACTCACCAGCTTTTCTTGCCGACTTGAGCATGCATTAATGTTTTTGGTCCCCTGGAATAGTGTTTTTCTTTTGTTTAATGTTTAGGAGTTCAGTTTGGATTTGATTTTTGGATGTTTGGATTCCTATAAATGCATGGTTTGTGCACATGCAAATGGCCTCTGAATTTTGCTCCAAAGTTTGCTTTTGAATTTCTTGTTACAGCAGTTTTAGTTTTCCTTGGCTTAGGATTCTTAGTTTTCTCATTCAGTGCTTTGGTTAGTATTGTGTTGCAGCTGGTAAGCCACATATCCAACTTGTGCAAGTGCAAACATTATTTGAGCCACCATTTCCACTCCAACTTTCATGTTTTCAGTGCTGTGGTCCTTTTAGTTTGCTTAGGATTGGTAGCATAGTTTATTGCAGGTTTGTTTTAGCTTTGTGTTGCTGTTGGTAAGCCACAGATCCAACTTGTGCAAACAATATTATTGTTTTGGAGTAGAATAGTCTAGGCAGCCATTAAAGTTGCAGGTTTTTCTCTTCATACAGACTAGTTTCAGGTTCTGGACACTTTTGTTGCATGATTTGCAGTAGACCCCGCTAGGAATTGCATAGGCCAAGCTCTCAGACTCTTCGCGCTATCCCTCTCCTATCCGCATTCTATTCTCGTCTCCACATTTCAAGGCTGTCCATTGATCCAAATATCTATTCCTGTTGATGCAAGCATTCCACGCTTTTCTGGATTCACGTGAGCACAAAGAACGAAGAGATCATACTGAGGGGACAAGAACACACACACCGTCGGATTCACCACTGTTCTGCGAAATCCAGGTTCCATCTTTCAAAGTTTTAGTTAGAACTTATCAAATAAAGTAGTTAATCATTTTATTTCAGTTATTTCCATTCTCGATATTGCCAGGGAGGTTGTGGGGATTGATAGTTTCTGAGAAACTATGATTCATTCCTCACTTCTGAGGTAGGATCGAGAATCTTGCAGATAGATTAGTTATTTCGTTGTTTAGAATAGATATACGAAATCGCACAGACAAATAGCTACACTCGGCTATTTTGTTTGTTTTACGTTGTTAGTTTAGTTGTCAATTCTAAATATTTTAAATAGCTGCTTTCTTATAAATTGCCAGAAAATACAAAAAGAAATTATATATGCTAGAAGTGCACTTAGATTTTACTTTATTATAGTTTGTTTCATTACTGCTTTTGCATGACAATTACGGGACCTAGGGAGCCCAGGGAATACATTTTCGAGCCAATTGTGCCCCAGCCCAATACCGTAGTGGCAATAATCGACATTGACCAAAACCTTAGGATACAAGTCTTCCAAACAACAACAGACTTCCAACAGATCAGGACACAGTTGAGAGGGTTAAACATCGAAGACGACCAAGCATATCTGTTTTGGTCAAATCAGCCAAACTACAGATTACCCTAGAAAATACCCACATGACTGTAGAAGGGCTCGAAAGAGAACAAACATTCGGGTGTGATCCTTTAGTTCCACAGCCAGACGCTGGAGACACCCTAGTAGATATAGATACCAGCTTAAGAATCCAAGTTGCGATAACGCCTGTAAGGTATTCTGAGAAGATCGCACAACTGTTGGTTCTAAACATAGAAGCTGAAAAAGCTTATGACTACTGGATACTAGGAATCAGAACTTGATCTCCCGTATGACCATAACGGGACCGCAACAACCAAGAGTCTATGGTTGTGATCCACAGATCCCATAGCCTAATGAATCCATAAGAGAATTAGACATGACATCGGCCTATGTAAATTAGTATTTCGCCTACTCCGATTCCACCTCTCATCATTCAACAATTATCCCTACTAGACACAATAACCAACGAAGCTAGAGAATTTTTGACTAGGCCAGAGAATCATCCATAGAGTTGACTATATTCACCATATGACCCTATCAGAGAAATACACGAAACCATCCCGGTCATTTTCCACGCATCCCACAACCCATAGATCAAATCACGCCGAGCTCGATATTGATTGGAGCCTTGAGTAGTCATCCTCGCCGATCGATCTATCACACCACCAAGTTAGAAGGGCCTTCTTTGCCTTAGATTCGCAAATACCATTAGTGCGTGTCGAAGAAATTAGACTCGCCTAACTAGTTTGCTCGCACATTCTACCCACACCGGCTGTCTCGGCACGACCTCGGGAGGTCGGGTACGCAGAAGAGTTACTTGTTGATTCTCAAGCTCGCTTGTCACTTTTCCGACGTACAAGTACCCATGTTACCCAAGTCACACTATGATCTCAAGAACACATGGTTGTGAAAATCAAAGGGTGTTGTGATTCGTAAATTAAAAAAACCCTTTCTCTTCATTTGAATAAAAAATTTCTGCAAAGAAAAACCCCTTTTGCATAACCCACAATCCCTGGAAGTCTCTTCTAGGTTTGTAGCTTGTTGGAGTTTCATGAGGTAGATGTCAATGCAGCAAAAATGTTGATACCTTTATTGGCTATAATCTGATTTGATGAGTTGTAATATTATTTGTATTCCAATAAAGAAGGTTTTTTGTGTTATTGGTATATATGCATCTCTTGATGAGATTTATTGGATTATGATCATAGATTATATGTTGATTTTTTTGAAGTAGAAAAGAAAATATTTATTACATGACCTGATTCACCCCCTCTATCTTAGCCTCTTGTAAATTGTAACAGATTGTCTTTGGTACTTTGCTCCAAGATCCTTTTGCATGTATCCATTGATGTCAAATTGGGATCTCTTTACAAATGGATGTATGGTAATGAGAGAAAACTCCTTCTCCATGAGTTGTGCACTAAAGAGATTTAGGCATTGGTATTCCCCAATTTGGATTGGGAAGTGGATGCCTGAATGGTGTTTGTCACTGAGAAGACAATGAACATAGAAAACTTGTCTCGTAAGCTCCATTAATGCTCACTTATCACCGATAAAATTGGGAAGCTTCTATGGAGTTCCTACAAATCCACTCACGCGAATGTAGGAAAAGGATGGGAGCTGAATGAACCAAGTTCCCCAATGAGAAATGACTACCATGGCATGCATGGAGAATCATTTGTCTAGATTCCTATTCGTGTTTCTAATCACGTGAAAGGTCAGAGCATCATTAACTCTCCTGAAGTGATGAGAGATATTCTTGAAACTAAATTATGGATAATAGTGGAAAACACTATTTGATGGAACCATCATGCCTTTGGTGTCTAACCCCTAAAACAAATTCCTTCTAGCCACTGCATAGGTTAGGTATGATGTCAAGTAAAAATACCCAGTCATCTTCACATAAATAAACTGTTTGTGAAGAGAGTCACTAATGATGGTGGCCCAATCCATATAATTCCTTTTTTCAAGGATGATGCAGATGAACCGATACATCCATGGGTGAAATATTCTCGTAGAGGGGAGATCAAGACTCATCTCAAACGAGTGATCACATCAAAAATTTCCTTCACAAATTCAATGTGTTACAATTCCTTGGGAAATCGGTCAACATGAGTCCTCTTGGTCACTAGCTAATTTTTGTTGACCATCTTGGTCTAATTGAGGGATTCTTCATCCCAAAATCTTACGCTCACTTTTAAGTGATGTCAAAATTCTTAGGGAAATCAAAGATGTTGAGAAATTCTTTGATGTGCTCTAGTGTGATCAAAAGGAAAGGCTCACGATTATCCTTGAAAATTCCTCACCTTTCGGGATCATAATGGGCTATGCAAGCGATGACTAGCTCGAGACATTGCACTGAAATAGAAAAAGTTGATGCTTGAGGTAGACCACTTTGATAGAGTTTATCAGAGAAACTGGTTTTCCCCTCGGATTTTACCTGATTGAAAAATTGTGTTACATTGATGTGGCTAAGATCAGCGTTGGTGATATTGTCATACACAGACTTGATGGAAGTGGGAGGAATAATCCCTTGGAATTCGTATTTGAGTGCGGACTTGTTTGACCTTTCTATTGGCTTCTTTGACTTTCCCCCTGTAGATTTGTTAGATTTTTCAAAAATTATGCATTTTAAAGAAAAATAACAAAGGCACGCAAAATGGTGTAAATGGTGTCGTGTTTAACTCTCTAGATGACCGTCACATAAAGTAAAAATATGAGTCTTTTTCTTTATTATTATTTTTAAATAAAAAATAAAATGAGTGATTCCGAGTTACAAATTTTTCAAAACGGTAATACAAACAAAATATTGAGACTAAGCTCAAATCACAAACTGGGCTAAAATACTATAATTTTGGATAATTTTTTATATTATTCTTGGTTGTGTGTTTTCAATAACTATTTAACCTCCTTTCACTTGCGTGGTTGCACTTGGATTTCTGGTGAACATGTGATGGAATGTTTTCTCATCGTGTTTTGTTTACTTACATATGGATGTTTGCATTAACTGTGAATGGTATGCATTTGCGTGGTGGATAGGAATATCCTCATAACAATAAGTGTGGATTTTTCTTTGACTTCCCAGTAAATGCGTGAGCCTAAGAATTTGTATCTGCGTTTGGCCTTTTACCTGTGAATGTGTGGACCAGGATCTCCTTTTACCTGCGTGACAACTACCCAATTAAATGTGTTGAACTTGCTTTTAGAATGCCTATTGGTATTTTATTTTCTGTGTAATGCAAACCTAGGCTATTTAATTTTCCAAATGAATGCTTTCTATCTTTGCATTGACTTTTTATCTCTTGCGTGAACAATGAACTTGAGTTGTATAGACTCATCTCTCTTCTCCAGGAATGCGTGGCTATTTGCTAAGGTGAATGCATGATGACTGAGTGTCCTTGGCTTCCCTTCTTAGTAAATGCATGGCCTTCCTTAGTAAATGTGTGGCCTCTATGCTGCCCTGAATGTGTTGAAAATGTGCCTAGAAACGCATTTTGGACAGTGAATGTATGAGTAGGTTCATTTTCTCTCTGACATGATGAAACTCTTTTGGACTTAGATTCTTTTATTTGGTAGCGTGGACAGTCTATTTCTGCCTGAAACATGGAGAATGGTCTTTTATTCACCTCTAGCTACGTGACATTTTCTAGCTTTGATTGGTTTTCTACCTCCTTTTCTGGCATGGATCTTTCTTTCTCCATTGACAGTTGTGCATGAGGTTTTCAGACTGCATGGGCTATGTATTCCTTTTGCCAGTCCGTGGTATCTTGCTAACGAATGCGTGGGAATGTTTTGAATGGCCTTCCTGCCTTAAAATTGAGTGGGAACCTGTTTCCCAAATTTTTATATATGATTGGATCTTTATTCCTTCACTGGTGTGGCCTCCTTTCACTTGCAAATGTGTGGATAGCCCAAGTATATGTGTGCGACTGTTCTCTTATTCCTTGGATGATTAGCAATCAAATGCAGAATGGTTTCTTAGCTTATGCGTGGTATTAATTTCCTTGCATAAATATTTGTTGAAAAATGCTTCTTCACATGAAAAATAATAAGAAGTTGGAAATAAAGAGCTTCAATGCTATATTACTTCTAGAGATTTGGAAAGCGTAAGGAAAATATAGAGTAAAGAAAATACAAATTAATATCTTCTTCGTATATTATTTCAATCACAATGCAATTATATATAGAGATGATTCCTTATAAAATAGGAAACTGATTTTCTCACAAACCAATTCTATGTGAGTTGTTGAAACTCAGTCAACTATATTTTTTATAAGTTGTTTTAATATAACAACTATATATCAAATATTTACTAACTCAAAATCATATGATAATAATTACTCATGTAATTATTATTTACCAATATATAAATATGGAGGACTAACATATATTTCCTAACATTCCCCCTTCTTTGTGAACATAGAAGAAAAAAATTAACACTTCCTCTCGCATCTTGTTGCCCATGTGTGCTCATGATCTTGGCTCTCCGATGGTTTTGAAAAGGTTGACCAACAACCTCGGTATGAACCCTTGTTCACTATATGAACCACTGTAAAAAAAAATGAACCCTCCACCTAGAAAAGGAACCCTTGTTCTAAGTATGAGCCCATACTCATCCTCTTCAAGAATCGTGATGCTGCCTTTTCCTTTGTGCTTTCATCTTTCAACAATATCATCACATCGTGAGTTAACGTAGGAAAATTTTATCACTTTATTACAACAAGAACATATTCAAAATATGAATAAAAATAGGGTCACCGCAGCTGAAAAAATACATTGAAACAAAATGCCACAACCTCATTTTATGAACCTGTCGCTTGTAGCTCATGAGAGGAGGTTGCTTGTCCTCCATCCTCATGTGCCTCTAATCTCATGTGAATGTGCTTCTAACTCAGCTAGATAAATCTATGATGCTCAACTATTTCCACATTGTTTATTATATAGTATCTCTCCCGCAATGTAAAACAACTTATTTTTGGACGTCGAGTAACACTAAAAATGCATCCGTGAGACAATTTTTTTTTAACAACTTTTGATTTCAACTTTGACTCACAATGAAACATAGACAATTTTAACAAGGGACTCTATTTTAATAGTTATAAGACCTTAACTCTTTTGATAGACTTGACTCTAGAATACAATTTTTACTTCAATTTATGACTATAAATAAACTAAGATTTGCAAAACTAATTACAAACATATTTTACTCAAAACCAAGAGAAATTACAAAAAAACTCATAAACTTTTAAAATGACATTTGTAACATACAATGACACAAATAGAGGACTTGACTATTAAGTATGACCAAATTATGATACAAATGAATTTGTAAAAGGACACTTATTAAATATCTTAGAGACAACTAAGACCCTAAAGACTCGTACGTTTTGAGATAAAGACAAACTTCAATGACTCACTACGATGGACACAAAGGAAACTTTATAAAGACACAAAATTATAATAAATAAATCACACCTTTTGACCAAACCGTGAGTCGAGGTATGGAGAAAATGACTATTTTGCATGGCAGGATATAACGGTGAACAACTCGTGGATATCTTGGTTATAGGGACGACATCAATGACATGTCTACTTGCTTGGGTGGATGTGAAGATCTATGGAATATCACTCGATTTGGTAGGGATGACTCAGAATCTAAGATTGATTTTAAAAGATATTCCCAATTGAAACATGACATTAACATTCAGTCTCTGGAAAACCAATTTGGATCAAAATTTCTATATCATTTGAATCTTCCAATGCTACTACTTGTTTCTTTTTATTAGATTTCAAAACAATTACAATGTGGTAAAAGCATATCTAATCTTGACATTTCTATATTCACTTTAGCATGGAATAAAATTATTTTTGAACACAAACTGCAACGTATACAAAGAAATGTGATCAAATGTGGACAATCGGCATGGATCTGAAAATTAGTAAGTGAACATATAATATGTATCTTCTTTAAGTTGTGCTATGAATTTTTCACTACATTTTACACTTTAAAGATCTAATTTTTTTACTTCATCTCACCTCTTGCATGTGGATTTTGATGAGAGGGATCCTCTTCGATAGAGACTATCCACTATTAGGATCGAGGGAAAATGTCTGAAAGCTAATTTTTGTTTTTTTATCATAAGAGAGCCAAGACAATCGATTGGGGAAACAACTTGCTGTAGATGTATGGGAAACATGAGCCGTCAGATCCCAATTTGTATATGAGGTCACAACAGATTCCAACGTAACTGCCTTTCACATATTAGAACACCAATTACCAAGTTAACATGTCTCAACTTGAATGCCATGAAATGGATACTAAATAATCAATGATAGAAGCTCCTTACATGAACATAACTCCAAAAATACTCATATGTCGGGGCAAGAGAGTTGAATGATTGCCTCTATCGATCCTTAGTATTGCATTGCTTTGATTACTAATCTAGAGATTTGGACAGTGTAAGGAAAATACAGAGTAAGGAAAATACAAAGTCATATCTTCTTCATATATTATTTCAATCATAATGCAATTATATAGGGAGATGGTTCCCTATAAAATAGGAAACCAGTTTTCCCACAAACCAATTCTACGTGAGTTGTTGAAGCTCACTCAACCATATTTGATATAATGTTTTTAATATAAAAATATATAACAAATATTTACTAACTCGGCAATCATATGATAAAAATTACTCACATAATTATTATTTACCAATACATAAATATTGAGCACTAACACATATTTCCGAGCGTTACATTCACACGTATTTTTCCATAGAGTTTCATCGAGGAAATTTATGAGGATCCCGTAAGATTTCTCAGTAACGTTTCTTCTTTATTTCCATTGAATAACCAATCTCCACTTTCTTAAGGTATTGGGAATTAATTGCCAAGGGAATATGAGAAGTTAACCATTTTCTGTGACAAGGCAAAGCGGGCTAGCAATTCCCATCCATTTCCCCATATAGGAAAATGGGAGATATTTTTTTGTTTGACATCCAATTATGTTGGTAATCAACATGGAAATTTCCCACAAGCAGGGGAAAATGAAAACTTTTCCAGAAAGGGAAAAATAGGAGTGGAGAGCCAACTTGACATTCCCGACAATTAGAGGTGGAATTTTAATTGCCCACGGTAATGGGGAAAAATAGAAAATTCTTCCAAATTTTTTGATCAAATTTAATGAGGATTAAATTAATATTTATTACTCAAAACCATACATTTTATTAAAATTAATTTTATTAAATAACAAGGTTAATATTAATTAATGAATTAAAACATAGTTTACGGCATTATAGAGAAGTACTTACCCGAAATGGATGAAATGAAAGCTAAAATGATTAGAAGAATAGAATGATCACGATGATGGTGAACCATGAGAAAAGACTCTTCATAATTTATTTTTAAATTTTCATGTTGTAATTTTGTGAAGTCAAAATTAACACATAACAACCTGGCTCTTATTGAGGAGAAGGACATCATGGATGCACCAATGGACCCAAACCCAAAAAATTTGACTGAACAAGATCCCAAAGATGATGATGCACAAAAACGGGATGAAAAAAGAGAGGAAACCAAAAAAACGAAACAAAAATGAATAAAAACCTAATTACATATGTAAATATGGGGACAACCCATTTTCAATTTTGATAGTGCTTGAGATATTTCCCCACGTAGTAGAGAAGAGGAAAATGAGTTCCATCTGGATATGCCAAGTAATAGGTGCTATCTCCATAGAAATGCCTAATTTTGAAACGGCCTAGCCTTAATGAATCAAACTTCTCATTATTTGGGTTCAAGTATTTTGTCCCAAAGAAGAACTAGGTCATTGATTTGAAATTGTCTCTCCTTAGTTTTTCTGTCGAACAATTTCTTTACCTTGGATTAGTGTTCCTCGATCCTGTTCACTACTTGACTTCTCTGCTCTTCAAGTTTACTTAAGAACATGATCCTTTTATGTAATGAATTGGTAAAACATTCATCATCAACTTGCTTGATCCAATGTAATGTTGGTAACTCAATGTAATGGGATTTGAGAATCGGTTCCATACAAGAGTTGGAATGGATACATTCTAATTTATCTTTTGGGAGTTATGCGGTCAGCCCATAATGCATCATATAACTTTTTGTGCCAAGTTATTTGATTTTCTTGACCAATTTGTGTACGATAGTAATGATGTTTTTGTTACTAGATTTTGCTTGACCATTTCCCTGAGGATAATAATTTGATGAATGAGATAAAGATATCCCATACCCATAACAAAAACCTACCATCTCTGTAGAAGAGAAATTGGTGACATTGTCCATCACGATCTTTTTGTGGAATCAAGTAACAAACAAAAATGTTCTCTTTGATAAAGTCACAAATCACTATAGTAGATGTTTTTTCATTGGAATAACTTCTACCCACTTCATAAAATAGTTAGTTTCATGAGCACGTGAGTATGACCAGCACTAGAATTTGTGTTCAAGACCCCGATGAAATCTAAAGCCCCATTGTTGAAAGGGTTCTTCAATATCAACTGACTTTAAGGGAAAACCTTCAAATTTAGGTCTTCTAACAAATTTTTGGCAAGCTTTGCATTTGGAACCCATTTTTAGCATCAAAGAACATAGTGGGCCAATAATAATGTGCTCATGCAAAATCTTATGAGCTATCAATGGTCAGAGAAATGACCACTATAAGCATGATTGTGAAAGGCTTCAAGTAACCTAGGTTGTTGTTCCTTATAAACATATTAGGAACATGCCATCAATACCTTTCTTGAATAAGGTGTTGTCCCAAATGACGTACCTAGAAACTCTTAATTTGATATCTCTTTTTTCCTTAGTTCTCAAATTCTTAGGACATTCCCATATGTGAGAAAGTAAGCTATAGTAGAATACCACTCATCTGTGGTACTGACAAAAACTACCAATGGTAAACTTTCTTCAAACAATTCTTCCTTAGAGTCATCTCATGGCTCATTCTCTGCAATGAGTTGGCAGAGTCCTCTTCCTTGAACTAACTTGGTAGGCTTGATATCAAAGTCATATTCCTGGATCCTAGAGACCCAATTACCTCTTTTAGATCGTGGTTCATGTTGTGTTAACATTGATTTAATTGTTGTGTCCATAACTAAGAATTTGGTGTAAGAATTCAATTCACAATATCTAAAATGTTTCAAGGCTCTAACCACCTTATATGCATGCCTCTCAAGGGGAGTGTAATATAGTTCAAGTCTCTTGAATTTGGAACTCATAAATGAAATAGGATATTTAATTTCCTCTTGATTATGTTGAGTTAAGATGCAGACATGGTGTGTGGGGAAGCATAGCAATAGACTATGAAATATTTTTTAAAATAGGGACACACATATGTAGGATATTTTACAATAGCATCCTTGATTTATTCAAATTCTCCCCTACCTTCCTTCGACCATTTGAAGGATTCTTTTCCTTTCATCATGTCAATAATTTCTTTGGTTAGCTCAAAAAAAATGGCATGAACCTCCTCAAAAAGTTTCACCTTCCTAAAGAATGAGTGAACTCTAGGTTTACTTATAGGTAAGGAAAGATTCTTGATAGCTTGAACGCATTCAGGATCGATCTTGGTTCCTTCTTTAGAAACAATATGACCTAGGAGTTTCCCTTCCATAACTCGAACACGAATTTATTTGATTTAGGGAGATTCTATGAAGTCTGCATCTTTGCAATATTTTCTCCAAATCTCTTAGATGATCTTCTCACTTCTTTGAGAAAACCGTCAAGTCATCTAGGTATATTACGATGATTTTGTCTTTATAATCTGTGAATGCCATGTCCATAGCCCTTTAAAAGGTTGTTTGATATTGATCAAACCAAAAGGCATTCTTCTATACATGAACATACCCCGGGGTGGTGAATGTGGTTTTATGTTGGTCTTCTCTAGCTACTTCAATTTGATTATAACCAAAGAAACTATCTAGCATGGATATCATTTATAATCTAGTTACTACCCATAGAATATGGTCCATGACTGAAGTGGATAGTTATCCTTCAAGAAAGCTTGATTAAATATTGTAGAAATCCACGCAAATCCTAATTCTCCATTTTTCTTACAAATTGGGACAATATTAGCTATCCAAGTTGAATGTTGAATAGGAAACACTATTTGTTCATCCAAACATTTTTGAACCTCATAGAGAGTATTGTTCCTACTATCTTGAGAATATACTATATTCACTTCTTCCTGAATGGAGTTGCACCAGGTTTCAAAGGTATGGCATGCTCCATTTCCCTAGGTTGAAAAAAATTCAAGTCTTTATATGAGTAAGCCAAGACATCATAATATTTGGTAAGGAGGCTTACAAATTTCTTGCACTCCTTAGGTGAACAATACTTACCAATGTTGACTAGGTGAGGTTTTTCCTTCGTACCAATGTGAATTTTCTCATAGTTAGCAGAATTCGTGGGTCTTGCATGTTCTTTCTCTTTGATAAACCTGTCATGTTTATCAAAAATTTATTCAAGTGAAACCAATTCTTTTGGAATTTTATTTCCTTTGAGTTGAATGATGTCAAAAAAAAAAATCCTTGATCTTAAATCTCTTTTGAATGGGTGAGGTTTTGATTCATGAAATGCAAAATCACTTCCTTCAAAGTAAAACTGTTCAAAATTATCCCTTTTTTCTAAGAAGGTAATAATTTTTGATCATCATTAAAGACTTGCCAATTTTTTGCATTTTTAGGAACATTTGGCCTAAAAATCATTTCAATGGTGTATTTGTCTTGATCAAACTCTGAATGAGGGATCATCAATGAAGTTGAGACTGCTAGAGAATCTACTTTTTCATTCTTTTCACAAGGGAAATATTTTATGGAAAAAGCATCGAAGGCTTCAATCACATCCCACACTTTATTTTCTGTAGTGTCTCAAGTGATCATTTTTTACTTGAAACTGATTTTTACTTGCTTCACGATCAACTCTGCATCTCCTAAGGATTTCAAAATTTTGATCCCTTTTTCTTCTACAACTTGGAGGCCAAGGATTAACACTCATATTCTGTAGTGTTGTTAGTATTTGAAAATTGGAGTTTGTAAGAAAAAGGAAATATTTTACCATTTGGAGATATAAGCACCACTCTTACGCCAGAACCTGTTGAGAAACAACTTCCATCAAACTCAAGATTCCATATCTCATTGGGATCTTGGCAAGTGACCTCAGGTGCATGAACCTCTGTAGTCATCATATAATTACCCATACTAGAGTTTTGAAATAGGACCTATGTGTGAGGATCATCGGTTTTTATTACCGTGAACTTTTCCTGAGTCTTCGGTATTAGCTTCTTCATTTCTCCCTTGATAGGGATCATAGCATGAGACCAGTCCATTTGAATCTCACCACCTAGATCTCTACAAAATTTTATCTTAACAACATACCATATGAAGTGGGAATGTCAACAACTAGAATGGTTACCTTAACTCACTTTTGAGGAAATTGAGCTAAAGCCATTTGAGTGTCTTTAATCTACCCAATCAGAGGAAATTGTTTTTTCTCCATGGAGTAACAAGATCCGAGTGTTCTAGTACAAGTCAACCCAAGAACATGTGCTACTTTTGTAGGCATCACATTATCCGAGGCTCTAAAATCTATAATGCAATTACTTAATTTGCATCCATTGATCTAGAAAGGACATAAAGAAAGGTTCAACCTTTTCATTTGAAGGTGTAGTGGCCACCATAATATTTTGAGTCTTCCCATCTTTGGGAGTTTTCAAAATTCCTTTAAAGGAATGAACAATAGAGTCACCTTTGATAAACTAGACCAATTTATCGAGTTGATCCTTATTGGACTTCAAGTACTCACTTGTGACATGGAAATTTTTGTTTTATTAATATGATCAATAATATCAAATTTGGGAAAAATGATTGTACTTGATGTCTCAAATACAAGTTATTTTGAACTTGATGATGGCTCACTTTTAACCTTTTCTTCGGGCTTAGTTGATACTGATGTGGAAGAAGAAAATTTCTTCATAGTTGATTTATCAACTGATTGATTTGATAAACGTTCATCCTTTCTTTAAGATATATTTGACCTTGGAAACTCAGTCATCTTGGAATATTTAGGAATCTCAGTTGTTTTAGATTCTTTGGAAGTTTCCTTAGTTTTAGATTCTTTAGGAACTTCCCTGGAGCTCTTTTTATCTTCCACCTTAGTGGTACTGCACCTTTTTATGAGAGCGTGTGAAACCGTGAAGGATTGACTATTCATATCTTCCACAATCTCTTCGTATTCATCTTCTTATTTTGAATGATACTCGAAGAAATGATTATTATTTTCTAGTTTAGGATCTTCAACTTTAGGTTCATATGTCCTAGAATTTGGCTCTTCTTCATCAACTTTGATGATCTCAACTTCATTTTCACTTTCCTCAATGACATGAAAATTTGAGTTTGTTGTGGGAGCTTCTTCAATAGAAAGCCTCGTCGAAGCACATGTAATTCTAGATTTTTTGGGAACATATCCTTTTCTTGGGATGTCTTTGTAAGTAGGAGGTTTACTACTTTGAGAAACTTGATTTTTAAAGCTAACATATCATTAGCCAACTTAGTGAGTATAGCCTCTGAAGCATTGGGGGTTTCTTGACTCTTTCCCTTGGGGGAAGTTTTCTTGAATTTTCCCGCCATGATTAGATCATCCTCAATTTCTATTTCCATGGATTGAGAAAGTTCCAAAGTAGCCACTCTATCCCTTCTCAGCTGATAACATACTTTTGGTTGTTGTGCATTAATAAAGAAACATTTTTGTCCGTCAAGGTTTGGGAAAATTCCAGCAGGAACTTTGTTCACCATTTTTTGAACTTAGCCATGAAATTCCTCATGGGTTTTTTGGCTCTTTCTTCACCTGAGATAGTTGGGCTAAAAGGGCATGTTCATCTTCTGCCATTTTGAACATGTCTTCAAACTTAGTTTTCATATCATTCCAATTTGTAATGCATCCATTCGGGAGATGATGAAACCAATCCATGACAATGTCTTGCAATGTTTCAATGAAGAGGTGAACAACAACATCTTCATATTCTACCAAAAAAATTGCACATGCAACAAAGAAGGTGGAATGTGGTCATTAGGTGAAGTCTTCCCATCTCCATTGAACTTGGGAAGGATCTTCATTGATCCTCATGGGAGGTCATGTCAAGTTGGTAAGGCCAATGGGCCTATAACATTTCCCCATGGTACATTAACTTCCATCTTGGGAAAGGTTGTATGCGAGGGTAAAACAATGTGAGAAAGAACAAGTGCTTGACTTATAGTGATGACTCCCTTACCCTTTTAGGACTCTATTAAAGGCTTATAGATTTATGAGAGTTTTCCTTGAGAGGAGATAACTTGAAACCAAACTTTCCTTGAAAATAAAATAAATGGATCTTATCGACATTTTTATTTTTCTCCTCGTGTAAACCTCCTTCCTCCAGTTTGAAATATTTACTATGAAAGGATCACTAACACATTTTGATCATCTCTATCCTTTTCTATTTGCTTTCTTTCTTGATCTCTTTGTGCTTGAATGACTCTAGCAACTCTCATAGCTTGATTTTCTTCATTATCCAATACTGATGATGTGGCAAGATGAAAATGATAGTAAGATGAAATATTCAAATATGATGATATGTCTTCTTGAGTATCTGTAAAAAGAATATTTGGTTGCAAAATAGGTGAGTTACCTATAATATTCATACATATTATTACCTTGGTGGAAGAAGACCGTGTTGATGAATAATGATCAACATGTGTCCAGCGGTCTTCTAGCCACAAGTGTGGGTACTCTTCTTCTAAGGTCTTCAATGTATATTTATCAGTCAATGGATCTATCAACAACCAAAAATTATTTCAAGATTTCATAGTTTTCCCAAGATACTATCCAAAGGTTTGCAAAAATGTCTCTCTTGAAAATTTTTGTTAGACACAAGATCTAGTTGAAGAACTAGAGCTTGTGTAAAAGGGATAGTCATAAGGATTTAACCAAGAACAAGTTAAATATTTTTGAATCCCCAATAGATTTTCCAAAAATGTTAGACAATGGATTTTCACATATGCAAATGACATGCAATAGTCAAGGGACAAAGTCCCTCCTCCAAGAAGGTGAGGTTACCTTTATTGAAAAATAAAATTGTATTTACATCTATACATTCAAAATTGTATATGTGGGGGTGTTTTGGGACATCAAATGGAAAGAATGTGAATGATGGAAATGGAATGAAATGAACGAAAGAAATAGAAATTAATGGATGGAAGTAGCATACAATAGTTAGGTAAAAAAAATCCTAATATTGCATAAAGAAGAAGAAGAAGAATGAATAACTAACTAAAATGAAATAGAGTTTGAATCAGATAAACAAGAATAAGTGAAAGGGAACACACATGAGAAAGTAAATATCAGATCTTGATCACTGTGAACAATAAAAATAGATTCATAGGATTGAAAATAAGATCAAAGACAATATCCGCATGTAATATTTAAACACTAACATCTAATGATTATAAGAACATAAAATGATATAAGAGACAATGGATGGGACACAAAGTTCATATTTCATTAACTCTCCAAAATGTCTTCAAAAAATAACATAAAGCTTATTTCTTGAAAGAAATCTTGCACAAAAATTATTTTCTTCTCCTCTCTCCAAGCCACCCTTATAAATGAGCTCCTAAATTCCTTTTATAACCTAAAAGTTGGTTACAAAGTAGTTATGGTTTACATGAACATTAAATGTGGGTACCTTACATGACTTTGAATTTTTCAACCAACCTTTGAAAAGTAATTCAAAATTAGAAACACTTAGGCTATCAAAAGTTTTCCAAAAGAAATTTTAACAATAAACCCACTTTGAAATACCATTTAAAAAATATAACAAGACCCATTTCCTTATCCATTAAAGTGGGGTTTGCCTATCTCAACCGTATGAGAAATGGAATTTCCCACTTCATTAGATACTAGAATGATATCTTCTCATACAATGGGTGAAATTAAGATCTTCCACCTTTATCAATTGAAAAGATCTGAACCTTTCTAATGTCTCGAACATATTCTCTTCCTTAGAGGTTCACTTGGTTGAAACACAACCTCATAAAACACCTAAAATTCAAAAATCCTACCGGCATATCATTTAGATTGAACATTTTTGATTCAGCATTCTATGATAGGTTCCTCAATTTCATACAACGTTCAATTGAAGTAGAGGAGAAATTGATGGCAAAAATGAACATGTCTTTGAATAATGCGAGAATTTTTCCACAACATTTTCTCGATGAATTCCTCTAATTATGCTTGTCCACGAGATACAAAAGGTATTTTAGCTACAAACTCATGAATTAAAGTGAGAGAATTGAAGGATTCACTGCATATGCTCTCGTAATGAATCATGGAATCTTTGAGAAGTGTCTTTCATGAGTTGAGATGCGACACTAAAGAAAGTGTGTCCGTCAACATTAAAATTCAAGGATTCCTTCAATGGATAGAGTTGTGTACTCCATGCTCGTCATATCTTATAGACTAGGAAATATCTCATCCAGATTTGATATGTTAGAAACAAAAGATTCCTTAAAAGAAAGGAGTGGATCTAGGTATGCAATTATGTCTTCATGAAGCTTTACAACCACTTTGATTCTCTCTCTCCGAAGATGAGAATTTTGAAAGAAAATATTTAGTGACATGACCCAAAGTATTTACCTCCTTTAACAGATGGATCTTTTCTTCATCGGGGGAAGCCACTCCATCGAGGTAATGGGCAAGTGGAGGATATTGGTTTTACCAGATGTTGAATGTAATTCACCTACCGATTATTTTTCAGCCTTTGAGATGAGAAAAATAATCGGTTGGTGATTATTTTGTAGCTCCCATGGTTTTGTGAAGAGTCGTATTTGGATAAGGCCTACGGATTCCTCCATAACAAAATAATAGAAATTTTCCCCAAGAAATTAAGAATAGAAAATTAAATACCTTTTTCCTTTATTTATACTCACCTCTACTAGATACACCAACAACATTATAAAAAATACATTAACCTTTTTCTAGAACAAATTACACACCTACATAATCTAAAGCTATATAAGAGAATGGGTAACAATACAAAAAAAATCATATGTGATATTTTCTTTTACTTGTAAAAATATTACAAAACGTTTTTATGTATATTGGTGAAATTTATGTTACTATACAATAATATCTATAAATAGGTTGATCAATATTAAGTCTTGAGATAAATTATTTTAAACTTAAGTTCTAAAATTAACTAACAAAAAGGCTTTTTTTTTAGATTTAGGCGCCTCGATTGTTGGTGCCTTAGGCAAGCTGCCGCCTAGTTTACCTAAGGCTTAATCCCCCACCGATGACATTGAGCTACGTAGACTTATCTCTCTTCTCCAGAATGCATGGCTATTTGCTAAGGTGGATGCATGATGAATGAGTGGCTTTGGCTGCCCTTCTTAGTAAATGTGTGGCCTCTATGCTACCTTGATTTGTGTTGAAAATGTGATTGGAAATGTGTTTTGACTTTGTGAATGTGTGAGTAGGTTATTTTTCTCCTTGACATGATGAAGATCTTTTCACATTGGATTCTTTTATTTTGGCAGCGTGGATAGTGGTCTTTTCTTCACTCTGATTAGTGTAGTATTTTCTAGCTTTGAATGATTTTCTACCTCCTTTGCTAGTGTGGATATTTCTTCCTCCATTGACAGTTATGTATGACATTTTTGGAATGTATGGGTGTGTATTCCTTTGGCAAAGTGTGTGTCTCTTCTTGCTAATGAATGTGTGGGCACATTTTGGATGGCCTTAAACCTGCATGGGAAGTTGTTTCTCTAGTTTTTTTAATATGATATGTTCTTTATTCCTTCATTGGTGTGGCCTCCTTTCACCTGTAAATGCATGGAAAATCGAAGTAAATGCGTGGGAATGTTTTCTTATTCATTGGATGAGTAACAATCAAAATCAAACTGGTTCCTTAGCTTATGCGTGGTATTCCTTTCCTTGGAATAATCTTTGTCAAAAACGCTTCTTCATAGGAGAAATAATAAAAAGTTAGATATAAAGAGATTCAAAGCTATATTACTTCTAGACATTTGGACAACGTAAGGAAAATACAAATTAATATCTTCTTCATGTATTATTTCAATCACAATGCAATTATATAGGAAGATGATTCCCTATGAAAGAGGAAACCAGTTTTCCCACAAACCGATTGTACTTGAGTTGTTGAAACTCACTAAACCATATTTGTTATAAGTTGTTATAATACAAAAACTATATAACAAATATTTAATAAGTCCAAATCATACGATAATAATTAATCACGTAATTATCATTTACCAATAAATAAATATGGAGAACTAACACATATTTCCTAACAATCCTCCCCTTGGTGCAAACATGGGAGAAAACAAATCGCACTTCCTTCTGCACACTGTTGCATGTGCATTCTCATGATCTTGGTTCTCTTGATGATTATGAAAATTTTGACTAACAACCTCAAGATGAACCCCTGTTCACTATACAAACCCCCGTCCACTAAAACAAGGAACCCCTATTCTAGGTATGAGCCCTTGCTCATCCTCTTCAAGAATCATGATGTTGACTTTTCCTCTGTGCTTTCATCTTTCCACAATATCTTCACATTAGGGAATTAACATAGGAAATGTTGCTCATTTTATCACAATAAGAACATACTAAACAATGTATAAAAACAGTTCACCGCAACTAAAAAAACACATGCGAAACAAAATGCCACAACCTCATTTTGCGGCCCCATCGCTTGTGGTTGGCGAGAGGAAGTTGCTTGTCCTCCATTCTCCTATGCCTCGACCTCTTGTGAATGTGTTTCTAAGTCATCTAGATAAATCTATGATGCTCAACTATTTCCACATTGTTTATTATATAGTATCTCTCCCACAATGTGAAACAACTTATTTTTCGGACGTTCGATAACACCGAATATGTGTATGTGAGGAATTTTTTTTTCTTTTACAAATTTTGACTTCAACTTTGAATCATAATGAAACATAGACAATTTTAACAAGTGACTCTATTTTGATAGTTTTAAGACCTTAACTATTTTGATAAAATTGACTCTACAATAAACTTTTTGGCTTCAATTTGTGAGTATAAATAAAATAAGATTTGTAAAAATAATTACAAATATTTTTAACTCGAGATCAAGAGAAATTACAAAAAAATCATAAACTTTTAAAATGACATTTGTAACATACAATGACACAAAGAGAGTACTTGACTATTAAGTATGCCCAAATTATGATAAAAATGAATTTGTAAAAGGAAACTTATTAACTATCTTAGAAACAACTAAGACACTAAAGACTTGTACATTTTGAGATAAAGATAAAATTCAATGACTCACTACGATGGGCACAAAGGAAAATTTACAAAGACAAACACTTATAATAAACTAGCAAAAGCATCCACGGGTGCTTGTGAGAGGCCGATAGGCAGATTGGAGGAGTATTTGAATGCAGTAAATTAGTAATTTTAAGAGGTTTTGAAATGTGAAATATTGGAAAAGTTTTAAGAGACAACAATCCATGAGATAACATGCAAAACAAGTTGTATTTGAAAGGTTTAATTTAATTTAATTTAAAAATTAATGTCTAGAAATAACCAAAAATGTTAATGGGACTACAAGAGGAGAAAATAGAACAAGAAAATGTGTGAAGGAAAAAACAAATACAAAACAAAATACAAGAAGTAACTGGAAAGACACAAGATACAACAAGTCTATGTGCCATGCTTAAGAGGTTCTACGCCTGGTAGATCGTGACTATTGTGTGAAGTCATGTGCTCGTTTATGTCTCTGGTGTTGTGTAGAAGGATGAAGGAATGCTCCAATAGTCTAGGACCCAAGGCTACCATGATGATGTTTGAGGAGGACATATATATGTTGGGTCATCTCCCGATAAATAAAGCTACACACCTTTTGTCTTCATAATGAATAAGGTCCGTAATGAGCCTTGAGTTTCGGAAGAGAGACAAAGCACTGCCATGGATTTCATAAGACAAAGGACAAAAAAATATAAAGTGCTCCTCGATTACGGTCATCATTGTTGTAAAGTGTGCAAGTACGTTGGTCTTTAGGAATGTAGTGCTCTGTCTCCATGTGAAGGTGATGAGAGAAAAATCGTAGTTGACCCAAGGGAATGTCATCACCAATCCGGCACTATGATAATTCTTCACCGTTAACTCCTCGTGCTTTGATTATTTACTAATGCACAACCTTTAGTTTGGTGGATGTAATCTGGAAACACAACAACAAACATAACACAAGAATGCCATAGACTATGATAAAAGGAATGATCATAAATTTGAAATATCAGAGTAAATTATAATATTAGCATGAAATTGTTACAATCTCACCCATGAGGTACTTCAAGTGTTATTGACTTCACTTGCCTTCCACCAATACTATGGGAGAAACTTCACAATTACACCTCTTAATGGCTTCTTCAACACACCTTTAAACTGATGGCTTCCTTTACACACTTACTCATACAATATTTCTCACTACTTTCTTCTATGCTAAATGAGGGGGGTGGCCTCTTTATTTATAGACTTCTAGGCTTATCCATCTTATCTCTAAGATAGGATAAGAAATCCACTCTGATGAATCATATTCCATACCTTAACTCTTATCTGTACATGTAAGCTTATCTTTTAAGATAAGATAAACCTTATCATTTCACATGGGTTCCACATTTTTAGACTTTTTACAAATAAAATATACAAAATATTTATGACCTCACTCCTTGTCCTTATTACCAATATAATATTTCTAATTCCTAATCATGTAGACCCTACTTCTCTACTTACCCCAACTTTGACATTTTAACATTATTGGACCACTTACGACAACTATTTACTTTTTACCACAACATTCCTATTGTACTTTTGACTATTGCCATACTATACATTATTGGTGGCGTCAGTACTGGCAGCGCCGTTATCTTCTATTGGACGCTACTACTAATTATACTTAACAACATCCTATTCCTAATACATACATTAATGAAATAGAAATTACGGAGGAAAATTTTAGTGTCGACATCTTCCCCTTCCTAGCTTCTACTCGTCCCTGAGTAGACTATTCTGGGTGCTTGGAAAATCTTCGTGGTTGACCCATTTCGTAATGGGAGTGCCATCCAATTCCTCCAGTTGGTACGTACCATTTTCATGCACAACTGCTATTTTGTAGGGCCCCATCCATTTTGGAAGAAATTTTCTCTGTCTTCTTTTTTTGTATCTGGAATCATATACTAGAACCAAGTCATTCACATGAAATGGAGACCACCGGATATTTTGATCAAAGTATTCCTTCTGCTTCATTTTCTTCTTATAGCTTGTATCCTTAGCTATTTCCCTCATTTCCTCTAGCAAATGAAGATGTACCAACCTTTCTTTTACTGAATCACTTTCATCCATTCTTTCATTTTTCATTACTCTGACCGTGGGAATATCAAACTCAATAGGAAGAACTGGATCAATGCCATAAGCCAACTGAAATGGGGAGTATCCTGTTGCTGACTTTGATGTTGCCCTATATGCCCACAATGTTGCATGAATCCTTTTATCCCATTTATGTACCTGCAAGGCTGCATCTTTTGCTAGAATTTGACACAACACAAAATTTGTTCGCTCCACCTATCCATTTGTGCTTGGCTTGTATGTTGTTTCCTTCCCGTGCTTAATAGAAAACTTATTGACTAGGCTTCTACCACCTCATTAATGAAGTGGCTTCCTTGATCTATTACAATTTCTAATGGACAACCAAATCCGTGACAATGCATTCATATATGAACCTTGCCACTTCATCCATGGAAGTTGTTTTCAATGGCCTAGCTTCAACCCACTTGGTTAAATAATGTGGCAACTACAATATACTTATTTTGGCGTGAGGTAGTTGGAAGTGGACCTACAATGTCTATTGCCCACTTTTCAAAGGGACCAAGAGGAAGAATAGGGCATAATGGAGTCGATGAAGTCTTACGGTTACCATGTGTTTGACAAATATCACATGTCTTACAATAATTATAACAATCTTTAAAAAGAGTGGGCAGTGATAACTCGCATCCAAGATCCTTCTTGTTGTAAGTTGTCAGAGAAGTGCCTCCACATGTACCATTGTGGAATTATTCTAGCAGTTCCTTCCTGATCACATCCAACGCCTCTCAGATCGTCCATCGTGTCCTATTCAAAATAATACTCCATGTAGAATAGAATATGGACGACTGGCTTGAGTAATCTTTCTCTTAGTCTTTGCATTGGCACCATCAGGAAACTTGAATTCATTTAGATAATTCCAAATATCTATGTATTCACTAGGGATTGTGTCAAGGGATAACAATGCTGCATCGGGGAAATCATCATCATCACAAGATGATCCTAAACCATCATAGGCTCGAGAGAGTGCATCTGCATTGACATGCTTCTTTCCTAGCCTATCTATAATATCAAATTCAAATTCTTGTAGAAAAATTATCCATCTTGCTATCCTCCCTGATGGGTTAGGCTTATTTACAATATATTTTAGAGCCTGATGATCTGTTACAACTAGAAAATTTTTCCCTAGCAAGTAATTCCTAAACTTCTTTACAGCAAAAATGATAGCCAGAGCCTCTTTTTTAGTTATAAAGATAATTTACCTCAAAGATCGCTCATTTGTCTCTGCTCTCCCAAAGTAAATTGGATGTTCATTCCCATTTTCATCCTTTTGGCTCAAAGTACTTCCTAGTGCTGCATCCGAGGCATCAGTTGTACACAATGAATGGCTTGCTCCAACTGATTCTTTAAAACATGTGAAGACACTGTGGCTTCCTTAGCTTGTCCAAAAGCTTCATGCGCCTTATTTCCTGGTTCATAAGTAACATCCTTCTTCAAGAACTAGGTTAGTGGCTGTGCAATCTTTGAGAAATTCTTGATGAACCTTCTATAGTACCCCACATGGCCTAAAAATGATCTCAACTTACTTCTATTCATAGGAAATGGTAACTCTTTGATTTTTGAAACTTTATCAGATCAGCATTTCAATACCATCTCTCTGGATACAACATGCCCTAACAAAACGCCTTTAGAACATCCAAAGACACACTTTGTAGGGTTTAGTGAGGCTTGTGCTTCATCTAACCTTTGAAATGTTGTCTCCATTTGGTGCAGGTGGTCCAACTTGCTCCCATAGATGCAAAAATCATCCAGAAATACTCTGATGAAGGTCCCAATGTAGGGTTCGAACACCCTATTCATCAAACGCTGGAATGTTGCCGGAGCATTACACAACCCAAAAGGCATAACTCTATAAGCAAACGTTCTCAAGGAGTGGTGAACATGGTCTTCACTGATCTTTCTCTCGCTATACGAACTTGGTTGTAGCCGCTATATCCATCAAAGCAAAACTATAAGCACTCGGCCAGCTACTTTGGCCCAAGATCTGATCTGAAAATGGAAGAGGGTAATGATCCTTCTTTGTTGCCTTATTGAGCTTCCTGTAATCAACACAAATGCGTAGCTTCCCATTCTTTTTTATTGAGATCACAATGGGAGAAACCCATTCTGAATTCTCCACAACAAATATGAATCCTGCATCAAGCAACTTATCTATTTCTTCTTTTACAATCTTGGAAAAATTAGGATTCATTCTATATGGCATTTGCTTTATGGGCTTAGCACCATCTACCAGCTCAATAGAATGTTCTACCCAACTTACTTGATGGAGTTCCTTGTAATCAAAAGTGAATATGTGTATGTACCTTCGAAAGAGCTGGAGGTAGGATTCCTTCTCACTCTCCATCACAACATCACCAATCTTTATTTGTTGGAGACGATCATCAACTTCTTCTTCAGATAATTTTATGGGGTCATGAGTTGGTGTGACTGGAAGGATATCCATGATTGAAACATCAACCTCACTTTCTTCATCTTCAGTGTCCACTTCACTGGTACTAGAGTAATCAGAGGATGTCCAATCATCGGGCCATCACTTGAATCCACAAGTTCTTCCTTATGATGTCGAGGGATCACGTTTATCTTCACCTCTCTCTACCACGTCCAAGTGTCATGAAACCTTCATTCCAAAGTAGTTTCTTGCATGAACTCTCCTTAGCCATGGTCTTCCCAAAGAGCATTGGGTACGCAACAATACCATTTTTCATCACCTGAAAGTCTACCACACATACAACACCCATAACAGATATTGCCACATTTGAAACTACACCTTCTGGTTTAGTTTTTCCTTTATTTAATGACCTTAACATAAGTGTCAAGGGTGATCAATTTTTAAACCCAACATATTCATTACTGCACTTGGTCATTACATTAATCGCAGCACCTCCATCAACTAAGACATCATGAATTGAAATACCATTACATAATACCTCACTTGTGGAGCATAGGGATCCGCCCGCCTCCAAAACAGGGACCTCAACCTCCTTCCTTCGTCGAGCATTGAGTCCACTTCGCAACTCCCGCCTCTTCTCGAAGACATAGCCAAGAGTTGACCATATGTAATATTTGTGAGGCCTTTGGACAGATCTTCCAAGATGGAGTATGGTCCTTGCCCCCGTGAAATCGAAAATCCCGCACACCCAACTTTCTTCTCCTATGTTTCTTACTAGTTTCTCCTTTCATCTTCTTAGGATCATTTCCATCTTGATTATCTTTTTCTTTCTTTCTTTTTGTTACAAACACATCTACTTCATTATTTCTGCTCTTATCTACTACATCAAAAGAATTCACAGTGCTTTTCCTTTATCATTATCTCCTTTACCAGATGTAGAAGCTCTATCTTGGACAATTATACTTATAATGACCCTTTTATAACAACCATAACATACAACTTCAGAAATATTTCTTTTTGGACCTCTATCTCCTCCCTGAGAACTAAATTCTTTTCCTTGAAGAAGATTAATAGTTAACTGACCCATCTTTTTGAGCAGATCTTCATACTCAGTAGATGTACTAGGAGAAATATTTGTGCTCACCGGGAGTGGTTGTGGATTCTGGACCAAAGGTGCTGGTGTAGGCTCTACTTTAGCAACAATTTCTTTGGGCTCCTCTTCCATGCTTTCTTCTTGCCTTCTTGCAATCTCCTTTGCTTGTTCAATGGTAGCTGGGTGGTCATACTTCACTCGTTGTCTGATCTCTGGCTTCATCCCAAGAATGAAGTGCTTACATAGGAGATTATCCATGCCATTCATCAACCCATCCGCTAATCCTTCCTTCCGGATCTGGGCATCGAGCTTCCTCCTTAGCTCTAGAACACGAGCATGATAATCCCTTATCTTCTCCTTCTCTCCTTGGGATAGCTTTGTGATCTCGATCATGAGATCTGTATATTTCTGTTGTTCACCAAATTCTTCAAGAAAACTTTCAGTTAATAAATCCCATGAATTTTTCACATTTTCACCTAGTGTTTCAAACCACCTAAGTGCTGAACCATCCAAAAAGGTAGGAAAAATTCAGTCCATTGTTCCCTTCTTATAAGGCCATTACAAATACAAGATCGTTTAAACTCTTGAATGAAAGAGGAAGCATCTTCATTAGATTGGGCTGAAAAAATAGGAATCTTCCCATTTTCAAAAGTAACCACCGTAAAATACCAACCCACAAGTACAATCAACAAGACTTATGTGCACAAATAATTGGAATCACTGTAATAGAAAGTGACTTTACACCTTTCTACAGTAAAATAGAAATGACCACGGTAACTATGGTAAAACTTGACTTATTGTGGTAAAAACTGACTTTACTATGGTAAACACTATTCACAGTAAAAAGTGAAGTTACTGCAGTAAATACTATTCACGGTAAAAAGTGACTTTACTGTGATAAATACTATTCACACAAAAATGACTTTACCATGGTAACTACTATTCACGGACAAAAATGACTTTACCATGGTAACTACTATGCATAGTAAAAATAAGGTTACCCTCCAATTGATTTTTGACTAAGTGGGAATATCTCTCCAGAAAATCCACCAACGAGGAATGGTCCCGGCAACGGAACCAAAATGTCATCACCAATCCAAAGCACTATGATAATTCTTCACCGGGAACTCCTCGCTATGATTATTTACTAATGCACAGCCTTTAGTTTGGTGGATGTAACTGAAACACAACAACAAACATAACACAAGAATACCATAGACTATGATAAAAGGAATGATGATAAATCTGAAATATCAGAGTAAATTATAATATTAACATGAAATTGTTACAATCTCACCCATGAGGTACTTCAAGTGTTATTGACTTCACTTGCCTTCCACCAATACTATGGGAGAAACTTCACAATTACACCTCTTAATGGCTTCTTCAACACACCTTTAAACTGATGGCTTCCTTTACACACTTACTCATACAATATTTCTCACTACTTCCTTCTATGCTAAATGAGGGGGGTGGCCTCTTTATTTATAGACTTCTAGGCTTATCCATCTTATCTCTAAGATAGGATAAGAAATCCACTCTGATGAATCATATTCCATACCTTAACTCTTATCTGTACATGTAAGCTTATCTTTTAAGATAAGATAAACCTTATCATTTCACATGGGTTCCACATTTTTAGACTTTTTACAAATAAAATATACAAAATATTTATGACCTCACTCCTTGTCCTTATTACCAATATAATATTTCTAATTCCTAATCATGTAGACCCTACTTCTCTACTTACCCCAACTTTGACATTTTAACATTATTAGGGACCACTTACGTTACAACTATTTACTTTTTACCACAACATTCCTATAGAAATTACGGAGGAAAATTTTGACTATTCAAACCAAGTACTATACATTATTGATTTGGAGATAATGCTCCAAATAGTGGTGCTTTTTTTGTGACGGTTCGATCCAATTGATTTTATCTTTCTCTCTCAATTTGATTCCTCAATGAATTTCCCTTACATGTGGGAAGAATTAATAATTAAGATAGGATTAATATCAATACGATGCTTTGGAGGAAAGTTCCTAGTGGTTTGGATCCCCAATTCACATAACCTCATGGATGATTGGAGAGCCTTGAAGGGGCATCTATTTTGCCCAATTGGTGTATCTTCCATACATCTTAGTCATGGAGTAGCATCACAAGATGGAATATAGTTGAGATATGGAGAGGGTACGTGCATTTCAAAGTTGTTAGAGGTCGTTTGTGATAGAGAGTTCCTGCAATGAAAAAGCACATTGTTAGTGTCGTAGTGTGGATGCTTAATGAATGGAAATAGAATTACATTGTGGGTAAGTAGATGGTGATAACCTGTATTTGAATGTCAAAAAAGGCTTAAGAACTGGCTGCATCTATTGTTGATGTCGTGCACTGGATGAAAATGTAATTTGTAATTAGTTTCACAAACATTCGTGTAAAGTAACTTAACGATGAAGAGATTTCTTGGAAAGAATGGGAAAACATAATTTACTTATAATGAGTAGAGAGATACTTGTTAGCACAAATTTATAGGAACATATGTAGGCATTTCTCTTACTAAAGCAATCTTTGTAGCCCATATAAATGAGTTGGACAAGAGTCCAAAGTATTTGTACTCACAACAAGGTGTACTTTTTTGTAATCATGTATATAAAAACAATAATTGTTGGCATCATAAAAAAGTGGATTATATCTAATGAAATCAATTCAAAAATTTAAACAAAAATTACAACTTTCAAATTCTAGCATCAAAATAAATTGTAGGAAAACTAAATTTTGAAATACATTTTAACATATAAGTGCACATATCAAATAAGTAAAAAATGAAATTAGACATTTACACAAATTAGAACACGAATGCGTGAATTTAAGATTTCAATACTATCAAATCATAACGTTGAAATAAATTCTAGGCACACTAAATTTTAAAATACTTTTCAACATATAAGCATAGAGATTAAATAAGAAAAAAATAGTGGTACACATTTAGAAAAAACACAACATGACAAGGTTCCAAGTAATTTCCGTCACTACAAAGTGTGCTTTTTGGTAGACATGTATATAAAAACAATAACAAATTGCATGATAGTAAAACAAATCACACTTCCTTTACAACTTGTTCCATGTGCATTCTCATGATCCTGGTTCTCTCAATGGTTTTAAAAATGTTGACTAACAACCTTAGTATGAACCCTTGTTCACTGTACAAACCCCTGTTCAACAAAAATGGACCACTGTCCACTAAAACAAGGAACCCCTATTTTAGGTATGAGCCCTTGCTCATCCTCTTGAGAATCATGATGTTGCCTTTTCCTCATGCTTTCATCTTTCACACAATATCATCACATCAACCGAATTAACATAGGAAATATTGCTCATTTTATCACAACAAGAACATACTAAAAAATAAATAAAAACACGCTGAAACAAAATGCCACAACCTCATTTTGTGGCCCCATCAATTGCGGCTAGCGAGAGGAGGTTGTTTTTCCTCCATCCTCCTGTGCCTTCGACCTCCTATTAATTTTCTTCTAAGTCATCTAGATAAATCTATGATGCTCAACTATTTCCACATTGTTTATTATATAGTATCTCTCGATGGAATAGAGATCAATTACAGAAGACAAAATTATATTTTTTCAATGTGTATGCCATTATAGCGAGGATCAAATATATATACACGGAGAGAAATGGTTCCCCACCAAATGGTTCCTACCAACCGTAACCAAATACAATGTAATATATTTTAAATGCTAACATTCACCCCCTTATTACATTGTTCGTTAAAACATACATTTCACGATCCTGGATGTCCCCCCTTTAATGAGAACACTATAAAGATGGTCTTCACACGAGCATGCCTACATGGTCTCGATTCACATGGTTTTTCTAAGGTTGACCATAAACCTAGAGGGACAAGAGCACTTTCCAACTATTCACCTCGGTGGTTTTATAGGCTTACCATGAACCAAGAGGATTTTACCTTGGTGGTTTTACAGGCATACCACGAACCCAAGAGGATGATACCTCGGTGGTTTTACAGGATTACCACGAACCCAAGAGGATGATACCTCGGTGTTTTTATAGGATTACCATGAACCCAACTTCGAGTACCATGCGCTGCTTTCAGTGCTTTTTGTTCCCCATGACACTTTTCAATTTAGGAGGTCCCAAATAGGAAACTATGCACCATCTGCACTTTATTGAACAACCAAACAACATAAAAAAACAACAAACAATACTGACAAATATTCCACATTCACTTCTAAGAATCATAGCAATCATGTTCTTAGTTGTAGCCACTGATGTCGATTGTCATTTAGCCAATCTTCAACAACAAAGGAAACAAATCACTGCCACTGAATGTTCCCCTTGACTAAGTCATTTTTGCCCATAATGTGAAATGTGAATAATGAGAAAGAGACTGCATCAAGAAACATGCTATTGACTAGATCTTGCCACTTAGACCTTGTTGCACATGGTTCATGTTGCAAGTGAACGTATTCACAAGTGAACCATCTTCTTTTCAAAGCACAAAACTCATAGGATCAATTCAAAAGGAAGAATGATTGGTAAAAACTATGCTCCAGAGTAATCCATTTTCAGTGTCCGATCACAAAACAACAGAACACAGAACAAAAAAGAAACTGAAATAAACACAAACCAAAAATTGAGGAATAGGTCATCAATACCTTATTCTTCCACAATCTCTGGTAGCGACCTCATTTCTTGCAGCTTGCAAGAGGTCGTTGGATTTCCTCCAGCCTTTGTTATCCTCCATCCTCCTAAATAGTTATATCAACAAGCATCCAAGTTGTAGAATTTGGTTCACCAAGCAAAGTGGTATTGTCACTAGTTGGACCTAACATAATACGATCTGGATTTTGTGTCCCAACTAGAGGAGTTTCACCACACCTTAGCATCTCAAAAATAGCACGCTTAGGTGTAACATCCTCATATCTAAATAGTACACCAAATCCAACATCCTCAACTTTCAATTCCTACGTGTTCTTCTCCAACAAATGTTTATAGTAACCACAGGCATACTTTACCACCAAATGTAATGTCGCACTTGCCTTGTTCTGCAGTTGCACCATTTTTGAAGCCATTTTGTTATCCTTCAGTGATGATTTGATACTATCTGGTGAAAAAAATGTATTTAAAAAATAGGGCCTCGTGTAAATATTTGTCTTCAAATGGAAACTCCATGCAGCCGAAGACCATATACATATGATGGAATCCATGGAAAGGCCAATAAATTTCAACCCACGCTTTGCACAAGACAAAACACCAACAAGGTAGTAGATGTCCATGTAGGGCTGACAACAAACAGTAGGCCACATCCTCTTCCACGCAGTTCCGATGCTTGAGTCACATTTCCTTCAATGTTTCCTCATGCTCCAGGTCACTCTGATTACTGCTCCAACACAGGTATGTAACCTTTTCCAAGCAGGTCAAATCCTCTAAAATTTTGGTCGCTATAGGTCATCGGAGTTCGGCTGCTCGATACCAATGATAGAACATCAATTGCAGAAGTAGCCTGAATTATATTTATTCAATGTGTATGCCATTATAGCGAGGATCAAATATATATACACGGAGAGAAGTTTCGGTTCCCCACCAAATGGTTCCTTCCAACAATAACCCGAATACAATGTAATATATTTTAAATGCTAACAATCTCTACCCATGATATGAAACAACTTATTTTCGGACATTCGATAAAACCAAGAAAATGTGTCCGTGAGGCAATTGTTTTTATTTTTACAAATTTTGACTTCAACTTTGGCTCATAATGAAACATAAACAATTTTAACAAGTGACTCTATTTTGATAGTTTTAAGACCTTAACGATTTTGATAAACTTGACTCTACGATAAACTTTTTGGCTTCAATTTGTGACTATAAATAAAATAAGATTTGCAAAACTAATTACAAATCTTTTTGACTTAAAACCAAGAGAAATTGCAACAAAACTCATAAAATTTTAAAATAACATTTGTAACATACAATGACACAAAGAGAGGACTTGACTATTAAGTATTCCCAAATTATGATAAAAATGAATATGTAAAGGAAACTTATTAACTATCTTAGAAACAACTAAGACACTAAAGACTTGTACGTTTTGAGATAAAGACAAAATTCAATGACTCACTACGATGGGCGCAAAGGAAAATTTACACAGACACAAACTTATAATAAATAACACCTTTTGACCAAACCGTGAGTCGAGGTATGGATAAAATAACTATTTGCCATGGCAGGAGATCACAGTGAACAACTACTCATGGTCCATGGATTTCTTGGTTGTGGGGATGGAATCAATGGTGTGTCTACTTGCTTAACTGGTTGTGAAGATCAGTGGAAGCTCACTCAATTTGGTAGAGATGACTTAGGAATCTAAGCTTTCTTTCAAAGGACATTCCCAATTGAAATGTGACATTAACATTCAGTCTTTGGAAAACCAATTTGGATCAAAACTTCTATATCGTTTGAATCATCCATTGATACTATTGGTTTCTTTTTATTAGATTTCAAAACAGTTACAACGTGGCAAAAACATATCCACTCTTGACGTGTTTGTATTCCCTTTATCACAAAATAAAACTATGCTTGAACAAAAATTGCAATGTATAAAAAGAAATGTGATCAAAGTTGGAAAACCGGCATGAATCTACAAATTAGTAAGTGAACATATAATACGTATCTTCTTAGCTCGTGCTATGATTTTTTCACTACATTTTACGCTTTAAAGATATACCTTTTTTTATTTCATATCACCTCTTGCATGTGGCTTTTGATCATAGGGATACTCTTCGATAGAGACTTTCCACTGTCAGAATCGAGCGTGAATGTCTGAATGCTAATTTTTGAGTTTTATCAAAACAGAGCCTAGAAAATCGATTAGGGCAATAGCTGGCTATAGATGTATTATGTATAGAAAACATGATCCGTCATATACCAATTTGCATATGAGGTCACAACAGATTTGAATTTGTAAGTAACCACAGTAGATTCAGATGTAACTACCTTTCACAAATTAGAACGCAAATTTCCAAGTTAACATGTCTCAACTCCAATGTTGTGAAATAGATACTGAATAATCAATGATAGAAGATCCTTACACGAACATAACTCTGAAAATGCTCATATGTTGGGGCAAGAGAGTTGAATGATTGCAACTACTGATCCTTAGGATTGCATTACTCTGATACCAAATCTAGAGATTGGGAAAATGTAAGGCAAAGACAGAGTAAGGAAAATACAATGTAATATCTTCTTCATATATTAATTCAATCATTATGCAATTATATAGGAAGATGATTCCCTATAAAATATGAAATTTGTTTTCCCACAAATCAATTCCACGTGAGTTGTTAAAACTCACTCAACCATATTTGTTATAAGTTGTTTTAATATAACAACTATAAAACAAATATTTACTATCTCACAATCAGATGATAGTAACTACTCATGTAAATATTATTTACGAATACATAAATATGGAGCCATAATTTTTCATAGAGGAAAGTTACGAGGATCCAAGAAGTTTTCTCATAACCGTTTCTTCTTTCTTTCCTTTGAATAACCAATTTCAGGGTTCTTTGGGTAGTGGGCAATAGTTGCCAGGGGAATATGGGAAGAAGTTGACTGTTTTCTCATGACAATGGCAAAACGGGTTGGCAATTCCCCTCCATTTCCCCATATGGGAAATGGGATAATATTTTCCATTTGACATCCATTCATGTTGGAAATCAACAAGGGAATTTCCCACAAGTGGGGGAAAATGGTAAAGTTTTTAGGAAAGGAAAACCGAGGAGTGAAGCCAACTTGGTATTCTGCGATTAGAGATGGAATTTTAATTACCCACGACAATGGGGAAAAAGATAAAGTTCTTCCAATTTTTTTATCAAGTTTGATGAGGGTTAAATTCATATTTATTAATTAAAAACCCCAAAATTTAATAAAATTAATTTTATTAAATAAAAAGGTAAATATTAATTAAATCTTAATTAATTAATTAAAAAGTAGTTTACGACATAGCGGGAGAAGTACTTACTCGAAATGGATGAAACGAAGTCCAAAATTATTAGAAGAATAAAATGATAATGATGAGGATGATAAACCACGAGAAAAGACACTTCATAATTTAAAAAAAAATCGTTGTAATTTTGGGAAGTCAAAATTAGATGATAACACCCGCGAATAATTTAAATGAGTTTGCTAATAGATATTGCCTAAATTTTTGTTGTGTGAAAACCATTGTAAGAGTATCCCATTGTGTGGTCATGTGGTTTTTCTTAGCTAGTGACAAATGTCTACTTGTAAAATGGATGGGATGGTCAATTACTCCTTTGCTTGGTTACCCAAGGATTGCTCTAATTTTACTTCCTGAAGCATCCACATGTACAATATTTTTTTGTCCAATCTGGAAATAATATAATGGGCACACTAACTAAATTTTTCTTTAATTACATAAATTCATATTGACATTATGTGGTTCATTCTAATTTTGTACCTTTCAGTAGTAATTTCTCCATAGGTTGGATAATTCTAGCATATCCCCTAATGAATTTCCTGTAGTAAACAATATGTCTAAGGAATGCACAAACTTATGATGGATTTTTACGATATTTGAGCTCAATTATAACCATTTTTTCTTGATCCATGAGAATACATTTTTTTCAAACAACATGACCAAGCAGTACTACAAAAAGTGTAAATAAAAATCATTTCTTAATATTTAAGGCAATGTGTAATGCTCTACATTGTTCTAATATTAAACATACCTTAGATATATTCTTTTTTAATGAAGAGAAGAATTCCAAATCATCCAAATATAATTTGAGGAAATAAAGGAAGAAATATTTAAATGTAGTGACAATAGCTCTAGAGAAAATTTCAGGTGCGTTTTTAAATTTAAAAGGCATTATTCGGTATGAAAAACCACCCCATTCATTTGTGAACGTGGTTTTTTCTTGAGTTTCTTGCATAATTGAAATTTTGTGGTAGCCACTGAATCCATATGTAAATGAATATACCTTGTTTCCAACTATTTATTCCAAATTTTCATCCATGAATGGTGTTGGGAATTGATCATTGACACATGCATCATTCAAATCTCTATAATCACTAAAAATTATAATTTCTTGTGTTTTCTTTGGTTGAGTGACTACTAAGCTCACCCAATATGATTTCTCTATAGGATAGATTAATCTCACGTCCACCATGTAGTCGAGTTCTGCTTTGGATTTTATGTTCATGTTTACATTCAATCTATATGGAATTTTCTGATCGGCTTTGCTCCCTCTTTTAATTCAATGCACATTTATCGTAGTGATGGATCCAATCCCTTTATCTTGGTGAATTTAGTGGGGAACACATCTTCATAATCACGTAATATTTGTACTATTTCAAACATCATTTTTATCTAGTAGTCTCCCGTAGTGGCTAAATTCATTGTGTCGGATGGGTTGGTGTCTTCTACCATTTTGGACCCTTTTTTTCTTCCATATTCAGATTTCATATATATTCCTCTTCTTCATGGCATGCTTCTATCTCATATGGTATAGGTGTAATACATTTAGGTTCACATATTTTGAATAATTCCATGTCTTCCTCATCCTTAGGTTCTTCTTCTTCTTCCTTAATATTTCCTACCATGTGACACACATTTACTTTGTTGTACATTGCCCTTTTTATGGTTTCAATCCCACTACTGTTCTCTCCAAAATTCCTTTTCTTGATTTTTTTAGGATATGGGAATTTAGCTCTCCCTTCTGAGTCAATAGTTCAATGGCATAAGAATTTTTTGATCTTTTTAAGAGATTACATATACCATGGGATTGCTATCTTTGAACATAAACATTTGAATGAAGTCTTGTTACACTTTTCCCCAATTGCGTGTTTATCTCTTCTCTTGATGACAATACCAAACATTTGGTAATGATGTTAATGTTTGATGAAGATATGTGCCCACCACTTAGGTTCAATTTTCTTCTCTTTTCAAATCTCAATACATTCTTGATTACGAAGCTCTAAACATTGCTCTGCACAACACTTAGTGTTATCTTTAGTTAAGTTTCTAGGTAAAACAAACCTTAAATGCATAATACCTATTGCTTTGATATAACTAAGGTTCTTTGATCTGTGTATTGCCCATCATGTGACTACTATTACTTTTAGTGCATAATCTAGTGTGTTGATCCTCATGTCTTCTTGAGGTACATGTTTCTTAAATTCAACCAAGAATGCACCTAGATTAGAGGTTATGAAGAAATGTGGAGTACCTTTTTATTCTACCTAAACTATGCTAATTGGCCTTACTTCATGCTCTTTACACATCAAATGGTTCAATCCCACATATGAATCCACACTAATGGAAGATTCTCACTCCCAGGGGATATGGATTTCTCCATTTGTATCAATATAATCTTGACCATGCTGCACAAATCCATATAATTGGGATATTTTAGGCTTAGTTGGAGACTTGATGTTGTATTACAATTGTTCATTTGTGAATGGATTATTGGTTTTAATAGTAGTAGGAAATTCCCAATTTATTAATTCATCTACATTCACCCCTTTTGTAATGCAAAACTATGGATTTTTCTTGATGCGTGACCTTAAATCAACTTTCAACATCATGTGCATACAAGGACATAGGTTCTATGGGGATAGTATATGGATTTTGTTCAGACCTATTCATTGGTATGGAAATAATAGAATTGTGTAGGTTAGATTCCATCTAATTTGTTACTATGTTGATTGTGATATTTCCATCATACACCCATTTCTTCCCAACCAACACGGGATAGTTTATTTCATTTGTATTCATGCCAATAAACTCAAAGTTCCCTTTTAAGCTTAGGTATCCCATATCTATTTCCACATACTCAAGACAACCTGATTGGATCTACCCTCCCATCATCTGTGATGTTAAGAGTAACTATTAGTGCAAAATCACAGCACCCCTAAATGTCTGTGACTTGATGGGTTGATACTCTCAGTGTGATTGCATAACATGGAGCATATCTCAAATAAATCACCCTTCTACCTAGACTAATTAATTATTATTAATTAATTAGCTTTCCTTCCATTTAACCAATAAATCAATATTTAATTGATTTAATCCCCTTATAATAGCCTAAATCACACTAATATTCCTCTAATTGGCTTCTATAAGCTTACATCTACCTATTAATTAATCACCTTTGATTAATTAAAATACCCCCAACTCCCATGACTTGCTAAACATGTATTAAACCCTTCTAAAGTAAGGTTACCTTTAATAAAGCAACCTTATCCATTCCTAATCATGTTTTACCTTTATCCCACATTCATGAGAATGTGTTGAATCCTTTATCCTTCGGGGCTATATAAAGAGCCCTCCACCTACCTTTTACTTACACCTAAACTTTCTAAGAGAGCAAATGCAAAGCATATAGCAAAGAGACTAAGAGCTTGCACCTTGCCCTTTGAGAGTTCATCATCTTGAAGAGTTAAGCCTCTTTCTTAAAGTGCTTGGGTCATATGGGAGGTGTCAAAAGGGTCTTCAGAGCCCAACTTTGATTAGCCCCCATTCCTAGGTTCTGGAGCATTAAGGACAACTATTTTGATAGCCATGGAGCTTACTTAGGTCCATTCATTTATTTGTTGTTAGAGAATAGAGGAGTTTAGATATTTAGCATTGTTAGTTTCAAAGTTTGTATTGATGAATGCTAAAGCATCTAACCCTTGTTTAATTCTTATCATGATGGTGTTTATGCTTTGTTTTAGCTAAATTGTAGAACTATTTTAGGTGGTAGTTCTTGCTTCATTTGATTTAGCATTAAGCAAAGTATACATGCACACATTTGGCACGCCCGGTGGGACTTACTCCATTGTCTTTGCACTTAATTTCAAGTTTTTGTAGTTAAGTTTTATTTTTGGTTACTAACCCTCTTTTACACATGTTGATCTAACTTGTTTTTTTTAACATGTTTTGTTGAGTTTGCATGTGTTGGGTCTTCCTTGTAGGTATGAAGGAGGTGAAGTGCTGTCAAAATTGGAATTGAGGGGAAAATTTCAAGATTTCTCCATGTTTTCATTTTTAGAGCTTACTTTTTTCAACATTCTACATGCTAGTTTTGTCAATTTTTTCAAGATTTTAAATTCTTGAGCATGTAGGTTAGTGTTTGATAGTGCTGAGTCTTCTATTTACATATTAATGTGGTGGGTTGCTGTCAAAATTTAATCTTGGTGAGAAAATTTCAAGATTTCATCATGTTCATTTTTAAGCTTACTTTTTCAACATTTTACATGCTAGTTTTGTCAATTTCTTGAAAATTTTCAATTCTTGAGCATGTAGGTTAGTGTTTGATAGTGCTGAGTCTTCTATTTACATATTAATGTGGTGGGTTGCTGTCAAAATTTAATGTTGGTGAGAAAATTTCAAGATTTCATCATGTTTTCATTTTTAGAGCTTACTTTTTCATCATTCTACATGCTAGTTTTGTCAATTTCTTGAAAATCTTAAATTCTTGAGCATGTATGTTAATGTTTGATAGCATTGAGTCTTCTATTCATATATTAATGTGATGGGTTGTTGTCAAAATTGAATCTTGGTTGGAAAAATTTGCCCATTTTGCATATTAAGGGACGTTTTTTTTTGACATTTTTTAAGTGCATGTCAAGTGCATACCCATGAGCATAAGAGCATATGCGTAACCCATCTTCCGAAGGCCATAACTTTTGCTCCCGACCTCGAAATGACTCCATTTTTTTTGCGTTGGAAAGGTATTGAAGTTAACTATGCAATGAAAACATAAATTTGGGATTTACACTTACAGAAGTTGTAGGTTTTTCTGTTATTTTAAAACTGGTCATTTTCTAACATGTCTAATGTTTTGATGAATGTTGTATTTCCATGCTTACTCGATTTAGATCAAAGCGTGTGTATGCTCTTCTCTTGCACCTTTTGGTGATCTTGAGAATCAAAAACAACTTTGATATCTATCTTGTTAAACATTGGGATTAAACTTGGAAATTTAATTATTCATTTTGCTTAAGGGAATGAACCTTTTACAAAGCATTTTTCAATGGTCCTTTGATTTGAAGTTTTCCATTTCTATATAGTTGGGATAAAGTTTGTGTATGCTCTTCTCTTGCACCTTAGGGTGATCTTGAGAATCAAAAGCAACTTTAGTCTTCATTTTATAACATTTGGTAAATTGGAAACTTCATCTTTCACTTTTGGTTTAAGGGAATGAACATTTATCAAGAATTTTTGTATGGTTCATTGATGAAAAGATTTTATTTACTTTTTAGTTGGATTATTTGTTGTGTATGCTCTTCTCTTGCATCCTCGATGATCTTGAGAATCAAAAGCAACTTTTAATCTCTTTTAAATAATGTGATTTTCTTGGAGAACTACTAACGCTTGAGTGCAGGACCTAAAAACGCTTGTCAAAGAAAGGAGGAATCAAAACGAAATCAAAAACTACTAATACTTGTATATACAAAGTTGCCAAAAGGTGTTCAAGCAAACCACACCTAATTAAACAAGATAAAAAGAACAACATATTCAAAACATCAGTATTGCAGGTTTCGAAAAGGGTACGTCCCTCTCCGCTCAACTCGAACATAACCCTTTGGCATAACGCCTTAAGCTACAACAATGGGGGTGGTTCCAGAACCCCAAAGTAGTCCACGCAAGAGGGAACCTGTGGATGAAACGGGAAGTGCTCCGCACTACCTACTTGACTAGTGATTCCTTTGTGAGATAGAGTTAAGTTGTCCGTTGTGGCGACCCCAAAGCTGATAGTACACGAGACGCACTAGTTGCCTACTATTCTCAAGGGGGTAAAGTAAAGCCGAGATACTCCCAAACTAGTCATGTGACTTTTGGGTAAATCGCGCCGCTCGTGGCAACTTTGTAACACCTAGGTGAGAGAACCACCTAGAGAATATACTTTGGCCAGAGCCCACTTTGACCACTTTAAAACAAAGTGTTGAGTTGTGAACCTTCTTTTTGAGAAACGTGTGACGTATTACTTTCGCCTAGTTTTTACTTGCCTTAGGGCAAGGCTAAACTCGCCAAGTAAGACTAGCATTTTTGTCATTTTTTTCTTGATTTATTTCTTCATATTCTTTTTGACACTTTGTTGATCAAAAGAGGTGTGATTACCTTTGTGTTGCCATTCGATCGCTTTCTCTCACTTTTATGTCCGTTTACGCCCATCCATGTTTCATGGGGTCAAGTTAGTTAAACGCCTAAAGTGAGTGGAGGTTTTCACGTCATTTCGTAGCCATTGTGATCTTCGATACCCACGCCAAGATCATCATCAGAAGTTAGGCGTGGTTCATCACCGCGGACTTCCATAAGAGGAGTTAGTTTGTTTGTCTCGTATCATTACAATTTCGATATTTACGTCTTGTTTCTTGTAAACTCGACATAAATACCTATATATTGTACGGTTACCGCACACATTCTTAACTATTCCTAGCTATACTTTGAGCTTTTTTTTTTTTGTTCATTTTTTTTATTATTACCTCGATTTCAAAAGGTGTTAGAACTACCATTTTGTGCATGTTATATCAATAACACTCGATATCAATACTCCACTTTCTTTCGCAAAGTGGGTTAACATATCTTGGTGATATTGTTGTGTCATTCACAAATCGTAATTGACACTTTTTGAGATATAGGTCTTAATCGACTTGAGCTTGCTCATCGTATATCTTGATTGGGAGATCGCATTTAACTTCATGTATTTACTTACGCCTTGTTCTTCCTTTGAACTTGGCATAAGTGGAGACATCTTGTTAATCATCCGTATCACAAATTACTTTAAAACGTAGTCTAGAAGTATTTCATTTGATTAAGTTTTGATACCAAACGATTGTTTCATTGGTGACTTTATCATTCTATCACATTGGTATTCTCACACCGTTAATTTACTCTTAACACGTACATCTTGTGTTTCACTTAGGGGTAGTCATTGAATTTTGAACAAATCTACAACTTACCTTAGTGAAACTTATCACGAAAACATGGCTCCCAAGACGCGTCTAGGGTTAAAGAAACAAACATATGAGGAACAACAGGCGCAAGCTTGGGAAACCTCTAATGCACAAGGGTCAAACCCATTTATCTGGACACGATCTAGACCACTATTTTCTCGCAGTAAAAGGAAACAGAAGAGATGGTCGATCATAGTGGAAATGAATTAGAATCACCACACGCAGACTTTGATTTTGACCCCACTCTACTAGATGAGTTTCTCCTTAGAAACAAAGATAGAGTTTTGGCACGGGTCATGGAATTAGGGGCCAAATTGCCCATGAGAAGGAACCAATACTACAAACAAATGACACTACTAAGGAGGAACACCCCTTATCAATATGGAAGATATTTTAACAAAGGGACATGCTTCCACTTCTTGTAGAAAATGATAAAGTGGTAGGGCATAGAATACCCTCATCAAAGTGCCACGAAGAAACAAGATAGAACATGAGACAGGGAAGAACCTCCACAATACGAAGAGGAGGAACCTTTAGAAGAAGAAGACACAAACCAAGTCACAATCCAACAACAACTCAAGAACTTAAGCCGACAACTAGCTTTGCTTACTTTCCAAGTACGTAAAGACACAAACAAGAACGTTCAAAAGTCAAAGCCTAAGTTTAGGATCCACGAACTCCATCGAGAAAACCAAGGAGAAGAAGACACAGTGGTATCATCATGTACACATCCCCGCTTCTCCCACTAAAGAACAATTGCTCGCACAAGAAGTACAATCTATGAAAGCAACGCATGAGCATACAAGAAAGCAATATAGGGAGTATTAGGAAATACCAATACGAAGAACTATGCCCCTATCCTTTCGACAAGACAATGACCCTTCAACCCTTTCCAAAGAAATTTGATATGCCAAAGTTCGACAAATACAAAGGAAAGGGAGACCCAAGGGATCATGTTAAAGATTTCTACATGGCATGTCAAGAGGTGTCTTATAGTGATAATTACCTCATCGACTTTTTCCTAAGAGTCTCGGAGGTCAAGCATTAGAATGGTTTACGCGCTTGCCACGAGGATCAATTTTCACCGCCGAATTGGCGGAAAGATTCGCAAGGTCATTTCTCATATAACATAGAGAGTGACGTCACCATGGCAGACTTGCAAAGCACAAAACAACGCCCAAATGAGACCTTCGCCAGCCTTCCTCCAACGATGGAGAGGGATAGCTAGTCGCTTCTCTCGCGCGCTTCCCCGAGAAGCAATGCTAGTCAAGATTTTCGTCCCTAATCTCAACCCCAGATATAGCTTTCCACCTCCAAATGCATTGTGTCCGCACCTTCGAGGAGGTTATCGAGAAAGGGATTCAAATAGAAAAGGCTCTCATTGCCAAAGGCACCTCAAAACCCAATCTAAAGACAACCAAAGTGTCAAACCCACTGAAAAGCCAAAGATCTTTAACAAAAACAAAAACGTGGTGGGAGACGGAATCACCGATTCCAAACGTGTTCAAACGGTCCAAACCAAACCAACCTTTAAACTCACCAAGGGCCCAATTCAACCACCACCAAAGCGAAGAACATTCACCTCCTCAATGACCATTGTCTGTCATACTAAAACAGCTTGGACGCCCACATGATGACCTATCCTACAACACAACCAACCTGCTTGATGACAACGCTCCTAAACCTTCATGGTATAAGGAGCATGAATACCGTGAAATGCATCGCGTTAAAGGTCATAAAATAGACAAATGTTTTGACTTCGCCACTATATTCAAGACCTCATCTGACAACGGGAGATAGAGGTGGATAACCCTAGCCACATGCAAACACCTAACGAGAAAATGGGGATTTATAAGGAACCATTCCCAAGCATGATAAGTCGGAAAAGGAAAACCGGATCGGGAGAGTCATCCCAAACCTATAAAGCCACGAATTACTTGTATACCAAGAGAGATAACAATCATTACGATTCACTTATCGGATGTATTCGCTCCCCACCGACCGTGTCAATACCATCCGGATCAAGGGAAAGGATCGCATCAGGTAATAAGGCGTGCCCGCCTCGTGATTCCGTAACCCTCTCTCGTTGACCCCGCAAACCGGTAAATATAACCTTTAGAACAACTTGAGAAGACACCGCTAAGATCTCGATCTTAGATCTTCTCAAGATATCCAATGTGCATAAGGACATTTTGTATCAAACTCTTCAGTGGGCCTCGGGAGTGCCTTTAGAAGTCGATCCCGCATACCTTCAAGCCGCGGTGGCAAATATTGCACCCAAAGTGAGCATCTCACTTTCAACCATAGGGAGGTCCCTACCGAGAATCCTACACATAATCTTCCCTTATACATTGAGGTAGTCATACCCGCAGAAAATCAAACGGGTGCTTGGGACAATGGATCGGATGAATATCTCGCACGCTTAAATTAGTCAAACAATTGGGACATACTAAGAAGATCTTGAGTCCCATATCATCACTATCACCGCATACGACAAACGCTGAAAAGAGAGTCAGCAGCACCATTACGCCGCCAATGGAGGTGGGCCCCACTTGCCATCGACAAAGTTTCACGCCTTAGACTTGGAACTTCCATATAATATGCTTCTAGGCCGACCATGGATCCATGCCATGCAAGCAAAGTGCCATCAACATTTCATCAATGCATCAAGTCAAGCATGAGGGACATACAAGAATAATACCAGAGACTCAGAGCCCTTTCGCTCATCAGAGCTCTTAATAGCTTTTGCACGAAAGGGTACATACGCATGTCCCTCCACGTATATAGCTGTCCCTCTTCATTCTCGAGGCCATGGAATCTCGAGTAGATTCAAATTCTCTTAGTTCTTGCACTCATGGGGCATCTACTTCAACATCTCCATTTAATTCATGGGAGATGAAAATTCTGGAATATGGTCATGGGGAGTATAATGTACAACAAGCGCTCTTGGTTTTCGACTCTCCTTGTCGCCCAAGACTAGAGGTCGACCCAACTACCGCTTCAGAGACCTAGAGAGGAACATACTATGGGTCGCTCCTACCGGAGGCTTGTTAGCCGAGGAAAATTACTTGATCCACCTACTACTGGGTCCCCGAGGACACTCACCATCTTGTTATCAAACCCCGTAATATGAAAAATCTAGCAGTAATGATGTACTCCATGGGCTACAAAGGCCTAGGATGTGGGAGGAATGAACAAGGACAAAGAGAACCAGTCCCTCTTCCACATTTCAAAACAGAAAGATATGGCATTGGGATTCACCCTTATGGAGCACACCCCAACGATCAAGATGCGACTTGTTCTGAGCATGAGGATAGCTCCGATTATCTAGACAACGATACGGATTCTTGTTGTAGCCAATATGAGGATCTGGCCTCCACGAACCTTTTCATGAATAATGTTGTCCTAACCATCACCCCCAATGAACCAACCCTTGACCTCAGATACCCCTCCCTTGTTGAATGGGACCAACAACGTCACGTGCCACTAGATTTATTCGAGAATGACGAGGCTATTGCAGAGTTCATGGGCATAAGGGATACAATTCCCACTGAGATCACAAGAAGGGTTTCTTTATCGACTTAGACACCCGCGCCTACTTCGCGAGGAGGTCGAACTTCGTGGTCAGCAAAATTTAAAGAAAAGCGAGGGCAAGAGTTCTAAAGAAAAGCCTCGCAAAAATCAAAGTCCAAGTCACATGCTGAAAACCTCTTCGAGGCATATGGCCGACAAACAAATAAGAAAATCAAAGGACAAACAAAGTGACCACGCCAAGGATGAAAATCTCGAGAGACATCCTGGATGAAGATCTCAACCTACCTCCCGATCCCACGCGTATGGAGGATTTATCAAAATTGTTAGTCAAGAAACCATTGATGTCAATATTGGCATCAAGAAGATCCCAAGATAGTAAAATTGGGAGCATCACTCTCAGCCAGAGAACAAAAGACGTTCACTATGCTACTGCGAGAGTTTATTGATGTGTTCGCATGGTCTTACAAAGACATGCCCGGCTTAGATCCAACTTTGGTCGTGCATAACTTGGTTGTGCACGCAGACGCTAAGCCTATCAAACAGAAGCTTCGAAAGATGCACCCAAGAGTGGCCTTGTTAGTTAAAGAAGAGTTGGAAAGGTTGCTTGCAGCAGGATTCATCAGGCCAATTGATTATTCTGAATGGATATCGAACATTGTTCCTGTCCAGAAGAAACCTATTGGTATCTGAATTTGCATGGATTTTAGGGACATCAATAAAGCTTGCCCTAAAGATGACTTTCCGTTGCCCAACATGACATGATTGTTGACTCAACCAGCAGGTATGAAATGCTATCACTTATGGATGGCTTTTCGGGTTATAATCAAATTAAGATCGCCGAGGAAGACCAACACAAAACAGCTTTCACAACTCCTCGGGGCACCTTCGTTATCGTGTGATGCCATTCGGCCTTAAGAATGCGGGAGCAACTTATCGGGCGGGCCATGACAAGTAATATTTCACGATATGATTCATGACATCATGGAAGACTATGTAGACGACATCCCGGGAAAGTCCAAAACAAGAGAGGAACATCCTATCATTTTCATGGCGATTTGAACGCCTACGTGAATACAAAGTCAAGCTAAATCCAAAGAAGTGTGTCTTTGGTGTGCTATCTGGGAAACTATTAGGCTTCATCGTGTCAAGACGAGGTATTGAGGTAGACCCTGCTAAAGTATCTGCCATCACAGAAATGCCTCCACCTGAGAATATCAAGCAACTGCGTAGCTTGCAAGGGAAAATTCAAGCCATTCACCGCTTTATCTCCCAGCTTGCAGATAAATGTCACTCATTCACTCATTTGCTTAAGAAGGACATCACTTTCATCTGGGGACCTGAGCAACAACAAGCCTTTGCTTTGCTTAAACAATACCTGGCTAATCCACCTGTCCTCATGCCTCCCACTCCGGGAGAACCACTTTTGCTCTATATTTCCGCTACGCAATATGCTATTGGTGCACTGCTCGCCCAATATGACCTTAGCCATAAAGAGAAAGCAGTGTACTATCTGAGTCGCACCCTCATCGCCTATGAATGTAATTATCCTCAGATTGAGAAGGCTTGCTTGGCTGTTGTTTTTACCTTTCAGAAACTTCGCCATTACCTGCTAAATACTAAGACCAAGCTCATATCCAAGGTCGACCCACTCAAGTATTTGTTGTCCAAACCCGCCCTCACAGTAGAATGGCTAATGGATCATTCTACTCAAAGTGAGTTTGATATAGAATTTGTCCATCAAAAATCAATTAAAGGACAAGTACTTTGACGACCACTAGCGGAAGCACCTTTGCAAAGCATGTAACCTTTGAGTCCGGATCTCGCCGATGCATCTTTGCTCTACATTCAAGAATCTATCAGATGGCGTATACATTTTGATGGATCTTTTACGTTTCATGGTTCAAAGTGCAGGAGTGGTCCTTATTACTCCTTCAGTGATCCTATACCACAAAGCTTTCCGCCCGGCCTTCCTCGCACAAACAACAATATCATGGAATATGAAGCACTCTATCGCAGGATGAAGCTAGCCATCAAGTGGAATATTCAACATGTGAAGGTTGTAGGTGATTCACAGCCTAATCATCAAACAAAGTTAATGATGAGTATAAAGTTAAGGATGACAAGCTCATACCTTATAAGAAGTTGGTGGAAACTCAAGGAGTATTTTGTGCGCATTACCTTGAGCAAATCCCAAGAGCGCAGAATAGATCGGCAGATGCTATGGCAACGGTGGGATCTATGCTTCAGGTATTCCGCCAGTGGAACAATGATATGCCATTCTTCGTAGAAAATCTACGCCAGCCCGCGTATGACATGCCGTAATCTTGCTTGCTTGGCTTGTGAGGTTGTTGGTCCCCATTCACCATGGTATGAACCCATTTTCACCTATCTTAAGGACAAGACATTCCTCCCGAAATCTCCCCGCCTCAAAAGCAGAGCCTAATTCGCCGATAGCCCGTTACACCCTCGTTAGAGGTACACTTTATCGCCGTGGCTACGATGGGAATTGTTACGTTGTCTCTGGATGTGCCTGAGTCAATCCTGTGCAATTAAAGAAGTACACGAAGGAGTATGCGGAGCACATACAAACGGAATGGTCTTGGCTAAGAAACTGTTAAGAGTAGGTTACTATTGGCCCACCATGGAAACTGATTGTTGTAATTATGTTAGAAAATGTGTGCTATGCCAAAAGTATGGAAATTTCATCCATGCTCCATCGCAACCATTGCAACCAATCACTACCCCGTGGCCATTCTCCAAGTGGGGACTTGATCTAATAGGGAAGCTTACTCCTACCTCATCTGATGGTCATACACATATCATCACAAATGCATGTAATACTTTACAAAATGGGTGGAGGTCTGTCCCTTTAACCTATGTCACAGAGCACGATTTCTAAATTCATCATGAATCACATTATTTGCCGATATGGTATCCCCCGCAGCCCATCATTCACGTATAATGGGAAGTCATTTAAGAACAAAACTGTGAAAGGTCTTTGCCAACGGTTCCAAATCAGATTGAAATGGTCCACGCCATATTACCCTCAGGGTAATGGACAAGCTGAGGCAACAAACAAGACTTTGGTAAGGATAATGGAGAAGATGGTTAGCAAAACCGGTCGAAACGGCACCTACAATCCACCCACCCTCCGGGCCTACCGAACATCAATTCGCACTCCTACGGGTGCGACGCCATATTCCCTCGTGTTCGGGACAGAATCTATCATCCCTTTAGAGATTGAACTCCCATCCCTGCGAATTTCTCTTCGGGACTATTTGGATAAGGATGAAGATTACCGAGTGGCAAGATTGGCTGAGTTAGAGCTCCCGGATGAGAGGCGCATTCGCGCTCTTAATCACCCGAAAGTATATCAACGTAATCTCCCGCAACTACAACAAGAGAATCATCCTCGCCGCTTGAGGTGGGTGATTTAGTTATGAAGGAGAACCAGCTTCAACACCAGAGCAGAGCGAGAAAAGAAAGGGAAGTTCGAACCACACCGGTTAGGACCCTATGTCATAGCTGCAAGTATGGCATGGCACAGGGCATACAAGTTGGCTCACCCCAATGGTGATGAGCTCCGGAGCCCATGAATTCCATGCATCTTAAGAGGTTTTATGCCTAAACATGGCACAAGAAAGTCATAAAAATCACAAAAAAATATAAAAAAAAAAAAAAAAAAATATAAAAAAAAAAAAAAAAAAAAAAAAAAAAAAAAAAAAAAGAAAAAACAGTCGTCCACTGTGAAAACCACGCAATTGTGGCACTTGACAAGTCCTGGGTGAAACCGGTTTCCGGCGCCTCGGGAGGATTCGTTGTTCACAAGCATTCTGTATTAGAAGGGTAGTTGTCTTTGTCCTGGACCTGGTTCTACCTTCGAGTTTCCTTGTGCACACCATCTAGTCCAGCCTTGATCCGGCTTTGCCTTCTTCTATTCGTCTGTAAGGGACGTGGTCTTTCGTTATTTCCCATCTTACGCTGGGGGCAACTCAACGACTTCACCTTCTTGTTCATAAGCGCGTGGCTTCTGCCCTTGTATATTCTCCACCTAACGCTGGGGGCATCCATGCTTTCTTGGTTACCTGCACATAGCTTTGGAAAACTATTAAAAACACAAAAACAATAGAAAAACAAAAACAATAGAAAATTGTTTTGACAAAACACAAAAACAATAGAAAATTGTTTCACAAAACACAAAAACAATAGAAAATTGTTTGACAAAACACAAAAACAATAGAAATTGTTTCAAAAAACACAAAAACAATAGAACATTGTTTTGAGAAAACACAATAGAAAAAAAACAAAAACAATAGAAAATTGTTTCACAAAACACAAAAACAATAGAAAAAAAACACAAAAACAATAGAAAATTGTTTCACAAAACACAAAAAAAAATTGTTTCAGAAAAACACAAAAACAATAGAAAATTGTTTCGAGAAAACACAAAAAAATAAAAACATTGAGAAAAACACAAAAATAATAATATATATATATATATATATATATATATATAAAAAATCTAAAAACAAGGCAAAATTTTTCAAAAATTCCTAAAAAGTAAAACACCCTACAAAATGGTAACTTGCTTCTTACGGCTGAAACTTGTGTCTGCGCATGGTATTTTCTCCATATCCCGTTGGTTTGTCTCACATCTTCCCCGATTAATACGACTCATGGATCACCGGATTCACACCATTCACAAAAAAGCTAGCTTGCTTGCTTTCGTCTGTACTGGGGCACTTTTGGTTGCCTCGTGTTGTTTGTTGCAAGCACAAATGCTTTTCATGGACCCCGTGTCCATTTTCATTTCCCCTTGCATGTATCCTTGCTTGGGGCATCATTTTTAACCCTTGTCATCAATCACGAACTTGTGGATCTCTTCAACACTGATAACAAAACATTTGTACAACTGTCTTGACCGTTGTTGGGTTAGATATGTGTGTTCGTACTTGTTTTCCCTGTTATATGAGCTTGTTTCCTTCTCGTATTGCATTGCATTATTGTATGTTGCATGGAGTTGGTACTTTCAGCAATGGACAATTGTTCGTAGTATGGCTTTTCATGTCATTCTACCTTTGTCGTATGCTTATATTTTTCATAAGGACCGATGATGTAGTTCCTATGGCAATATGATGACATCAAATTTGTTCCAAACAAATAAGCGGCTAGAGGTTAAGCTCTTCTCTCCCCTCATCCATATTTCTTCTACACCACTTCCCTTTCACCCCTAATTCTCCCTCTCCTGGGCATCCTGCCTCGTCCCCATTCTTCTGCCTACTTCTCACCTTTTTCGATCGTCGATCGAGTTCTTCTATCACCCCATCGACACTCGAGGGGGCATCTCTCCCTCCTACTAATTTTTCTTCCATCTCTTCAAAATCTTTTCTGTCTACTATCTTTGAAGTGGCATCACTTATGCCACCCCAAAGAGGGGCAAATGTAGACACCTATAATTACGCCCAAGCAATTTAAATACTTAAATTGTGCTAATTATCCCCTTTCTCGCAAATCAACGACATATCGTCAAAGGCACTCATTTTCCCTCATATCATCATTAATTAATTACACTAAGCTAATTAATTAAGTTGCCTATCCAACAAATACCCTAATTAACGACCTTCCGTTAATAAATCACCCTTCTACCTAGACTAATTAATTATTATTAATTAATTAGCTTTCCCTTCCATTTAACCAATAAATCAATCAATATTTAATTGATTTAATCCCCTTATAATAGCCTAAATCACACTAATATTCCTCTAATTGGCTTCTATAAGCTTACATCTACCTATTAATTAATCACCTTGATTAATTAAAATACCCCCAACTCCCATGACTTGCTAAACATGTATTAAACCCTTCTAAAGTAAGGTTACCTTTAATAAAGCAACCTTATCCATTCCTAATCATGTTTTACCTTTATCCCACATTCATGAGAATGTGTTGAATCCTTTATCCTTTGGGCTATATAAAGAGCCCTCCACCTACCTTTTACTTACACCTAAACTTTCTAAGAGAGCAAATGCAAAGCATATATAGCAAAGAGACTAAGAGCTTGCACCTTGCCCTTTGAGAGTTCATCATCTTCAAGAGTTAAGCCTCTTTCTTAAAGTGCTTGGGTCATATGGGAGGTGTCAAAAGGGTCTTCAGAGCCCAACTTTGATTAGCCCCCATTCCTAGGTTCTGGAGCATTAAGGACAACTATTTTGATAGCCATGGAGCTTACTTAGGTCCATTCATTTATTTGTTGTTAGAGAATAGAGGAGTTTAGATATTTAGCATTGTTAGTTTCAAAGTTTGTATTGATGAATGCTAAAGCATCTAACCCTTGTTTAATTCTTATCATGATGGTGTTTATGCTTTGTTTTAGCTAAATTGTAGAACTATTTTAGGTGGTAGTTCTTGCTTCATTTGATTACAACTCACGCAGTTTGGGATACGTTTGAAGTTTTGTCAGGTTGGTGACACGTGGAGGATTCAACATCAGCTCTTAGAATTTTTAACGGCTAGGTGTCACTTTTCTCGGGAGCTAAACGTGGAGAGCATGCACCGCTTGAATATTTCCTCCGTATTTAACCTTTAAAGTTGTGATGAGCTAGACATGTGGAGGCTTCCATTGGCTTCTTAGAATTTTTGGACATTGAATATGCCTTTTCTACCTATTTAGGTAACAAGTTTTGGACTCACCAACATGTGGAGGGCTAAACACAAAATGTTTCATTTGGAGATAGAGTCCTCGCCACTACGGAATTGACCTTTCGAGGGTTGCGATGAGACATGTGGAGGCTTTTGGCGACTCTGTTTTTTACTTAGCCGATTCAACATCCGACTCTGCCTAAATTTCTTTTGTCACTCGATCATGTGGAGGGCCTGTGCTAATTTGGAGACCCTGCTTTGGACTTGAACTTTGGAGTTGCGCCATTGAGACACATGGAGGCTTCTGATGACTCTTTTATACTTAGCCAATTTAGGCCTCGAGTGAACTTTCCCACGGCCTTTTCCCATTTTTTCTAGATATCATTTAACATTGTTTGGTCCTTTCATTTTGAGCTTGCTTTCCATTGACCAAGAGCCCACCCGTAAATATTGATTTTTGGGATCGAATGTGAGATCGCATGATTAAACCAACCTATCCATTTCCTCTATCTGTGAAGTAAATTGTTTGATCAATTTTTCGAGGGGAAAAATTGGATCAAAGTAACCATATTGTAAGCCAAAATGGATGATCCTATATCTTCCCAAGTGTACTTATGCATCATATTAATGATGCTTCCAAAATTAAACACCACATATTTTATTTCATACCCCCCAAAGAATATATTCAATCAAGTATCCACATCCCATGGATTTCTATCCTTCACATACTAAATATTTTTGTTTTCTTGATTTATTCCACTTGATGCACTGTCTAGTAGTCTTGAGTAAGTTAGATATGTTTACCAAAATATCCCCATTGTATAAAATAGTTACTATGATCAATAGATCTCTACAGGTTTGGTCTTTTTCGAGGTCTTCGACATTTTAGGGTTCTCATAGTCTAGTTATAGATATGCACTTTTGGCTTCCCCTCTATTTTGTGCATTGACATATCTATTTTGGATTGAATGGAGAAAATCTCTAGCTTCTTCAAGAAGTGATGTTTTTTTTTCTTTGGGTTGGGGTAAGTTTCCTTGTATGCTCATCGTATTTGGGGATCCATTGAAATCTCCAAATGTTTCAATCCTTGTTATTTTCATTACAATATGGTAACAACTTGAAGATTATCAGTTTCTGTAGGAACCATATTTATCCTTTTGACATTATGTAATTGTTTTCATTTTCTTTGTTTCTTTAATGTGGGATAATTTTTGATGTTATGTTTTTTCTTGCAATCTAGAATCTGCAAAATAATTCTCGTTATGGATTTGAAGGAAAATTTCATGTATTGTTGTCAATTTTCTGCAAATTCATAGAAAATTGCTAAGACCTCTTAAATATTTTTGTTGGTAACCACTCTTGAAACCTCCTTTATGTGCACCACATGGTATCTTTGGAGCAATTTCAGCCGATGGCTCTATCACTTGATTTGTAGATCCCTCCATGAGATGCGCTTGAGGTGGAGGCATGTTCTATCTAGGTGGTTGTTGTGGTGAATAAAGTGTCCAACCCATATTATTTTGTGGAGATGGTAGGGCCTAAATCGAGATATACCATTTTAGAGAATGTGGTATCCATTTTTTTTTAATAGTGAAGGATGATCCAAACACACCTTATCTCAGGGAGGTGACCATCTTCATATTTCCCGGAGAAGTTGGTCAGTACATTTTAGTGGCCAACCAATTTGTTTGTATTATAAATAGAATTTCTCATTACCTTACTTCCTTCGAGATCCATCAGAATTATTCATAATTTTTACCTGCATGAGTAGTGGCTTTGACTATTAAACCCATGAGCATGTTATCCAGGTTTTTGAAATAGTGTCTCATAATAGGATGTTTGCAATTATTAAGCTTTTACAAAATTTTACATACTTGTAGCAATACTCCTTCTCGTCTCTTATATCAAATTATATCATTACTGCTGATTTATTTAAAAGATTACATGAAATCTGTAGTTATGTGTCCTATTACAAAACATAATAGATCACATAGTCTGCAATTTCATGAATATCCTTAGCAAAAGAACACAGGCCCCGAAGGACAGCTACGTTGTCTTGATGAAGACACCGAATTGTAGAATAAGTGAAGTGTTTGGTTTTGGGACAACAAACATATTTGTAGTTTTCAAATAATCAACTTCACTATTATTATGATTGTGCTCATCAGATTTATTGCTCTGTATTCATTAAATTTGTTTGTGATTAATGAAATTGCATCCATCTATGCTATCATAAAAATGTTACAAGTGACTCCTTTCCTACTACTTCCATCAAGAAAATACCGCCAAACAAACAGTGACAATAATGTCTAAATGGAGATAGTAGGAAGGAGTCAAAGTGAAGAGCATATGCTTAATGCAGTAAAACAACATACAAGGAGGCACATCTCATTCAAAGGTTGCTTACTAGAAGTTACAGGTTTTCCTTTTAAGTTTATCTCTTATATTAATTCATTTGATTGAGATATTGAGTTGCTTACATCATTGTACAATCAAGGAAAAGTGAATGTAGAAAGAGATAGTCAACTCATTATTTCAACTTAATGCTTTATTCATAAGAGATCACAAGTTTTCCCACACAAGCCATGGGATGTGACTAAGTAACAACATCATATACATGGAAAAGAGAATATTACATGTGCTAAAGAATAAGAGTAGAGGAGTAAAAGTGAACCCATCATTGCCTTTTTATCTTCTTTCCCACTCCGCATCATCTACATCTCCAACTTCATCTCATTTCATCTTCTCGCTTCCATCTCCATCTTCTTTTCTTGTCACCTGCAAGATAAAGAGCAGTACCTATCAATTTTGAGCTCCGGGTACATTTTTATTCCTATACACCTGTTCTAAAGAAAATACATATTCTAAGTTCAATGTATCTAATGGTACTTGAAAGAAAGAAATATAGGTACATGACATAGGACAACTCAGGGATGCAGATGGGCATGGCAGCAGAAGAGAGCAGAGTGCATAAAGAGAAATATTTAGTAGAAAGAAATAAAAGGCAAAGGATTGGAATAGAAAAGCAGAATCTGAAATAGCTTACAAAAGAAACAGATGTGGAGATGCATAAAAGAAGTTGAAAACAGTTCACAGAAGAAGAATGAAGAAGAAAATAAGATCACATGGATATAAGAGAGGCCAAAAAGCCTATATATTTCTAACTTATTTATGAGTTTTACAGAACAGGTTGCAACATGGAATGAAAAAGATCAGTTTAACTGGTTAATAAAGAAACAACTACTATTTACTTTCAAGAGAATGGAAAACAAACATCATTTATAGATGGTTTACTAGAAAGAAGGAAGCATCAGAATAAGTCAAGAAGGAAATACTTTTACAAATCAGGGTGGAAAGCTGAAAAGGAGAGAGGAAAATAGTCATTTTGGAAAAAAATTTTTAGAGTCTCCCCTTGTAAAATTGACTTTTGATTTAAAACAAATTGAAATACATGCTTTATAGGCTACTACATGCTTTATAAGCTATCTGAACTTCAAAAGGAATCATAACAGTCAACAAAAAGTATATGTTTCATCATTACAAATGATATCATGATCAAATGGAACATACAGATATTTCAGAAGTTCATCAAGTACAAGTATTCAAAGTTCATTTTATTTCCAAATTCAAGTGTGAATTAAGCCAACTACTTCACAATTTTCCAAGGTTGCAATGGATCAAGAAAAGCAAGCATGAACAAAATTCGATCAAGTGAACAGACAATCCATAAAAGGTGGCAGAGAGATATTCATATCTTTTAAAAATAGATCAAGTTGCAGAAATCTGGAGAGAGAAGGATTTCAAAAAATTGCCAGAGTCTCCCCTTGCAAAATGGAGTTTTCAGATTGGACAGAATTGAAAATATGCTTTACCAACAAAACTGAAATACAATGATTGTATTATTGCTTCTAAAAAGGGAAAAGTCATTACAGAAAAGAAAACTTAATGATTTTCTTTGAGTTCCAACTTCACTCAAGCACAACCATAAGAAGCATATACAGTCTACTTAACAAAGCCGAGTTCATGACGTAAATGAAGCCAAAGAGGCCAAGTTTACAGAGTATTCAATTACAGGTGAAGCCAAGGCCGAGGTTATCAAAGGTAAAACTCAAGCACAATGATCAATAAACAGTTAAGTTACAAAAAGGCCGAAGCCATTTAAAATGAACAAAAAAATAAAAAACAAATGACAAGGCTGAAGCTAGAAGAAATACGAAGCTACAGGTACAGCCGAAGGTCACATTATAGTCAAGTTTTCAAATGACCGAGCCATATTTCAAGAACGAGAAAACACAGAATAAGTTCAAAGGATTTTCTTTTCATATTAACACTTGCAGAGAGTCGACAGACTGAAGAACTTACCACATTATCAATAGTAAGGCCAAAGAAAAGACAATGGCAGCCATCTCCCTTATAAGCTCATGTTCATGCTCATCGAGGCCGAATGATAGAAACAAAAACCAGAGAAAAATGCAAGTTGTGTCATTATACAGAGATCAAAGGAGCCACTGAAAACAGATTGAAAAAGATCCACAAGATTCGTAAAGGGAAAGGGTCACAAAAACGTATACCTTCATATCCCTTCAAAATGCAGGTCAAGCTTCAACAGATTTCAACAATGGTGGCACAAGGATCGAACAGAGATCTCGAGCTCAGAGAAGGCCCTGAAACAGAGAAGAAAAACAAGCTCAGAAAAGATAATGATGGCCGAGCTTCAAGGTCTATCATCCGAGCAAACAAAACAGAAGCAAAGAATACAGAAAAATAGCCAAGGGTCGAGTTTACTCACTCAGAGAAGCTTTGCGAGCTCAGAAGGTTCAAAAATGGTGAAAAGAGAAACAAAATAGAGCCAAGCTTCCATGAAATGATCAAAAGTTGAGCTTGAACTTCAAAGAATGGCGAACAAAGAAAATTTTGCTGTGGCTTCACGCCGCCCACCAGAAAAATGAAATGACCAAAATGGAAAGAGCTCGAGATTTTATTTCTTCCACTCCAGCGTGGTTGAGCTAACTTAACTGTGCTCAAGCAATCAACGATCAAGCTTCATCAAGGACAAGATCAAACGCCAAGGATTATGCACAGAGACCAAAATAGATAACCACATGGTAAGTCCTCCATCGACCGCAATCAATGCACAGGTCAGAAACCCTAACCACAGGTTCAAAGATCGACGACATCGCAGAGAAGGTACAAAGATCAAGGGCTCAGAATGGTCATCATTTTCCAAGAAAACCCAACGCAGGTTAGGTTACCACCGACAAAACACATTGGAGGGGTGAGTCACCATGGGAAGGGGCCAGCCCACGTGTCCATGTATTAATCATTGCAAGTGACTTTCAAAAGTTTAACTATAGTCTAAGCTATGCATGCGTCCAAAAATCAAGGGCGACCACATTATACACAATGATCACCAAAAAGGTGAAATATAAACCTTTTAACATGCCTAAGTCCACATGGTGGCCTAACATATATATGGTGCCCCTTGTAAATTTTTCAAAAAAACATGAATTTTCCTAAGTCCACAAGGTGGCAATGCCCAAACCAAGTGAATCAAAGGTGGTCCCCACAAGGAGTTTGAAATAAAATTGTAAGTATCACTCATGTGATCATTCAGGAAAAGGGACAAATATCAGAACATGTGCACATTGGAGGGTGGTCCCCACAACTATTATTTTGTAAATATTGCTAAGTGTTGCAATATTTTGCCCATATGCAGGGAGTATATTTTTGCATGTCTTCACAAGAGGACAGAACAGAGAAGAAGACAAATTTGCATGCTCAAAGGAGGAAGACTTTCCTAGCAAGCAAATTGTATTTTTAGCAAATTATTCACCCATTCTTTCTTTAAAATAGAATAGTCAACTTCAGTTTGACTGTATTGTATTTAAGGCTGTTAATGCCTATTTTTTACTGCATGCTCTAGTTTGTATTATTTTTATTCCTTTATTTATTATTAAATAAAGGATAAAATTAGGATGCATGGGTGAGTACAGCCTTTAGGCTATTTTTAGGAAGGGGGTGAACCTTTTTTTTTTGCTATATATTGTGTGCCTTTGCAAAGCACAAGGGATCTTCCTAGAGGAATTTTGGATATAGGAGTACTGAAGCAATTTCTACCAGTTTTACCCTCTGAGTGTGAAGTATTTTATGCCTCTCCAAGTTATTTTGCAGTCTTGTGTATGTTTATATTAATTTTGTGAATGAAAATTCCCTAATTAACCATTTTACCCTGCTGCAAATCCATTCCTTTCTGCTTAATTCTAATGTGCATGTTAACTTATTAGTACTATTGTGAAATCTCCCTCAGTACAATCAAGTGTTTTGCCCTTAGATTTCTACAAAAGGTATTAATTGGTTCGTGCATCAAAAAAATTCTTCACAAATCAGTTGTGTATTTTACTCAGTCAAAGTTCTTACACAAATTTGGTGTATCACCTTAGTCTTATTTATTTTTTCAGTCATCTTTTGCCCTTAAACTCCCGTAAAACCAGTTTAGTGTACACCAATAAGGAACCAACCTTTTAATCCTAGAGATTCACCTCACAATAGGTATACCCACAGACTTGAGGTGTCTCCATTGTATCTATGAGAGAGAGATCATTTTGCA
>CM031237.1:810794453-810796953 GCA_018340775.1 Taxus wallichiana var. yunnanensis
GGGAGTTACATAAGATATTTGGTATAGTGGGAAGGTTTGCAAAAAAAAAAAAATTGGATTCCGATTAGGAATTGAAGAATATTGATAGTGAAAAATTAGATGAATTTCGTCAACTAAATTCACAAGATCTAAATTCTTTTCAACCAGGGGAGAATGATGCGGGAGCATAACTTGCAGAGACCGTAACTTTTATTCGATCGTTGGATCATCTTAAAATTTTACAATGTGGTCGATATACATTAGTACTATGCTAGGGCTATATTTTCTTTAAGGTTTGTGGGCATTTTGGCACATTTTCGACCCAGATTCCTTCATCCAGCTTGCCTAAAATTGGCTCGAACATTTTTTTGCTTTTGACTAGGTATTAGAACTTGAATAAATTTTGTTTTACATGTTATAATAAGTCATAATTTCACGTTAGCCTTAATTTATGAATTTATATTTGGCACAAAAATATTGTGGCCCATATGAGTTGTTTTGATAGTAGGTAATTTTTTGCATTTCAGGTATTTTAGTCATTTTAGGGTTTTTAGCATTTTAGGTTTTTAGAATAGACGTGAAATAAAATGAGGATTTGAATGACGTAAGAGATTAGTGTGGATTTTAATGATTATTTTTAAACTCCTGGTTTTTATTTTCAAATCTATTTATGTGTGTTTTAGAGATATTTCAACCTCTTGCAAAATTTGGATTGAAATCAATCCCTAAATTGTGCACAAGTAGGGAAGGGATAGAAAAGAGAAAAACCACATAATTCAACATCAACCACACCCAAAACACAAGAATAAAACCATGAAAAGGAGGAGAAAACACCAAGTTCAACCTCCAAATGGGGAAGAGTGGATGAGAAATCCAAATGAGCCAAAAGGTGTGATCCAACCATAGAAACATACATACAAAAATATCAAAAATCCTCCCGATTCCACCATAACAATCAGCCCTCCTTATTTATCCTCCTAATAAAAAATCCTCCTTGGGATGATTTTCAAACATCTTAGGTTTCCTTTCCATGGATGGGGAAGGGGTTCAAACCATATGAGCCATGTTCCCCACCTCAAACTATAAAAGCGGATATAAACATGAGAAACCAACAAGGCTTGTCCATCAAACAATGAGGTTTAAGAGAGAAATTCCCTCCATCTTCCCCACACAACATCAAATTCCATCATTCCATATGATGGATGGAGAAAAACAAATTAAGGAAACAAAACAAGCATACCATGCACTACATACAAAACACAATCACACACAACAACAAATTTCATCTAAAATATACATACAATAACACCAAATAAGGATTAAGGATCTTACCTAAGGATCTTACCTCTCTAAGTTATACAATCCAAATCCAAGAAAGAGCTCCAAGTCTCTAACTCCAAAATCACTCCCAAGAAAAAGACACGCCAAAAAGTCCTCTTCCTCCTACATGAAGAAGTATTTGAAGAAAAATAAAGAAATATCATCTAAATTGAGGCGGTGACATGTGTCACCCATCTCCTTCCTCCAAAATATGATTCCAAAAAATCAAAAAATAAAAGACAATTTTTCATTTTAAAACTAATCCCCCAAATCACTCAAAATTAATATAAGTCAAAACCATGCAACTTTTAAAAACACACAACACCTAACCATTATTACAAGAATGGTGAGTTGAGAGAGTTCAAATGGGATGGAGAAATACCATTGAACCATGAAATGAATCCCCCTACCTATAGGTAGGGTGAAAGGGCTCATTTTCATGCTAAGAGAACCCCAAAACCAAAAGGGGTCTCCAAAAATGCCATAAATAGCTCAATTTCGGGTTTGGTATTTTGGGCACAATAGTTGAGGTTGTGGGGCCCACCCAAGGGTGATCATGTGACCCCAACCTCAAAAATAAAAATTAAACTAATAAAATACACCTTTAATACAAGTGGGGACCATTAGGTCCCCCAAACTAGCTCCTACAACACTAAACAATTTAAACAATAATAAATTTACAAAATTACAACATTACACTTTAGGGGTCACTCATGGTGCCCAAATATGACATGCAAACAAGTAAGGCTTCACACAATTAATATGGAAAAGACACGGCCCAAGATATCGCTTGTGCACACTCCAAAGAGACACCCTGCAGCCTAAATTCTCCCGTGCCCTATAATCTAAAAACTCGTTAAAAAAATTAAACACATATGTCCAATAAAATGTATAAATTAACTACTCAGTAAATCAATCAAAATATAATCATGCTAACTATGCTAACACAATATCAATAAGGAATTGTTAATGAGAAACATACACAATTTCATATTAATTCAACATGTGTTAGCCATCCCAGTAACATATAACGACATCCATCCATGTTATAATATGATAACATCAAATAACCAAATAATTCATGATATCAAAATGTGCGACACAACCATATGTCCATCATATATCCAATAATATCAACAAAACTATAACATATTAGTATTCATGACATCAACTTAAATGAACTATAGTACAAGTCAAAACT